>CM042911.1:5604500-6204500 GCA_023653625.1 Triadica sebifera | reverse complement strand
CAATTCAAGGTTGGCCCATATAACCTCAAATTGAAGAATTGGAAAATTTGGTGGCAAATCAAGAAACTCTAATAAAGCAGATGGCTGAAGTGTCCTTGAATATTGAAGAGGTGACACTCTTCACCAATAAGAGAAAGAATTAACCATATGGTCAGAATAAATGGAACATATGAAGGAACCCTCAATCAGGGGGATTTCAGTAGAAGCAGCATCAAGACAATCGACAGTTTAAAAATGTTAGACGTCAAATGGCAAGTGTTTCAATTGTGATGAAAAGGGACATTACGCAAGAGATTGTTGATCCAAAAAGAAATTTGTAGAAATCAATGCAGCAATAGTGAGTAATCATAATCAGATTGAAACCTGAGTGGAGTGTTGAACCATTGTTTATGACTTTAGAAACAATGCAAGAAAGAGAGCATTTAGAAATTGAAAAAGTTTCTAGCCTTATGGCAGCCATAATAGAGGAAGAAAAGGAGCATGCCTCTAGTGCTTCCAGTTATCATAAATTTGATTATGAAAAGGATTAAATCTTTGATTCTTGATGTTTTAGTCATATGATAGGAGATAAGGAGAAACTTTGTAATATTTTAGAGTACAAGGGCAAACGAGTTGTGGTGACTACAAATAACTCTCAACTACCAATCATGTATGTTAGTGACACAATGATTGATTCATGCCTTAGTCAAAAGCAAGTGCAACATGAGGATGTTTGTTAGTTTCACAGCTCATAGATTCTAGCAAGTTTGTTATATTTAGCCCAAATAATGTCAAAGTTTGTCAACAAGTCAAAATAGTTGACTCATTAATAATGGAGGGACATAAAGTGGACTTCATATCTGTTATGCTAACAAATGTGGCGTACGTTGACAAGATAAGGAACAACTGGACAATTGACTTGCGGCATGCATGGTTGGGACATGTCAATTATCACAAGTTAAAGTTGATGATGAGCAAATCTTCACTAAAAGGACTACTTGATTTGAATGTTCGCACTGACACAATTTATGTTGGATGTCAGTATGGAAAAACACATTAATTACTATACAAAGAGTCATCATTCAAAGCTAAGCAACCACTAGAATTGATTCACTCAGATGTATTTGGGAAGGTGAAACAATCCTAAATAAATGGTATATACTATATGGTAACATTCATTGATGACTATTCAAGGTATGTCTGGATGTATTTCATGAAGGAAAAATCTAAAACTCTAGCAAAGTTCAAAGAGTTCAAGCTAATGGTTGAAGGTGAAGTTGGAATGAAAATCCAATGCCTCCATACTGATAATGGGGGAGAATACATTTATGATGAGTACTCCAATTGTCTTGCTCAGTGCAAGATTCAATGATAACTTACTTGTCCAGACATACCATAACAAATGGTGTTGCAGAAAGGAAGAATAAACATCTTATAAAAATATGTCAGAGTATGTTGCATGCCAAAAATGTTCCTGGTAGAGTTTGGGTTGAGGCATGAGAACAATAGGTCACATAATCAATAGACTTCCACAACCAAAAATGGGATTCATGTCTCCATTTGAAAAGTTATGGAAGATGAAATCTACAATGAGTCATTTCAAAGTATTTGGATATGTGTGTTATGTATTTGTTCCTGATCATATACATAACAAGTTTGACAAAAAACAATCAGGTGTATTTTATGGGCTATGATGAAAACAAAAAAAGTTAGCAATGTTGTGATCCTACAATAGGCAGATGTCATGTATCACAAAATATTGTGTTTGATGAGACATCATCTTAGTGGACACCTGAATATGTTGTACTTTCTCATTCTAAAGAAGTAAAACAATTGCAAGAAAAAAAAAAGTCATAAGAAGTCCAACAAAGTTCAGAGATGTAGGTACAATCTCAAACTCATGAGAGATCATGGTAGACTAGTGTTTATCAGAGAACAAAAATGGAAATTCAACCAAAAGTGGAAGATCAACCAATATCACAAGGTTCACCACCTCAGCTGAGAAGATCAGATAGACTGAGAAAGACAAACCCTAAGTATGTCAATATTACACTTGTCGAAGAAGAAAAAGAGCCAACATCTTACGAAAAGGCATCACAAAAAGTTGAATGGAGAAAATTCATGGAAGCTTGTGTAAATGGGCATACAAGATCAAGACTTATCTGGATGGATCAATCGAGAGGTTTAAGGCTCGATTGGTGACACAAAATTTTCACAACAATATGGACTAGACTATGATGAGACATTTAGTCCAATAACTAAAATTGCAACAGTTTGTATTTTGCTAGCACTCACAGTAAAGTAAGTCATGAAAACTATGGCAAAAGAATGTGAATTTTTTTTTTCTGAATGGAGAGCTTAATCAAGAAGTGTATATGGAGTAGCCAGAAGGATTTGAGAACAAACTCCATCCTGAATAAGTTTACAAATTAAAAAAGATATTGTATGGATTGAAGTAAGCACCCAGAGCTTAGTATGGCAAAATTGTTGAGTTTCTCATTCATAATGGCTATGTTATTGCACCACTTGATTCGAGTTTATTTGTCAAAGATTGAGAGGGAAATTAATAATAATCTTGGTTTATATGGATAATCTTATCATTACTGGAAATGACAAGAAAGAATTATATTAGATAAATGAGAATTTATTAGTTCAATTTCAAATGAAAGAACTTGGAGAGTTGAATCACTTTCTTGAATTGGAAGTAGAGCGTATAAAGAAATGATTATTCGTGTCAACAAAAATATGCCAAAGATCTTCTTCAAAAGTATAGAATGTTTGACTGCAAACCTCTTACTTTGACAATAGAGGTGAACTCAAAATTGAGTATGATATAAGGCAAAGATTTGGAGGATACAATGATGTATTGGCAGATAATTGGCAGTTTAATCTATCTAACACTCACAGACCTAATATTGCATTCGCAGTTGGAGTTGTCAGCCGGTTCATGCAAAGTCCGAAAATGCCATTTGGAAGAAGTTTGAAGAATTATGAGATACATCAAAGGAACAATTGATCTCGATTTATTCTACAAAAGTGGAATAACCTACAAATTGGAGGGATAATGTGATGTTGATTATGCCGGTGATTATGACACACGAAGGTCAACTACTGAGTTTGTATTCAATATGGGTTCTGAAGCTATTACTTAGTGCAGTAAAAGGCAACCAATAGTCTTACTCTCAACAATTAAGGCAAAATATCATGCATCGACAATAGCAGCGTAAGAGAGCACTTGACCAGTGCAATTTATGGAAAATTTACATCAACCAATTGATTATCCAGTACCATTGTATTGTGATAACCAGTCAGCAATCTACTTAGTTGAAAATCTCGTATTTCATGCAAGGACAAAGCATATAGAGATACAATATCACTTCATATGAGAGAAGTCTTTAAAAGGAGAGATCAAGATAACTCAGGTGAAGACATAAGATATTTTCACAGAAGGACTCAATTGTGAGAAGTTGAAGAAGTTTCAAAAGCTACTTGACATGACTTCAAGGAAAAGTATCAAAGAGAAAAATTAGTGATGAGAGGAAGTGTTAAACATCATCACTAATTTAGTTTAATTGTTAGCCCATAAAAATTTCTTTACATGTGTTAGAAAATTAAGTATATACATCATCATTAATTTGTTGATAAATTAGGTACAACCACCACCATTAATTTATTGGTAAATTAGGTACATTCACCACTATTAATTTATTAGTAAATTAGATATATCTACTACCAAACTTTCAGCTTAAAATATGTAGTGTGGATTTGAATAAATATATGGTGATAATTTGTTTTTTGTGCCTATAAATAGGTACACTTTCAAGGTTTACAAACACATCAAATAATGAAGAAGAAAATAAGACTACAAATTTTATATATAGTGTAGTTTTGTGAGTGTTGAATTGTTGTGAGAGTTGTGAATTTTTTTATAATATTTTCGATTTAATAAAATTTTTAATTTTTTTCAACAAAATATGCTTAGAGAGGGCCATCGGAAATTGTTAGAGTTAGTATTCATGGCTTTTTCATTAACAACTAGCCCTATTTTCATTTTCCTCATCATTGGATACCTAGTTATTCACTAGGATAATACTAAATCTCGTAGAATCAAGAATAGTAACCACCCCCGTAACTGCAGCAAAGCAAAATAACTGTAAGTTTTGTTATACTTTCCTCTAAATAATTAACATATACCTAATTTACATTTGGTCCTTTTTGTTTGGAACAAAAAGGTCGTTGGTTTATGTTTTATACTACCACTATAGTATATAATCCCTTGTTTCAGAAATTAGTTGATGAGCAGAGAGAAAATAAGCGGGAGCAAAATAAACTCGATATTCTACGCCCACAGATACCATCCTATTCAAGTAGGAAGCATCACCAACACTAATATTGTCCCCCACGATAATGCAATATATTATGCATTGCTTTGCTTCACAGCTGGTCTCTATATTTTTCTTCACCCTACCCCTAACTTTGTCCTTTTGCTTCAATCAATTTCCCAGTTTTTCACTTTCATCTTTGCTCTAATTTTGACTGATTGTAGATGACCCCTTTGGCGACCCCAATGTCATCGGCGACACTTATTGCGTAATTTTTAAAGGATGTCTCTCTCATTCCACCTCCGAACATACTCTCCGTAAGGTTGTTATTGTAATATCCTCGACTTTTTCCATATGCATTTCTACAACATCTTATTGGGATATATGTATTTTGTATATACTTCACTTGAACATATGTATAATATGCATTTTTATTTAAATAAATTCATGATATACACTTAGTTTATTTTCAAGTATTTTACAATTGTATCGAGGTGCATGTGTCTGTTCTATAATTTAGATGAGAATGTTATGAAATTAATATTTAAGTGAATAAAGAGAATAGATTGAATTAATAAAAATTTGACATGATTAATATAATTAAATTAAAGTAAGTGATTAAATTTTATTTTTACATTGGTTAGTAAAATGAGATAAATGTAAATATATATGTACGTATGTATTTATATAATAATAATAATAATAATAATAATAATAATAATAATAATAATAATAATAATAATAATAATAATAATAATAATAATAATAATAATAAGGAAGTCAACAAGGATGGAGACTTTTAAGGATATTTATCCTTACCTTATCTAAATTTTGTACATCCCCACTTGTCCTCATTTTCGTTTCTTCGTTCTTCTACCACAAAATCTCTATTTCTCTTCTTTATTTTTCATAAGAGTTTCAGCAAGAACCTAGCAAAGTTAATTATTGGTAAGTTAGTTATTTCTTTTTGTTTTTAAGATTTGGTAATCTATGATTTATTGTGTACAAAAACCTTTGAATCTTGTTTTTATGGCAGAATATTAAGACTTAATTTTTGTCATCTTAGAGAGAGTATTTGAAAAAGTTCAAAATATGAAACTTGTATATCTATATCTCATATACATGTATCTAAAACAGTTTTATAAGATTTGATGTATTTAAGAGAAATGGTTCTTTGAGTAAAACTAGTTCTGGTTCAATTTTCAGTAGACTACCCTACGGTTTTTATCTATTTTGACCATCTTTGAGATATACTTTAATGAAACATAAAACATGAAATTTGTAGATACATGTGTTATCTAGCTTTATCCAAATTTCAGGTTTATATGTATTTTTTATTTTGAGTTATGATGAATAGAACCATAACTATTTCATAGTTGCTTAGTGCCCTGTATAGGTTCAACAAATTTTTTAATTATTTTGAGCTTCTTATAGACATAATCTGTAATTTTTCAAAACATAAAAGTTATAGAATTATGTCTTAGATAAATTTTTATAAAAATTTCACCTTAATATGTTATATATAGAGTGATATATAGCCTTCACGAGTCATACTGATCTGGAAGCCAACTCTATTTTGGACTAGTGGAATGCTAATTATAATTTAAGGACCATAGACACATAATTGATAAAAGTTGTAAACATAAAAAATGTTACATATTAATCTATATAAGTTTTTACCAAGTTTCATTATAATCTGACTTACAAATTGTAAGTTATGAAAGACCAAATTTGGTACCCTAAAACTGCCTAAGAGAAAAATATGGCAGAAAACAGAATACAATTACAATTCCACCATAAATTGTACAATTGTCCAATTACTCTGAAATTTGAATATGTTGTGTAACTATATGTTAAATTTAATTAAAAGCAAGAATCAAATTAGTTGGTTAAGTATAGAAAAAGTTATGAGTTAATTTTTCCCATAAGGTCACACTGTCTCATAAGAAAAATACTAACTAATGATATAAACTAAGCATATTAATTTGTTTAAGGCACATCAAGTTTCTCTAGTTATGAGTTAATTAATTATATTTTCATATTAGGCTCACAATAAATTAGAAACCCACAAAGAGAGGATAAACAATAAGTTAAGGGTCATAATCAAAAGAAAAGGATGAATTTAATTATCAAGTAATTTCTTTAGTAAACATAAACATTGTTTGCTATGTAATATGTGAAATGATTTATGATTATGTGATTCATATGATTGTCCTGATTTGACCAAGATAATGAGATAATTGATATTTGTGACATATATGGTATATATAAGTGGTGTATGTATGATATATTTGAGGTATGTATTTGACATACACAATATATACATAGTATATGTATAGTATATGTGAGGTATATGCATAGTATATGTGATATATATGAGGTATATGTAATAAGGACATAATGGATGATGAATGCTTAGTTACAAATGCATATACATAATGACTTAAAAGACATTGTGACTAGTTAATTGACATTGCAAGGCAAAGGAAGATGCCTATAGCCTAACAAATGAGCAAATGAAATATAGGATCAAGCTAGCTAACAATTGCAAATGTTCACACGGAAACTCAGTGCAATATTTGTTTAATCTAGTCACAACAAAATGAAATGAATAACCATAAGCATAAGTAAAGAGTAATTATTGAATACTTGATTTTATTTACATTTGTATGTTATTGACGGATGAAATGGAATATAAAGTGAGCATTAAATATACTTGCTATTTGCTATTATGGAATGCTTGGTACTTTAGAGCTCATTTGATGGTTATTCTCACTAAGTCGCAACTCACCAAATTGCATCATTTTTCAGGTAGAAAAGAGTAATAGTTCATATTGAAGTGCATATAAAAGTCATGGATCAAAGGTCACCAGCCGAAGCATAATAGTATATCATTTATATTTGGGGGTTGAATACTTGCATGTGTATAATTACAATAAATATATACTAGGATATATAAACGGATTCAACTTGTAAATTTACCAAATTTTAAATGTAATGTTTAAATTATTAATATATGTGATGTTATAAGTTGTGATTAATGCTTCCATATTGATTGCTGAATTGTTGACGATAATATGATATGATTTAAAAAAAAATTACTCTCGCTGTAAACATGAACTTTGTCTTATTCTTGTTTTGTATGTGATAACTTAATATATAAATATGTGGTGTATAAAAGTATAGGGTGTTAGGTGTTACAGTTATTCATACCCAGATGTCCAATTGCTTATGATAAGGATATTTTTGTTTCAAATCATATTTTTATTGTTAATCTCAGGTTATGAGCAAGTTCAGTAAATTGAAGAATTTGCGGTTGTTCAAAGACTTTGGTAATTTTCTTTAATTTTCTTTTTGAGTACAAAAAATGTTTTCTTTATATGGCAATTTTCTTTCTATAGTATCAGGATTTCTTTTAGCCTATATTTGGTGCAAAGAAAGTGTTATTTATTTTAAGGAATAGAATGTAATGGAAATAAAGAGAATAAAAAGGAAATGAAGTTTTATTGTATTTATTATGTTTGGTTTGTTGGAAAATTATGGTTAATAGACTATTTTGAGAGTGATATTTAGGTGGGTCCTATAACTTGATTTTGGGAGGATAACCCGGATATATATTTTTTGACATGATGACTATGAATTATGATATTCATATACTCAAAATGGTGAATGTATGAATAAGAAATTGAAGCTCCAAGTAAGCCCCTTGCTAAGGAGAAATAAATTCAATTATAGGGAATCCCACATAGGAAAAATGGAAAATTGGAGGAAGGGTTTATATGGAAAGACTCATCCTTACAAGGTTAAGTGAGTAAAGTGGAAGATTTGCTCGTGCGCACAGGTGCAGAGGGGTGCAAATCCATGTATCGAACCAAAGCCAATGCATGGGTGCGTAACCTGTGCACACGAATATCAGGCTAAAATTCAGTGGTCTAGGCCCAAACCAACTTTTACATTTTTTTTTGGAAATATTTGAAACACGTGATAGAAGGCCTTAAGCCACTGTCGCATCCATGACAGTGAGCAATGGAAATCTATCACATGTGCGATAGGTTTGTCGCACTCGCGACAATGACTAGTTGAAACCTATCGCGCGTGCAATGGGTTTGTCATGCCTGCGATAATAAGGCTATAGATAACTTTTCACATTTCGAATTTTGAGTTTCTTCAATTTCTTAAGTTACAAAATTGAATAGACAGATTTAATATTAATTAAATTACAACTTAATGGAGATTAAATCACAATTAACTCTTCTTTCCTCTTCTCTAATATAAATAGATGTGCCTATTTTTATTGCTTACACATTTTTTTCTGCCTTTGGAAAAATCCTTTTCCTTTTCTTATTCTTTTCTAGCTGTGATAGAGAGACTCGACTTTCAGTTCGCGGTGAGCATTTGTTGTGTTTTCAACATTTGCTCTTTAATATATTGTATCCTGGGAGACAAACACTGGTTGTCTTAAATATCAGTGGTAGGGGACGAATTTGCCTTAAGGACACTGTGTGAACCACAAACATCGGATTCCTATTTTTTTTATCCGATTTCTAATACTGGATTAACAATATCTTCTTATTATTTTCCTAACAATCTTCAAATAAATTCCTCATGACTTTTTAATCTCAAAATTTGTTTTGCTAAAATACATTATTTCGTTTGTTCTATTTTAGAAATGGAGAACACAGTAATTGCTATCAATGTTCAGGATGGTTCCCACGGACCATCATGTAACACCCTTTACCCTTCCGTACACCAATCTGTATACCGGACGAATAAGAGGTGCTACAGGAAATAATTTTTTTTTTAAATAAATATTCATTTAATTTGTAAACATATTTAATATAAGAGATTTAAAATATAATAAAATTTTATGTATACACACCCTTTTATTTTATTTAGATACATGCTATAATGAAAATTTAAAAACTTGTGTATATAAATATATATATATATATATATATATATATATCAATATCTAACAAAAAGACCAACCCGCTCTGGGTGGCTGCCACTGCTACTGCTGTGCTCCATTATGTGGGTTTCCAAGTTAGCGTCTCTATCTATAAGTCAGGACGCTCTCTACTACTCTGGTAATCTATGCGAAAGAAAACAAACTCCCGCGCTGAGTATATAACTCAGTGGTGCAAAAATTCTTATAATAATAATCATTAAAATAAAACATATATTTAAAATGAAACCAATTCAAAATTTACGTCTTTTTTCTATAAATACAACAATATAATATTTTTATAATTCAATATATCGCTGAGTTCTTAATAATATATTTTTCATATACCCACATATTATAATATCATATACTTGCTCCTAGGGAATTAAAGGAGTATCATATTATATCTCAACTTAGGATTCACTGAAATGCACAAGATCCAAATGTAATATGACTCAGTCCACAGAAATACACATGATTGAAAAATGTATCAGGTGATCCACAAAAATGCACAAAATCACAATATTTCATTGGTCCACAAAAATGCATAGGACCATAATTCTACCTTATTGGCATGCCAACAATACTCTAGTTCACGTCTAGGCTAACATGTGAGAAAAATTCTCTTGTTATAATTCACTTTATTTTCCATAAAATTAATAAATATTATTTCTATACCAAAATAATTATCATCATATATAATTTTTAATATTTAAATTTTCTGGAATAAAAAAAAAATTATTTTCAACTCAATAATTGCAAAAATTCAAATTTTCACATAAAATATATTTATATGACTAATATTATAAGGGTAGTTGCACTAACCTTTTTATGCTCTGCCGGCTCTTTCTCCTTATCTTGGATGGCGTCTGACCCGACGTCGCGCCTAGAGATAAAAAATTTCGATTAGCTATTGAACTCCTTACGATATAAAATCTAGCAAAATTTAAATTTTTTACTTTTACGGATATCGAGATCCTATAATTAAAATTTCCTCATTATGCGTTTTTGACGCATAGATTACAGTTTTGGTCGTCATTATACTTCCCGATGCGACCAAAAATTCAAATCTTAATTTTTTTATAATATTTTATTTCCTTTATTTTTCTGCCTTCAAAACTATTTTTCTCCATTTATTTCTTTTTTTTTCTTCTAATGCCCATTTCCAATTCAAGAATTTTCATTAATTCAATAAATATTCTAAAAATTCCAAATAAATTCCTATCATCAATTTAACTCATTTTCTTTCATTTTCTATCATCAATTTCACCAAAACAATATTCAACAACTCCCAATAAATTTTTTTATAATTAGGCTAAAAATCTAAGAATCCACCAAAAATTCTATTAAATAATCCTTCCATTCCAAAATTTATTTTCCACTTCTATACACTCCAATTAACTCCATTATCTTCAATTTAAGGCAAAATTCCTCCAAAATAATTTTTTCAAAATTTAACCATAATTATGGAAATTCTCTAAAAATTCCATAAAAATTCCTAAAATTTACTTTCATCAATTCTTCACTCAATCCATCATCCTCAAGCCTTATTCTCTTCATTTCCTATTTTTATCTAATTGTTCAAGATTTTTGCCATAAACCCTAATATTTCCATCAACCAAATATCAACAATATCACACCACAATTTAGTAAATAATTATGGCAATAATCAAACCAATAAAATCACATGGAGAAAGGAACAAAATATCACCTTCTTCAAATGAGTATCAAGCAAATCTTTAATTTTCTTTTTTATTAAAACTCCACCCTTTTTTCTCTTTTTTTTCACACCAATCTAACTTTAATTCTTTTCATTGTTGAATAATATAATTTGAAGAAGAAAAATTGAAGAACTCCAGGGATTTGGAGCTTGGAGGGTTTCGGCCATGGAGGAGAGAAGGAAGAAGATGGGAATTTATGATTTTTGAAGAATTTCTAATTAATTTCCTATATATACACCAATTAATTTAATTAATCCTAATTAATTCCTTAATCAACCTCCTCATTGGCCAATAGCACAATTAATTATCTCCTAATATTGACCCATGGCCCAATCAAAATCTAATTAATTTTGACTTAACCAATTTCCAACCAATCAAAATTTTTCTTCATAATAAATTTTTATTCTCTAAAATTAAACCTCTAAACAACTTAATTTCATCAAATTAAATATTTCAAAATTTTTAAAATAATTTTCTCTTCGAAATGGTCTCTTTGATTTTACAAAATGACTACCGGTGCAAAAATCGAGTTTTTATAAGTTAATCATTTTTCTTAATTTAACCCGTAAAAATTCATCTGCCGTCCGATTTCTAATTTATCAGTTTTAAAAATATTAAAATTAAATTTCAATCACATTGACTACATTGTGATCGTAAACACATCTCTCTAGCTCCTGATTCGAAAAATCAGGTTGTAAACCTGTATTGATGATCAATTTTCCACAATTCAAGCCCTTAACCTTAAAATCTCACCTTATAACTCCACTTCTAGCCTTAAAATATTATTTTCCATATTTTGGTGTGTTTAAATTATAATTTCACTACTGAGCGAGAGCTGTCGTCTCGATTTGCATGCATAACACAAAATTACATTGTTTCATTTAATAAAATTCCTATTCCTATTATCATATTAATATAATTAAATTTTTATGTATTTATCCGTATTTAGACTCCGATCGTATGCCTCTATACTGTAGTATAAACGACCGCAGTATGCATATACGGTCAAGGTCTAACTCACGGATGTAACAATTCTCTCCCTCTTAAAAGATTTTGTTCTCGAAATCATACCTGGTAAGTCATCACTAAATAGTTAAGGATGTTGGCTCCTCATTATCTCCTTGCTTTCCCATGTCGCCTTTTTGGCTGAATATCTCCGCCAGAGGACTTTCACTAGAGGTATCTGTTTATTTCGCAGTTGTTTCACTTCCCCGGCTAGAATAGCTATCGACTCTTCCTCGTACGATAAATCTGGTTGTATCTCAATTTTCTCTACTTGAATGACATGGGATGGATCTGATCTGTACCTTCTGAGCATTGATACATAAAATACATTGTGAATTTTCTCTAACTCAGGAGATAAAGCCAGCCTATAGACTACTGGTCCCACTCGTTCAATTATCTCAAAAGGCCCAATAAATCTGGGGCTCAGCTTGCCTTTCCTTCCAAAATGTAGTACTTTCTTCCAAGGAGATACTTTTAAGAACACCTTGTCACCAATCTCGTATTCAATGTCCCTACGTCTCAGGTCTGCATAAGACTTATGTCTATCACTGGCTACCTTAAGTTTATCTTTGATAATCCTAATATTCTCCTATGTCTACTGAACCAAATCAAGTCCCACTATCCTTCATTCACTGAGCTCGGTCCAATAAATTGGAGTTCTACATTTTCTTCCATACAGTGCTTCATAAGGAGCCATGTCAATACTTGTCTAGTAACTGTTATTATATGCAAATTCCATCAGTGGCAAGTACCTATCCCAACTTCCTGTTAACTCAATCACATAACTTCGAAGCATATCCTCAGGCAACTGGATTACCCACTCCGATTGTCCATCTATCTGAGGATGGAACGCAGTACTGAAGTGAAGGCGAGTACCCAAAGATTCCTATAGGCTCTTCCAAAAATGTGAGGTGAATCTGGGATCTCTATCTGAAATGATAGACAATGGCATACCATGCAACCGGACTATCACTTGTACATACAATTCTGCTAATCGATCCATAGAGTAGTCCATCTTGACTAGTAAAAAGTGTGCAGACTTCGTCAACTTATCGACAATCACCCATATTACATCATATTTTCTTTGAGTCATTGGTAGTCCTGACACGAAATCCATAGAAACTCTTTCCCATTTCCATTCCGGTATGGCAATAGGTTGCAATAACCCTGATGGCAATTGGTGTTCTGCTTTTACTTGATGAAACGTTAGACATCTGGTCGTATATTCTGAAATGTCTTTCTTTATACCCGACCACCAATAGTAAGGTTTCAAATCCTGATACATTTTGTTGCTGCCGGGATGCATGGAAATAGCTGATTTATGTGCCTCTTTCAATATCTCTCGTCTCAATTCTGAGACATCAAGCACGCATAGTCTGCCTCTATAATAGATACCACCATCAGCTTCAACTGAGTATTTAGGTTTCTCCCCGTTGGAAATGGATGGAATCCTGCTTCTGAGCTTCTTTGATCCGAAAGACTAATGTAGGTAGGACCCGAAGCTCTGTTATTCAAAGATAAATTTTTTAAGAATACATTATTATAAGAACTCAGATGCCTAATTGTACTTAGTATTCGAATTTACCTGCTAGAGTCTTTCGATTCAAAGCGTCAGCCACAACATTAGCCTTTCCAGGCTGATAATCAGTAACATAGTCTTAGTCTTTAATAAGCTCTAGCCACCGCTTCTGTCTCAAATTCAGCTCTTTCTGTGAAGCTAAATATTTTAAACTCTTGTGATCTGTATAGATGTAACACTTTTCTCCATACAGATAGTGTCTCCAAATCTTTAAAGTAAATACAATAGCTGCCAACTCTATATCATACGTAGGATAATTCCTCTCATGCGACTTCAATTGTCTAGAGGCATACGCTATCACTTTACCCTCTTGCATCAGTACACAGCCTAACCCATTCAATGAAACATCGTTGTATACCACAAACTCTTTTCCTGCAGTGGATTGCGTCAGAACTGGTGCCTCTATCAATATAGTTTTCAACCGATCAAAGCTTGTTTGGCACTTATCTGTCCACTCAAATTTAACATCCTTGCGAAGTAATCGTGTTATAAAAGTGGCTATAGAAGAGAAACCCTTCACAAATCATCTATAGTAGCTTGCTAACCCAAGAAAACTTCATATCTCAGTTATATTTCGAGGCGGCTTCCAGTTGAGAATGCTTCAACCTTACTAGGGTCAACTCTGATTCCATCTGGTGATACCATGTGACCTAGAAATCCAACTTCCTCGAGCCAGAACTCACATTTGGATAGCTTAGCATATAATTACTTCTCACGTAGTGTCTGAAGCACAATCCTAATATATCGATCATAGTCCTCTCTATTCCTGGAATATACCAGAATATCATCAATGAAAACTACAACAAATTGATCTAAATAGGGCCTGAAGATCTTATTCATCAGATCCATAAATGCTGCAGGTGCATTTGTCAACCTAAATGGCATGACTAAGAACTCGTAGTGGCCATACCAAGTTCTAGAGGAATTCTTAGGCACATCATTCTCCTTGACCTTTAACTGATGATATCCCGATCTCAAATCCATTTTGGAAAATACCCCTGCACCTTTCAACTGATCAAACAGGTCATCTATCGATGGCAGTGGGTATCTGTTCTTTACTGTCACCTTATTTAACTGTCTGTAATCAATGCACAGTCGTAGGGTGCCATCTTTTTTCTTCACAAACAATACAGGTGCATCCCAAGGTGATACACTGGGTCTAATAAACCCCTTATCCAATAACTCTTGCAACTGTACTTTCAATTCTTTAAGCTCTGTTGGTGCCATTCAGTACAGTGTGATGGTTATGGGTGCAGTTCCAGGTAACAACTCAATGGCAAAGTCTATCTCCCTCTCTGGAGGCAATCCTGGTAAATCCTCAGGAAATACATCAGGAAACTCACAAACTATAGGAATGTCCTGAAGCCTTGGACTCTCCTTCCCAGTATCAACCACATATGCCAAATAAGCTTCATTGCCCTTCCTAATCAACCTCTGAACCTTCATAGTAGAAATAACATTAGATGACATCTTTATTCTAATATCTTGTACCACTCTATCCTTGCACCCAGGCTTCTTAAAAATTACCTTTCTGGCGGCACAATCTACTACAGCCCCATGTCGAGCTAACCAATACATCCCTAATATGACATCATATTCAAGACATGGTAACTCAATCAGATCTGCGGGATATAGCTCACCCTGACTTACTAAGGGTAGCTATCGGTGCACTCTATTAACCTTGGCACTATGACCCAAGGGATTCGGCACCACTATATCATAATCTAAGGTCTTAATCTCTAAATGTGCCCAAGCAATAGTATAGTGCATATATAGGAATGTGTAGACCCGGGATCAATTAAAGCATATATATCAAAACCAAGTAAAGAAAATTTACCAACAATAACATCTGGGGCATCATGCTCCTCTTGTGCTCTCATGGCATATGCTCTAGTAGGTGCAGTATGGCTACCCCCTGGTCTATTAACAGTTTTCAACCCGGCTTGCATTGATCCAGTTCGACCTCTCCTAACCTGACCTCTGCCACGGCCTCTAACAGGTATTGATCCTTGTGTCGAAACTGGTCTTGCCCTTGTAGGCTCTGTACTCTGTACTCTGATCTCTGTATGGGTAATCCCTCTTGAAGTGGCTTGTCGCCCCATAAATGAAACAGGCTCTGGATGTCAGCCAACACTCCCCACTATGATATCGACCACACAACTGACATTGAGGGCATGGAACAAATCTTCCCCCTACTTAACTCAGGGTACTGGCAACTGATGGCGTTGATCTTGCGGGCTGTCCCTGTCAGACTGGTGCACCCGAGCCTCTAGATCCAATCTAAAATCTGCTACCAGAAAACTTGGTCTTCTTACTAGTGGAGGAACTTACACCCGACTGAAAGAATGGTCTCTTGGGGTGGCTCGGAACTACTGTCTTCATCTCCTCAGCAACAGCCTCCTCAATTGCCTCACAGCAGTTCTCAAAGCAGTAAACTCTTAATCAGTGATCCTGCCAACCTAGCCTTAATAGGGGGTCACAGTCCATTCTCAAACCTCCTACATCTATCAACCTCATCAATAATGATACCCCTTGCATACTTACTGAGGTGGGTGTACTCTTTCTCGTATTCCTCTACAGTCATATCCCCTTGTCTGAGATCCAAGAATTCCTATCTCTTCCGATCAGTATAGGCTCGAGGAATGTATCTCTTTCTGAACTGCTCCAAAAAGAATCTCCAGGAAGGTGGATCGGGTGTTTGAGGGCGCTGTAGTATTATCTTTCACCAGTCATAAGCTCCCTCCTGCAGCAGAGACTCCGCATATCTATATTTGTCTCAAGATGTGCAATCCATCTGTCTAAACACTCTCTCTAACCTCTCCAGCCAATATTTTGCAGCTGCCACGTCATCCTCCTTGAGACCATAAAAAATCTGGAGCTCCCAACTTCTGAAGTCTCTCAAATCCCATCTCAGTAGTGGCTGGTCTAGCAGAACGCCGTAAGATCTCAGCCATATCCTCTAGCAGAACCCGAAACCAGAGCATGTCTCTCATGTCTATGTGATCTATCCGATCCACGGGTGGATACACTGCCTTCAATTGTCCTCCATTGAGATGAAGGGTATGAAGTGTCAGTATTAAGTGGTTCATAAGTATTCGGGATCTCTTCTCTAACCCTCCAGATTTGAAATCTATAACCCTATAAAGTACAATAGTGACCTACATTAGGAAGCAGTAGCAGTAATATTTATATATTCAAATTATTTTTCAAAAACAAATGCATGAGCAGACAATCTTGATTCCACCCCTTGCTATCCTAGAACCGCTTAAACCTGGCTCTAATACCAATAAAATTGTAATACCCCTTATCATTCCGTACACCCATCTGTATACCGGACGGATAAGAGGTACTACAGGAAATAAATTAATTTAGACCACATACCTAATTTCCATATAAATTCAAAACATAAATGTGAAATTTGCATTGAGGCAAAATTAACACAGTCATCTTTCCAAATAGTTGAAAGAAAAACTAAACCACTTGATCTAATGCACAGTGATATATGTGATTTAAAATTTATTCAAACAAGAGGTAGAAACAAATATTTTATCACATTTGTTGATGATTGCACAAAATATTGTTATGTATATTTGCTTAAAAGTAAGGATGAAGCTAGAGAGAAATTTAAACTCTATTAGATTGAAGTTGAAAATCAACTCAATAAGAAAATCAAGGTATTGATAAGTGATCGTGGTGGTGAATATTAATCACCATTTGGAGAATTCTTTGCATAACATGGAATTATACACGAAATCACAACACCTTATTCTCCTCAATCAAATGGTGTGGCTAAAAGAATGAATCATACCTTGAAAGAAATGATAAATACAATGTTGTCAAGTTCTGGGATGCCTCAGAACATGTTGGGGGAAGCCATTTTATCAACTAATTACCTTTTAAATAAGGTGCCCTATAGTAAGCAAGATAAAACCCCTTATGAATTATGGAAAGGAAGAAAGTCTTCCTATAAACATTTGCAAGTGTGGGGGTGTCTTGCTAAAGTGGTTGTTCCGTTACCAAAGAAAGTAAGGATAGGTCCAAAAATAGTTGATTGCTTTTTATTGGCTATGCACATAATAGTAGTGCTTATTGGTTTTTTATGCATAAATCAAAAATTCCTAATATATATAAAAACATGATAATAAAATCAATGAATGCGTTGTTCTTTAAACATATATTTCCTTGTAGAACTTCAGAAGAGGAAAAATCATCTAAACAAACTCTTGAGGCTATTACTAGAGATAATCGAAGTCAAGATCAAGTTCAAGGAGGATAACTTGGTTTTGAAGTTGAGCCAGTTGAAATAGAGCTTCGGCGTAGTAAAAGAGCAAGGTTAGAAAAATATTTTGGACCAGATTTTCTGACTTATATGTTAGAGGTAGAACCTCAAACTTACACAGAGGCTGTAAACTTTTCAGATGGTATTCTTTAGAATGAGGCCATTAAGAGTAAGGTAGATTCTATAATGCAAAATTATACTTGGGAACTAGCGAATTTACCTCCAAAATGTAAACCCCTAGAATCCAAGTGGATCTTCAAAAGGAAGATGAAGGTAGATGGTTTAATTGATAAACATAAAGTTAGGCTCGTGATTAAAGGTTACAGACAAAAAGAAGGCCTAGATTCTTTTGATACATATTCTCCTGTAACCAAGATAAATTCTATAAGAATAGTTATTGCAATTGCTATATTGCACAATCTTGAAATACATCAAATGGATGTAAAGGCAACTTTCCTAAATGAAAATTTAGATGAAAAAATCTACATGGTACAACCTGAAGGCTTTATTGTCCCAAGATAATAAAAGAAAATTTGTAAATTAGTTAAATCTCTATATGGCTTGAAACAAATGCTAAAGCAATGGCATGAAAAGTTTGATAACGTATGCTGTCTAATGGTTTTAAAATCAATGAGTATGATCAATGTGTTTATGTCAAATACACTAGTGATGGTTATGTCATATTATATCTGTATGTTGATGACATGCTCATTGTTGGTAGTAATGACAAAATGGTCAAGTCTACTAAGGATATGTTAAACTCAAGGTTTGATATAAAAGATATGGGACTAGCAGATGTGATTCTAGGAATAAAAATCTCTAAAAAATCAGATGGACTTACATTAAGTCAAACACATTATGTGGATAAAATACTTGGTAAATTCAATAAGAATGATACATGTATTGCTAGCCCATTGAACTTGAGTCTTCATCTATCTAATAACAGAGTAGAAAATGTTTCTCAAGTAGAATATATGTGTGTAATTGGCAGTCTCATATACTCAATGAGTTATTCAAGGCCAGATATTACTTTATGCAGTAAGCAAATTGAGTCGATATACGAGTAATCCAGGAATTAATCACTGGAAAAGAATTGTAAAAGTACTGAGGTACTTAAGGTATACTCATGATTATGGACTATATTATACCAAATATCCATCTATCTTAGAAGGATATAGTGATGCAAACTGGATTTCTGATATAAAAGATTCGAAATCTACTAGTGGCTATGTATTCACATTAGCCGGTGTAGCTGTGGCTTAGAAATCTTCTGAACAAAATTTTCATAGCTAGATCCACAATGGAATCTTAGTTTATAGCATTAGATAAATGCGCTGAAGAAGCTAAATGGCTACGCCATTTCTTAGAAGATGTTCCAAAATGGAAAAGTCCTGTGCCACCAATTTGCATACAATGTGATAGTCAATCTCCAATTGGAATGGCATAAAGTAACATGTATAATGGTAAGTCTAAACACATCCATCATAGACATAATACTATAAAACAACTACTCTCAATTGGGGTTATTGCTGTTGATTATATAAAATCAAAGGATAACATTGCGGATCCACTAACCAAAGGGTTAAATAGAGAATTAGTTAATAAATCATCAAGAGGAATGAGACTTAAACCGTAAAATAGTAAAGTCAATATAAAGAAAAACTCAATCTAGTTGACTGGAGATCCCAAGATCTAAGTTCAATGGGACAACCTAATTGTAAAGATGTGGTGAGATCATTATAGGGGTTAAACTAGTGATGTTATTGATGGAAATGTTAAACTATATTTTTAATGATACTTATGAGTAAGATATCACCTATGGAAGAGAGAAATGGGGCTGCTTCAAAGGAGAATTATGTGAAACTTAATTCTCTAAAACTCTCACAGAACTAGACAGATGTTCAGAGCCAAAATGGACATAATAATGAGAACTGAATTGTGTCAAGAGAAATTTCTGTGTAAAATATATTATTATTTACTCATGTAGCTGAACAGTTCAATGACATCTTATCAACTGGTTAGCAGGTAAATAAATATATTTTTATAAAGAAATGTTCAAAGGGTAATACATGCCTATCCTATGCAGATTTCGATCGCTAAAACTCTATCACATAGTAAGGCTTTGTTTGTCTTACTTTTTGTCCAATTTTATTCATGTGGAGGATTGTTAGAAAATTGTGGTTAATAGACCATTTTGAGAGTCATATATGGGTGGGTCTCATAGCTCGATTTTGGGAGGATAACTCGGATATGTGTTCTTTGACATGATGACTATGAATTATGATATCCATATACTCAAAATGGTGAATATATGAATAAGAAATTAAAGCTCAAAGCAAGCTCCTTGCTAAGGAGAAATGAATTTAATTGTGGAAAATCCCACATAGAAAAAATGGAAAGTTGGAATAATGATTTATATAGAAAGACTCATCCTTACAAGGTTAAGTGAGTAAAGTGGAACTCTCTTTCATACGCATAGACGCATGAGGTGCAACTCCATAGACCGAACTAAAGCCAATACATGGGCGCGCGACCTGCGCACATGAATGTCGGGGTTAAATTTTATGGTCTAGATCCAAACCAACTTTTACATTTTTTTCTGGAAATATTTGAAACACGTGACAAAAGGCTAGCCACTGTTGCGCGCGTGACATTGAACAATGGAAACCTGTCGGGTGCGCGACAGTGAACAATTGAAACTTGTCGCGCACATGACAGGTTTATTGCACCTGCGACAGTGCGACGACAAACAACTTTGCAGATTTTAACTTTTGAGTTTTTTCAGTTTCTTGAGTTACAAAATTAAATAGACAGATTTAATATTATTTAAATTACAGCTTTAATGAAATTTAAATCATAATTAACTTTTTTTTCTTCTTCTCTAATATAAATAGATGTGTCTATTTATGTTGTTTACACTTTTTTTTTCTGCCTTTGGAAAATCCTTTTCCTTTTCTTATTCTTTTCTTGCTATGATAGAGAGATTCGACTTTCAATTTGCTATAAGCATTTATTGTGTTTTCAATACTTGCTTTTTAATATATTGTATCATGGGAGACAAAAGTCGGTTATTCTAAATATCAATGGTAGGAGGCGAATTTGTCTTAAGATTTAATATTGATTAAATTGCAGTCTTAATGGAAATTAAATCACAATTAACTCTTATTTTCTCTTCTCTAATATAAATAGATGTGTCTATTTATGTTGTTTACACTTTTTTTTTTTGCCTTTGGAAAAATCCTTCTCATTTTCTTATTCTTTTCTTACTGTGATAGAGATATTCGACTTTTAGTTCACTATGAGCATTTGTTGTATTTTCAATATTTACTCTTTAATCTGTTGTATAATGGGAGACAAACGCCGATTATCCTAAATACTAGTGGTAGGAGGCGAATTTATTTTAAGTACACTGTGTGAAATACATGTCTCAGATTTCTTTTTTCCTTATCCAATTTCTGATACTAGATTAACAATCCCTTCTTATTATTTTTATAACTTGATTTGCTTAAAATTTTATTTAATGTATAGAATGAAATTTGTACTCTTTAAAAATAAAGATATATAGCATATGAGAAAACATTTTAAAGTTCGAAGATCAGGGTTTCTCTTTACAGCCAAATTTTCCTTCTCTTCCCCTCTCTTCTCCTACTTAAAATTGGTCCAAATAAGGCAATTGAGCCAAATTTCTTTTCTTTTCTCTTCTCTTCCTTCGAAATCCCTTGAAACAAATATAGTGTTAATCTTTTTTTGAACAAGAGAACTATAAATTCTTGCAGTAACTGGTCCTCGCGTGGCTATGCTTTTGTTGAATTTGAAACTGAGTGATGCCTCGTGCGTACAAGGTTTGGAGACTTGGCTCTGATTGCTTAGAAGTTCTTTTTTTGTTTTCTGGGAATTTTTCATTGGACCATTTTAGAAGATTGGATAATAATCCAGGATTCAGATATGTGATTTGTACGTATAGTCTCTGTCATGCCAATTAATGTTCGCCTTCCTAGCTCGTGGCAATAAACATTTTTGCTGCTAATAACATTACAGAACCTACAATGCAGAGAAAGATGTTATACTGAGACTTGAATGCTTCATTGACCCAACCGTCCATTAATATGCTTCAATTGCGTATGTGTATATAATTTAACAAACAAGAGTTTGCGTTAAAGGATTTTATGGGGTTGGGTCTTCAATTTATTGTTGTTTGAGGACTAAGATAGAAGCATATTATTTCCTAGAGCACCTAAAAATTTATGATCAAGATGAGCCATTGCAAAATCTTCCTTGGTAATTTTCTTATTTCTTTTGGCATTTATTGGAGCCATTTTCTAAAGTTGGGTGGTAGAGTGGATTAGTTATGATAACTATAATCTAATTTTTTCTCTCCCTCCACTTTTTTTATTAGATTAGAACATTCAAAATTTTTTATTTTCCCTTATAAGAAAAATCATGTGCATTATGAGCCTCTTCTGTAAATAGTTTTTGATTTTCCCTTGTGGGATCCTTTTTATGTTTTGGCCTCCTTTTCTTGGAAGTTGACCTTATGCAATATTTATTTGAGAAAATTAGAGATATATGCTTGGAGTCTAACTTCATGCTTGAATATTCTTTGAGAAAATTTGAAATATTTGTTTGCAAGATTGTGATAAAATAATCATTGCCTAGTTAAAGAGAAAGTGGAGCGCTTTTTTCTAATGGATTCTTGAGAATGTTTATTCATTAGGAATCCCGCTGTGGGAAAGAAAATGGAAGTTAAAGCAGGTAGCGGTCAAGATGGTGTGCAGTTTTGTCAGTTCTTTGGTGGTGATCTATTTATTTAGTATTAATTATTTAAATCGATAACTTCCTTTGTTAGCTTTTGCAAAAATTTGAGCAGAAAATATTAGAATCATTAAGGTAGAGCTAGTGGAACTTCATTTCAGTGCTTTTAGTGCAAACTGCTTCCAACTTGCATCTTTTGCTTGTTACTCATCAAGCAAGAGAAGACCCCAAAGATTTGTTCATTAGACTTCCTTATGGTGTTAGAGACAGTTGTAGGCCAATAGGCATCCATGCCACACACTGGAAAGTACTATTCCATGCCTATTGTGAATTACCATGTGTTGAGATCATCTTGCTTGCTATGTTTATGAAGTTTTTCAAACTAGGATGCTCATCATTTCTTCATCGATGACTCATATAATAGTTGATTATAACAGGCAGCTGTTGGTGCCTGGCTGGATCCCAAGAAGATTATGTCTGTTTAATTGTTTTTCTTTCTAAGAACATTTTTACTGTTAAATATTACATTCTGTGCCCACAAATTAAAATTGATCATGACTGGTAAAAGTTTCACTAAAGAGTGTCTCCATGCGGTCTCACGATATTGTTGATCTTGCGAGAGTTGCACAAGAAACAACAGGATTATCACGCAAATAATGATTTATATTTTATTTTTATTGGGAATCTTTCTCCTTTGTCTCAATTGCCTTCAAACAGGAGGAGGCCTTGGTGGTAGGAAGGAATCTGGACAGCTTCGGTTTGGCGGCCGAGAACGACCATTTCGAGCTCCTCTGTATGTAGCATTGACATTTCTGTCTAATTTGTAACATTTAATTATTAAATTGGCTTTTTATTTTCCACCAATAGTTAATATGCTCTTTCAATTATATATCAAAGCTGTGTAGATTATATACTTGAGGGTTGGAATGGCAGTGGGTCTCATTTCCAAGACCTCTGGTCCTGGAACACAAGAAATTTAAAGATGATCATAACTTTTCGTGGGTGATCTCAATTGTGGTGACCTTGCATTTCTATAAGTTGAAAAACAAAAATATAATGGGCCATAAATTGGTGAAGTAAAAAATGGAGTCATTTGCTTCTATTTTAACTTTTCTTCATTCTCTCCTGTTCTCCGCTTCCCATCACTGGTTGCTCAATGAATCATTTTACCTTGGAGTTGACCGCTATTGGTACCCATTGCTAAAGACTTTTTTATATGAAACATATTGATTTCCATGAAAATTATTCTGTACTCATTTTCTAGAATTGAGTATCAGATGCAGGACTAGTACATTAACAGTATCTACATGTTCATAAAAACACATTTTGCTGTTGGGTATTAAGCATATTCCATATGTTAGCCATAGTAAGAATTTGCATCAATATGGAAACTGATATGGGCAGTTGCCCCACCAGTTAGTTTTACATTGAACATTCCATCCTCAAATAGAAAAGTTTGAGCAAGCCCTTTCAGCTTTCTGGCCGATTGGCTTAAATCTTTATGGAGTATGAGTATTCTAAATAGGGCTCTAATGTTAGACTTTCCAAGCTTGAAGAGCACGTATGAAATACTGTAGTTTTTGTTTTGTTTTCTGCTTTCTGGTATAGTGGAGCACTAAATATTGAACTGCTGTCAGCTATCTAAATTACTAACAATAACTCCCGGGTTCCGGCCTCTTGCATTTGTAGGCAATATGTTTCAAGTATTGAATAAAAACTAACTTGAGAAACTCTTTTATTTTTTGGAACTAATTTGAGAAACTTGATTTGCCATTTTAAAAAAAAAAATCCTAATTGCAGCTATATGATGGAAAAGTGCATCACTGCTAACATTATTGATGGAACATCCTCTTCTACAATTGCAGGCAATCAGTTCCCATCAATAAATTGAAGAGGCTAGGCATTTATCTGCCACCAGAAGGAAGATACATGTCTCGTTTTCAAGTACTGTTTCTTATTTTCTGTGGCCCCTCCAAATATTCACTTGCATATCAACTTGTGTGTGCAGGCAATTTAGAAACTGCTAAGCAGTCGGTTGCCATATCGTGAGTCTCATTATTATGCATAGCTACTGTAGCAATATAACTCCCCCCCTTTCCTCCGCCTTTCCCTTTCTTTCTATATACATCTGTATCACACCAAAGGTTCCATCACCGCAGGTAAGTTTTCCGTTTATTAATTGAAATGACCCTTTTTGCAGTCAAATAATTGTCTCGAATGGCACCTTGGTTCATTGGGAAGAATTACCAAATGTCACTTTGTCAAACCAGTGAACTGGTCGTTATTTATCTTTCTCATTTTTTTAGATCTTGTTTTAGGTCCCATCACGCCCTAGAAGACGACGGAGCCCTATAGAAGGGGAAGAAAGCTCTCCTATAAGTCGATCCGTGGACAGCGAAGAATACAACTACAGAAGTAGCCCAGCAGAGAGGAAGAACACTACTACAAAGGAAGCTTTAGGAGCATATAAGAACACTCTGAAGAGGACAAAGGACGTCATCATAAAGAGAGCTCTGTGGATAGGTCAGGTCGCTCCCACAAAAACTCAGTGGAAAGGAAGGAACCACCGCTCAAGGATCTCTATGTAGATGGTGAAATACAACAGAAAAAAGGAGCCCTGCACACAGGGATAAAACTCCTCACAGGTCTTCAGATGTAAGTGCTCGCACAGAAGTTATCATGATAAAGAAGACGCACAAGCGCCTTCACACAGGAGTTCTACAACAGGCCTCCACATGCTAAATCCCTTTTCTTGTTGTTTGTTGCATTTTATATTATCGAAATATTTGTGTTTCAAATTGGCTTAAGCAATACTTTTGGAAGAATTTTATTCATAACCTGTTTTGTTGCGGGATTAGATTCACCATCAATAGTTTGTTAAGTTATTTAAATGAATTAATAACATTCAACAAGCAGATCCCTGGACTTCAGAATCCATGTGCAACGAAATCTAAAGATGCACCAATGAATACGAATAGATACAAGATTTAATAATTGATGCGGAGCTTCAAGATATCAATTTCTACCGGAGGGTCATTGATTGGACAGGCTAGGGAGCTGATTGAAAAAAAAAAAAAAAAGGACAGCGTTGCACTAGGATTGTAGTAAAACATCCAGTACTTCACCGAAGGAGGTTGGCATTTAATTTGATGTGGAAGGCATACAGCTTTCATTTAGCTGCTAGTATATAAATACATATAATACAGACCCTTGTATCAGTTCCTAGTTGCTTAATATCTCACATTGCTGCAACAAGATCATCACCAGCAAAACATATCCTGCAACCACCAATATGATTAAATGGTAGATAAGAACAACATTCTACCCAAAAAAAAAAAACAAAAACAAAGGATAACATAGATATAAAAGGAAATAAACAAGACACTATATGACATAGTATTATGGAAAAATAAACAAAAAGGAGAAAATGAAAATGAAACGGTGAATTAACAATATTTCTTAGGTGCTTCCATGTGAAATAAATGAAAAGGGAGTGCAACCTAAGCGCAGGAGAAACGTTTCTAGGTGCTTTCATATGACGTAACTGACAAATTGACAGTTCAACAATGGTTTTAAGGTCCTCTCAACTCGCAGCTAAAATAAATATATCAATTCAATTATGTGGCACTTGTAGACTTACAACTCAAGTAAAACATCAGGTAGAGAGGTAGACTGAGCATTCTTATATAAAAGCTGATTGGATTTGCACCACATATGTTTAGCACATGGTTCTGAACTACCAGCTCGAAAATGCAGCCAAGATCCAGACTAACATATCATTAAGAAACACTACCATACTGGAAGGCTTTGAACATTAATTCAATATAACGCCAGTTGCAAGATGGGTAAAGGAGGAAAGTATAGATAGATGACTACTGGTATACAATTTCATCACATCCTAATGTATGGATCCTAATCATGTAAGACACAATGATTGGCGAGTAAAAAAAGAAATTACAGCTTCCCAACTCCACTTGCATCTGTCAACACTTCCTGTAAGGAAGATTCATATCCAGTAGAAAGATTTTAACTGATTATATAAAACCTAATGCTTTTCCAATGTCAAAGGCACAGCCGAAGCTTGATGATTATGTAAGGTGCCAAAGCAGAACATGTTGTGTGTAACAAATCACTATAACAGTTTTGATCAATGATAAAATCGTGCCTTTTCCTGAAGGTCAAGCACCTTGGTCTTGCAATCTAATACTTATGCTTTCACTATATGTAAAATTATTAAATTTCATAAATCTAGAAATGTGAAACAAAATTCTTAAACTAAATTCATAACATTCCGATATATTTTTCTTCATAAAGTGCAAATAAACTTTCTTTTAGATTTGCTTAATTTTGGTAGCCATGCAATACTCAGATATACAACAATTAATTTAAGGCATGCAACATCCTTAGAAAAATTGCCAGATGATTTGATAACAAAGAACAACTAAAGAAATATCACAAACATATTAATGAAATAAATTCAACTTCAACTTTAGGAATCAAAATTTATAATCACACGATGCCATTCTATTCTTTCACTTAATGCTTGATTAGGAAAAGATCTAACCTCTGGTTCTTGCAAAAATTGCCATGCATGCTCCATCAGTCATGTCCACAATGACCAGCTGGCTTAGCTCACACTTGCTTCCTTCTCCATGACTCTATTTCCTCTTTTCACAGCTTTTCTTTTGGCTTGAATTTGGTGCACATATTCTGCCACTATGACATGGAACTTAGGAGCAAGTTTACTTGATGAAGAAACATTAAGACCTGCTTTCTTCAGAGCCCGAGTTACATGCTTTTGAGCCTTCTGGAAGTGCACAGTGCACAGAGAAGGAGCACTTGATCTCAGTATTGGCTTTCCACATGTTATTGGTCCTGCTTGAGCACTGCAGAAAGACATACCCAATCAATAAAGTAGAAATAACTATTGCAAAAGTGGTCAGGCAAACCAGTTGCTCCTCAAGCATAAAAAAGTTAAAACAATACTAATTTGGATAATATTTTGGTCATAAATGCTTGGTTATCAAGCTTTAAGGAGAGAGAAAATCCAGGTTCAAAAAATAGGCCTCATCTTGTACACAATTTGTTGGGTGAAATTTCAGACTTGAGAGTAATTCTATTTTAGCATGAACCATGAGGCCAAACATGGATAGGGATTAATTATAAATTCATTGATGTCTATTTCATTTTACTTCCAATATGGAAATTAATAGTGCAATTGCATCACTACATGCAGCAGAGGTGAACATGATGATAGTAAAAAAGAAACAAAGAAAGTAGATTAAACAGATTAGGGAAAACTACAACTTCAAATAAGTACAATGTACATAATATGGTGAAAAAAATTTCATGGCTTAAAAAAAAATGCAACCAACCTCTCCAAAAACATAAGGATTAATCAGAATGAAATGTTGCGTCAATTTTAATTACTCTAAGACTAAACATTTTTGGCCAATCAATTCGAGAATGAAGTAAGCAAACAATTGAATTAAGAATCCAACAGCAATGACGTACTTCTTTGAACAACCAGAAAATTAAAATCTCAAAACACTGAAAACAATGTAACTAACAGACTAATAAAAAAAAAGCATAAAGACCAAAAATCAAAGAAGAAGAAGAAGAAGAGAGCAAAAAGGGAAAAAACCTCTTGATAACATAACCACAGGGCTTGTAGAGCTTCTGCTTGGCATCAGAGAGGATATGCAAATGACAAAAGCTAGTCAAAGCCATGGCCTTTAGCTTACACCCAACAAACAAACACCGATGACTGTTATTCAAATCCAAATCACCTTTATAATTATTATTAACATTACTATTATTATTTTCCCCAATAACTTCCATATTAACATTACCGCCCTCTCTCTCTCCACTTTCTATCTCTAAAAAAAGCCCAGCGCCAGCGTGCTCTGACTTTTTCCGTAGCTGTGGATGATCTTCTTTGAAGGGGCTGACACCGTATTTCCAGTAGTATTCTCTGTAGTGGATCTTGAGATCCTCCATTAGAGCCCAGTAGTGGTCTCTGTAACATTTGGATAGCTGCTTGAGGTTGAAAGAGCGGCGCTTGAGGAGCTCATGGCGCGTAAGATGGGAGGCACGTGAGAGAAGCTGGTCTTGTTGGGAGAGGGAGATTGATGAATTGGTGTTACTAGTAGTAGAAGAAGAAGAATTAGGATTAGGGTTAGGATTTTGGAAGTGAGTGAATATGGTGGCGATGGTGTTGGGGTTAGGGTTTCTGGGTGGCCGGGAAGAGGAGGGCTGGTGGTGGTTGTTCTTGGAAGCCGCCGTCATCGCGTGGCCGAGAGAGAGAGAGAGAGAGAGAGAGAGATAAGTGGCAGCCCGGTGACTGGTGAGTCGTCTTTTGACTGACCAGGTTGTTAGCGGAAAGAATTGATGATAGAATAAGAACGAGTACAGTACATGTACATGTACGTGATTTTCTTACAGTTGGATCAGAATTTCTATTCATCCAACGGTTTAAATATAAATACGCATATGGATACGTTTAATTCCTGATATATACAATGAGAATATTCCAATTTCATGCCTAGTGCCTAGTCACATTTTTGTTTAATTTTTTTTTATTTTAATACTCTCTACCATTTTATAAATTTTTAAATAAATAATTAATTACAGTCAAATTTTATAAAATTTTTATTATAATTTATTGTAATACTATTTTTTAATTTATGTAAAAAATATAATTTTAACTAAAAGTTAACTTAATTTTTTTATTTAACTGACTAATTTTTAAATTTTTTATAAATATATTAAAAAAGAAGTTTTTAAAAAATAAAAAAAATTATTCTGAAAAATATTTTTCGAAATGCAATATCAAATATATTTAATAAAATTAAAGTGAAAAATAATTGATATACTAAATATTAAAAAAATAACTGATATTTCTTAAAACAAAATATTTTTCGCATAAAAAAACTTTAGTTACACAGATAATTTTTTTTTTTTTTTAAAAAAAAGAAACCGTTGGTAACCGTCGAATAACTGCTCCAACATAAGGCCAAAACTGACCACTTCAAAATTTTTTTCCAATCTTTGTACCAAAACTAAACTTCCAAAAACTTTGGTTGCTCGCTTAATCAATCATGAAAATCCAAATTCCCATATGCACTCTTATTTTCCTTCTAACTTTGCCTTTTCTATCATCTTCCTCTTTTGAACCTTCAACTTCAGGTAACCACACAAACTTTTCCTCTTTAACTTTCTTCTTACGGCAAACAAAAGCGAAAAATAGTGAAAAAACTGACGTTTTTTTAATCTTCTGCAGATAAAGCAAAAGTACCCAATTTCATTTTCAGTTGGTTAAATGACAAGAATACTTTCCAAGCTGGTGATACTGCTGCCATAAAGGTTACAGTTCTAGGAGAATTTGATAGCAAAGGAAATGCTTCACTGCATAAAAATGCATTCAATCCTATACTTACAGTGAATGATAAAAAAGGGAACAGTTCCTTTGTATCTGGGGTTTTCCTTGATACTACAGGGGATCCCAGTACCTGGAAAATTATTTTCATTCCGATTCGGATTGGGGTTTTTAATGTCTATATCAATGATGATCCTTTCGAAGTGTTTGATTCATCTCTTCATTTTAATGTTATACCAGGTTTTAACTTGCATTTTAGCTTTGAACTTTTCTTTTCACTCTTTATATGTTTGAGATAATGCTTCTTTTGGTTTTTTCCCGAATGGCTTTTTCTCATACAATATTGGCACAAATTTATTTCCCTGTGAACATTGTGTATACGTGTTAACTTTCGTGGAGAAGTTGTTGTTAATAAATTAATATGAACTGCTTTATATTTTAGAGGAATAATTTGATGGAAGTTAATTTGGGTCTTGTCTCCTTATAGAAGGTTACATCAGTGGGAAGAAAAAAAAAATCATCGTCATGAAGTGATTTTACTTTTTGCTTCATATGGGTTTTAGTTCTTTTTGACTGAAGAATGCTGAACTTGTTGCAGACATGCAGACATATTGGACAATGTAATATTAACCAATAAGTTAATGGAAGGGTAGTGATTTTTTTAACACTTGTGCGTTTTTTTATATAAATTTTGTTGTATTTTAATGCTCAGCAATCTTAGTATTTGGCAAAATAATATAATGAATTGATTTATATTGTTAAAGGATGTCAAAGTGTCCATCAAGAACATATAAGATCAATGAATACTGACTCCTGCTGTTATTAATTGATTGAAGGGAAAATCCATCCATCAGTCTGCATAGCTTCATGGATGGGAGTCTTGAATGAGTTTGAGGCTGGGGCAAAAGCTACAGTTTTTATTGTCCCTAGGGATGCATTTGGGAATAATGTTTCTTCAACGGGCGAGGAATTACATCCTCTTAATTTTATTTTGTCCGTACTTTATGAAAATGGCTCCCTTGCTAGCTTATCAAACATTTCTCATATAGGTTGGAATGGATTTGGCTTTATCACCATTGAATTTGTTGCAGCAAAAGCTGGAAGCCTTTTTTTAGATGTGAAAGGAGAAAATCAAAGTTTGAATGGTTCTCCACTTCCATTTAAAGTGAATCCAGGTGATGTGCTATAGTTTCTATTATCTGCCAATACCATGTGTTTTTTTTGGTGCACTAATTTTATGGAGGTCCAAGGTACTTATATTCCACTGCTAACTAAAACTTTGTTTTTTCTTTCTCAATCTCAAGATGTCTGATTTGATTAAGTGAATTCTAACATATGAGAATGCCGCTGATAGGAAATAACTCCAGGACTTGTTATGGAAATGTTTTTAATTCTGTTTGACACGATGTACTTTTATCTGTTATAGTTAAAATTAGAGATTCACATCATCTTCTTTTCTTTTCTTTTTGTCAGGGCCTCTAGATGTTTCCAATTGCCTGCCTAATTGGAAGTTTGAGACAAACATATGGCAGATATTTTCCAAGATGGAAATATTTATACACCAACGAGATAAACACGGGAACCTTGTTTCTGGATTATATGAACTCGATGCTGATATTATTGAGAAAGAGACAAATCTCTCTATACCTGTTGCAGATTTGCATTTTGAAGAAGTCTCGCCAGGGATTCAGTTGTTCTCTTTCAGTCTATTGGAACCAGGAAATTTCTTGCTCACTATATCTGATGTGAAGCATAATAGAAGCATCTCCAATATGCCTTTTGCATATACTGTTTTTATAGGTTAGTGTGATTTAGCTGCTAGTTATTGACTATGGCTTTGCTACTGTAAGGATGGCAGACTTGGATTGCTCAAACTCCATATGCATATTAAGCACAACTAAGATATTTGATTTCTGGGCTCTTAGGTTCTCAACTTCTTAGTTGTTCATGAGAGGATTTTGAATATGCTTCAATTGCTTATACATAAATTTTATTTCTCTCTAAAGCATTTGTAATTTTACATTTCAATTGAATAGGTTATTGTGATGGGTCTGCCAGTATTGTCAATGGATCTGGTTTAAATGATTCAGTTGCTGGTGAAGTTGCACAGTTTTCACTCTATTTAGTAGACACTTTTCAGTATCCCTCTTTTGTTGAAGTAGAAAGCATTCAAGTGCAGATAGTAAAGGAAAATGAATCCTACCGTGTACAACCAAGCATCCATCCAATCATTAATGGTACCTGCAATTTAGCAAGTATTGAGTTGTTTATCTTTCTATGAGAATTTTATTAGTATTTTATATAGTCGGACACATATCTGATATAGGGAGTGAACTTGCTCTAAGCTTTGATACAATCAGCCAAACAGCAATGTCTCCAGCACCATCTGTTGTTCTGACTAACACCGTAAGTTTCCACTTGAATTTGTATCCGAGTCATTTGTTCAGGTTCTAATTTTCTTCAGTTCTTCTCTTTGATTCAGTCTGATCAACACCTAAAAGTTTTGGCAAGTGCCTTCAATGTATATTATGAGCCTCAGAAGAGTGGGATATATGAAATATATGCGTTTTGTGGAAATATTTTGCTAGGTGGCGGTCACTCGTATAGAAAGGAAGTTAAAGCAGGTATCATCAGTTGGTCAGAAAGTTTTGTTTGTAGTTAGCTCTCATTTTTATGTCCCCTGTCATTTGTCAATACTACCATGGTGAGTGCAAAATTTTAATAATAAGTGGTTTTCTTTAAAAAAAAAGGAAGCATAACCCATCTTAATTGGTTTAAAACTGTCAGAGGATGGAACCAAAATAAGGAAATTGTTTCAATTTAGGAGTTGCTGGCAAAGATATTTCCTTTTCAATTTTATAAATACTTAAACATTCACAATCATTTATGCTTTAGTTATTTAGTTTAGATAAGAGACAAACTGATTGGAATGATATAATGATTTTCAAGTGCTTGTAATTAATGTATGGAGTAACGAAGGACATAATATTCAATAACTAAAAGGATAAAGTAGAATATGCTGAAATCGTGGTGCAAATACTGAAGCTAAATTGGCACTAGTACAACAATCATATTGCGTTCCATTTGGTGCCATGTAACTCATTCTTCAAAATTTGAGAGTAGAAAATGTCTGCATTTGGTTTGAAGATAAATTTGTACTCATTTCAAGCGCCTCTTTTACGATCTAATGTGTTAAAATCTAGTAAATCTTTTTATTTGGATGAAAATCCTAGGCATCCAGTTGAATTAGTGACCAACCCATCTTTATTATAAGGTCTCAATTATAATTTTGATTGATAGTAAGGTGTAGAGTACTTTCTTCTTGATTTATTTTTTGATTGCTGAATTTTATTGGTATGATCCTCATGTATCTGTAGACTTTTAGTGTGTTATTGATCGCTCTTACTTTGCATAGGCAAGGTCGACGTATCACTCTCAAAGGTTGTGAAATCTGATCCAAAGGTACCAAAGCTGATTAACAATGAAATAGTGGTGCAACTGATCGATGCATTTTCTAATCCTGTCCTGTCTCAACAATCACGGCTGAAACTAGAGATTGCTTCGGGTAACATGTCTGGTTTTTCAAGCGGGATGTTTGTAGATAACAATGATGGGTCATATTCTTGTCACTATCTGAGTAAGGATGTTGGAACCTATGAGATGTGTATTTCATTCGAAGGCAAACGTTTCGCACCCTGCATTGGAGTGAATGTGTACAGTGGTAAGTAATTATAACAGCAACATTCACATGAGTCTTCCTTTTCTTAAAAGTACCATTTTTTTTTATGATTGTCGATTTGGTGGTCTCTCTCTGTAGCAAGATGAACTTTATCTACCCTCTATTTTGTGATCTTAACATATCTTAATCAACTTGGAATTCTACCAAAAATGCCAAATTCTAATTGGATATAAATTGCTAGAACTGGCTGATCTAAATTGTCCTCAATACCCATTAGATGATATCTCAGCCACGAGTTTTATGTCGAATTTAAAGGTTGGGGTGTTTTATGTATCTTAGCAAATAGGACATACAATGTTGTTTTTTTTTTGAAAAAATGTGAACAAAGCTCACAGAAAAAACAACTCAGCGGGTGTAAGAAATCCCAGCCAGATCTGAATACCTGCTGGAGGATGATCTAAGTTCCAACATCAAAACTCTTTGCTTTGATCGGCTGGGAAGTCTACAGCAAAGTTTGCTTCCTGAATGATTGAATTTTATTTCTTCAAAACTCTTCGCAAGTTCCTACAACATTGTTTCATGTATAAAAAATGGAATAACTTTGTTCCATTATAGAATGATAGTAGGATTGATGTTTGGTTAATTCAACCTTTTTTAAAATTTTGTTGTTAGTGTGATTAATGGAACAATAACAAGGGCTTTAAGTGGAATTCGAACTGGCTGATATGTCAAGATGAAAAAATAAGGGGTCAATATGTATATTAGGTGTAATCACGGAATTTGTAGTAATTTCCCCCATTTTAGTTACAAATATAGACTCTCTAGATTATTTACTGGGACTAAAATCTTTCTTTGCTTACAAATTAGGACAATTGACTAATTGGTTTTGAACAAACAAGATGAGATATGCACAACGTTATGGCCCTTGTGGGCAATAGATTGAGCCTTGGCATTTGGAGATAGTCAGTGATTGAGAATTGGAACTTTACAGTTCACTGACAATCAGCTAAGATGGTGACTTCAGGATACTGTAGTTTGACTTCGGCTCTGGTAATGTTGCAATGACTGGTGAGAGATATAACCAAGATTTTCAGAATACATCTTCCCTCCTCCTTGTGGAAAAGAAAGTTTTCTAATGTTTTAACTTGTAGCTTTCTTCCTTTTATGTTTTCCTCGCAGCAAACTATAACTGCATAATTTTCTTAATGGCATAGCAGAAACAATTTCTGTATGGCAGTGATGTGCTTGTTATTACTTTAGTGGGCACATTAGGAAACATTTTCGCCACTTCTTCACAGTGAGAGCTCCAAATAGTAATTTTCAGTATATGGATAACATACGTCTGAGATGGTTGTTTTCCATGCATGTCTTCCAGGTGAATATTTTCCTAAAGCCTATGATGATGAGATTTCTGTATGGGAGGATGAGTCTATTGCTTTTGATGTTTTAGTGAACGACTACTTTGCTGGCCACAATGCAAGTATCATAGAATTCTCCAAAGTAAGAATTGAAATCAATATTTATATCTGTTGAAGTTTCTATCACGCATATTACTTCCAAGCAAAGTTTCCTTGAAGTATAAATCTATATAATGTTGACACTTATATGTCTAAATAATGCTGACACTAACTTATTGAATAGGTAGATATTATAGCATCATTCAGTATGCAGTTGAGATTATGCTCATATTGAAGATTTATTCTTTGAAAGAGTTCAGATGGAAAATTGACTTACTGTTTTGTATTGTAATTTTTCAGCCGGACCGTGGTTCCCTTTTACAGTATGGACGTTTCTTTAGATACACTCCCTATCAAGATTATTATGGGAATGACTCTTTTATGTATACGATATTGGATGAAAATGGAAATGTTGATTCTGCTTCTGTAAATATTTCTATTCTCAATATTCCACCCCAGTTTATTTCGCTTCCAAATCAATTGCAAGCAACTGAGGATATGATAAGCCCCATACACAGGTATCATTACCATCTTACCACTTGAACTTTTAATTATATGCTTAACATTTTGAAGATTTAGTTTGGCTGATGTTTGCCTTGGTGGATGATGTTTTCTTGCTCATTGAAGTGGTTTATCTGGGTTCGAGATAAAATATTCTGACCCTGTGGAGAACATTTCTGTCACTCTGAGTGCTGACTCTGGGACTCTGATTTTGTCTCCTATGCTGGTGCAATTTTGGCAGCCAATTTGGGGACAATTTTCTGCAAAGAAAGATGAAAATGAAGCCAAGAGTTTGATCTTAGAGGGGTGTGTAGAAGTGCTCAATCTTGCCCTTCAGTCAATTCAATATCTTGGGTACTGTCTACTTATCCTTCCCCTATAATTATCTTATGTTTTGTATCTATACTATGATTCTCTTTCTTAACTTTATATGCTATTTGTCTTTCTTGAATTGTCTCTCTTCTTATTTAGAAATGAGAATTTCAGCGGGGATGATATTATTCGAGTTTTTCTCAGCAACATGAAGGGGAAAAATGAGTTTGAAGTTCCAGTTTTAGTTGAACCTGTCAATGATCCTCCATATATTAACGTCCCCAAGTTCATTATATTGAAGAGCAATGGAGATGAGTCACTAATCTTCGACAAAGATAAAGACAAGTTTGAGTTTTGTGTTGGAGATCCAGATATTCTTAACTTTCCTGGTACGTGTTATCTTGTATTATAGAAGTTGGTTGGGCATGACTATTTTGTGCTAAGTGGAAATGGTGGAGAGAAAAGATTAATTTTCCATTATTGATTTTTACAGTGTTGGACAATTTCAATTTAGACACTTGAAATATCTTGTTGGAATTCATTGTCTGATTGTGGGCATCTTTCAGGCAGAGACTCTCACTTCATTGTCACATTTTCCATCGAAATAGATGATGGATATTTGGAAACTACTTTACCAGCTGAGCTCATAGGTACAACTGAACTGAAAATGAATAGTTATCAGTGGCAACCGCTTCAGACGTATGTTTCTATCTCAAAACATGTTCTAGTCAGAGCTAATGGGATCAGATTTCGGGGCACAATTAAAGATTGCAACCTTGTCATGCAACAACTGTCATATCATGTGCGTAAGCTCATTTACTTTGAGGTTTTGAAAGAAAATATGAAGTTAAGCGGTATAACTTAATACGAATTCTGTTAGAACAGAATTTCCTGCAACTCAATAAATAAACGCTCATCTTACTTCCCACCTACAGTTTGATTAGATAAATTTCAAGTCAAACTTTTGCAACGGTTTGCATTACACTTTAATTGTAACTTATAATGATTTCAGATGATGTTAAAGGAGCAATCTGGTTTAAAGAATATAGAATGGCTACTTTGGAAATTTTGATGTACTATATTGCATAATTAGGCATAAAATTCTACAGAATTGATTTTCTTTCTTTCTGGAGTGTAGGGAGGAGAAAATGGTGCTGTCTTAACAGTGAAATTAAATGACATGGGACACTATGGTTGTTATTCAGATTGTGTTGAAAGGATATCAATGCCTTTGCAAGCTGCGGCAACTGTAAATCTTATCCGAAGAAGGCCAATGAATTCATTGTCAACTTACAGTAAGTGAAAGTTAATGGATATCTATAACTTTTATTTTAGATGTTATCATTTTAATTATTTTTTTGTCTTCATTTTATTTTCGAAGCTTGCTTTATCATTATTTTTGCAACTTCTTACCTGTTCTTGTCACGAGCAGTGAATTTAACAGAATATTTGAATGACAAGTTCAATAAATGAAAAAACTCTAAGATAAATTTGATTCTGTTGGTGCAGCCGTTGGGTCAGTTGTCATCATTGAATTTCTTGCGGTGCTTTCTCTTGGAGTAATTCTTTTATTCTTCACTTGCAAGTGTGCAATTCTTCTTGTAAATGAAAGAATCAGCCATAAAAGTGCGAAAGCAGTCTAGTCTAGTATACAAAATATGCTGAAGAAATCTGTGAGTGAGCCTTGGTGTATATTGAGCCATCTTAAATTAAATTTCTTTCGTTCATTCTTTTTTCTCTCTTCCCTTCTTGCTGGAGCTGAATTGGTTAATATATCAATGTCTGAATGTACTGTTACACACGCCTCTCAGTTTGTTTGGAGCATGAATTCTTATATAGTAATCTTTTAAACAATTACAAATAGGGGAGACGAAGAAGAGCTAACATTTTGATGTTTACAGCAGTAAGATGAACTTGTTAAATCAAAAGGCAAAGGTGCTAGCTTATCCTTTGCAAAAGTAGAGATATTTCAGATAATATTACTCAATATGCATTTTGAATCAAACTACATGATTCTGTAAAATCATCAGAAAAAAGATGACAATTCTGTTGTTGAATCTGGATACAGCCTAGGCTTGGGAGGCAATTCTATGGTTTCCAAGTCCGCTTCTAGCAACTCAATAACTTTGCTCGCGAGAGGACGATCGGAAGGCTTCATTCGTGTACACCATAGTCCCACCGCAACCATCTTCTTAGCTATTCTATTTGCCTCCTCTATCGCATTATTAGTTGTTATGACCTTCCCATTGCAGACTTCATCATACACCCACACTGGAAAGTAAGTTTCACTTGAATCTTCCTCCAATTCATTCAACTTTTTCCTTTTTCCTGCCATTTCTATTCATAACATTCCAAAACTTTAGATATCGGTTTTGTAGGAGACATGCCCGATATTTCTATAGAATAACTCGGGTGCCATGTATCCTGTACTTCCCCTTGCTGCTGTGAGAGATTTGATGCTGTTAATGGTTCCAAATAATTTAGCCAGCCCAAACTCAGAAATCTTTTGAGTGAACTTTTCATCAAGAAGAATATTATGAGGCTTGATATCGAAGTGTAGGATTTGGATGTCACAACTTGTGTGTCAATATTCAATACCACGAGCAACTCCTAGAGAAATATCAAGTAATTTATCCGAACTTATGGAGATGGATTTTTCCAGAGAAAATACATAATCATCCAGAGATCCATTAGGCATAAATTTATATATAAGAGCATGTTTCGATCCCTCAACACAAAATCCAATTAGATGAACTACGTTAGTGTGGTGAATCCTTCTAACGGTAGCAACTTCATTAATAAAATCTTGTCCATTTTGCTTTAGACTTGCCCAACATCTTAATGGCAACAAGTCTACCACTGCGGAGTTTTCCTTTATAAACAGAACCAAATCCTCCCTCGCCTAGCTTTTCCTTGAAGACTCAAGTCATTTTCTTAATATCAGAATAAGAATACCTTATTGGCATTAGATTATTAAGATTTTGTAGGAATTCTTCAACTCCATCGTATCCAGACAAATATCTCTTCATTCATTTATAGATCAGAAATCCAATCACCAGTGGAGTCCCTCACAGTTTTTATGGCACTATGTAGTAGTACTGTGTGGGAAGAAACACATTAATTAGAAGACATAATAAAACTAAGTTAATTGCAGTGAAAATCATGAAACTCTTAGCAAGGAGATCAAGAAAGGTTGGAAGTGACCCTACAAGAAATGCAGTAAACACCGTGTGATTCTTTAATGATTGGAAACAAATATTTTTCATTTTCAAGATTGAGAGAGGAGAGTAGAAACTCACTAGTTGTTATTCTATAAAACATGGTGTTGAAATTAATGATCCGGTCCATTGCAAATGGGAAGAGTATAAATTTTATAGGCTTAAAAATTATTGGAAAAACTTTTTATCCAAAATGATATAAAGTATTTTGGTTTGGTTTTCTTTAGTCTTATAAGTTGCTCAATTTTGTTTCTTTTCCTTAATGTGAGATTGTCATATGTTCCAACACTTCTCCTCAAGTACAGCTAAAATGGTTAAATTATGATTTGTTATCATTTTTACGTCCAAAGATTATATTCATCGAGTCTCAAAGGTTTCAAATTTTTATATTTATTTTATTTGAGCTTGTACTCTTTGAATTTTAGAGACCACATGTCCATATTTGATACTTAGTGGTCTCAAGTCTTTATTTTGTGTTTGCTTGAACTTGTACTCTTAAATTAATTAAATCTTCATGGTTGTAAGACAATTAACTCTAATACATGTTAAATGAGAAGATTGGATTTTTTGGAATTCGAATATTGTTTGGGAAATCTTTTATCCAAAATGCTGTAAGACATTTTGGTTTGATTCTTTTTATTGTCCAATTTTGTTTTTGTCTTACATGGGATTGCTATATGTTCCAACACATGGCATATACAGAGGAAGCATCTTCAATTGACCATGTAAACAAGATATCATTACATAAATTTTAAGCAACTATTAATTTAAATACACTCATCAGCCAAGTCAGTAAATTAAACATAAAATCTTAAGCAATCTTTTTGCACAATTACTGACTTGTTCAGGCGGCGTATTGCTTTCCGAAATCGAGGTGGAAAACCCATCTATAGGGTTCTGTAACAGTAAAGTTATTACTAAAACACAATGACAATAAATTAATTAAAATCATAACTAGAAGATTAAAACGCTACGAACTCATTGCGCATTGAACATGATTGGTGTCATTGAAGTAGCAGACTGAGCAATGGCCGCAGTAGATAGAGTGCCATGAGAGCTCAAACTCATAAGCCAGTTTTCTGTGAATTTCGACATGTTCTTATAATTATGCTTTGCAGCTGGTTGTAATAGTTTCATCGTCTCTATGCTGCAGTTGATCATCAAATCCGATAATGGGATGCCACCAACTTTCACATAAGAATAATGCTGTTTGAAATTAGAATTGCAAGGAGCAGTGTCCACATAAAGAGGAGAGTTTGCTCGGCTGTCACAGCCAATGAAAATCACAAATGTGGGAATTATGGATCTAGACACTGTCTAACAATTGAATAATTCTAAGGTGTATGGATCTTGTATGCTGAAGTTAGAATGTGTCAAGAAGAAATAAGGAACAGAGCAGAAATCACCGGCAACAACACCAGCATCCACCTCTCGAATTGTGAAGTTACCGTAATTGATTGCCTGGACAAATTACTTTCCGGCGAATGCATACAACATCGTGATGTTGCTTTCGCAGCGCAGGCTATATTATTTATATGGTCTCCACAGTTTTCGGGATCGGTTTCTAACTGGAAAGGGCAGTACTGTAGTGGATGTTGCCGCATGAAGATGGAGCACAAACTCTGCTATCCTTTTTACCATTGCTAGTTTCGAGGATTAGCAGCAAAAGAGAATAAAGTAGAATTACTCTAGCCATTGTCCGGAAACAGATAACTTCTGCTAAACGATCCTTACGGTCTCAGCCTCAGGAGAACCATGAATTTTTATTTTTACTATATGTTATAATAGCATGATAACATCTATGAATATTATGTATAATACAGGATAAAAATTGAGTCATCATATGTTTAATCTTTAACTATTCAAAAACAGGGGATGTAAACAACACTTCCATTTTGTTATCAACAGCAGTAAGACAAACTCGTTAGATAAAAGACCGGAGCTGTTAGTTTATCCTCTGCAAATGCCTAGAATATTTCATATTGCATCACTCAATATGCATTTTCGATCAAACTGAGTTTGATCATCGGAAATAGATGATGATTCTGCCGATGAATCCTTTGTCTGTATTTCGCTTGGAAACAGCATGGGCTTGGGTGGCAATTGTAGGCTTTCAAAGTCTGCTTCAAGCATCTCAATGACTTTGTTCATGGGAGGGCGATCGGAAGGTTTCATTTGTATACACCATAGTCCCACCACAACCATCTTCCTAGCTATTTTGTTTTCCTCTTCTTTAACATCTTTAGTTGTTATGACCTTCCCATTGCAGACTTCATCATAAACCCACAAAGGAAAGTAAGTTTCACTTGAATTTTCCTCCAATCCATTCAACTTTTTCCTTTTGCCTGCCATTTCTAGTAGCAACATACCAAAACTGTAGATATCGGCTTTGTTAGAGACATGCCCGATATTTCTATAGAATAACTCGGGTGCCATGTATCCTATAGTTCCCCTTGCTGCTGTGAGAGACTTGATGGAGTTATTTGTTGCATATAATTTAGCCAGCCCAAAGTCAGAAATCTTTGGAGTGAAATTTTCATCGAGAAGAATATTATGAGGCTTGATATCAAAGTGTAGGATTTGGATGTCACAACCTGAGTGTAAATATTCAATGCCACGAGCAACTCCTAGGGAAATATCAAGTAATTTGTCCCAGCTTATGGAGGTGGATTTTTCCCGAGAAAATGCATAATTATTAAGAGATCCATTAGGCATAAATTCATATATAAGAGCATGCTTTGATCCCTCAACACAAAAACCAATTAGTTGAACTACATTAGTGTGGTAAATCCTCCCAATGGTAGAAACTTCATTAATAAAATCTTGTCCAGTAGTTTTAGACTTGCCCAACAATTTTATTGCTGCAACTTGACCACTGCGTAGTTTTCCTTTATAAACAGTACCAAACCCTCCCTCACCCAACTTTTCTTTGAAGCCTTCGGTCATTTTCTTAATGTCAGAATAAGAATACCTTATTGGCATTAGATTATTGTTATTTTGTAGGAATTCTTCAACTCCATCATATCCGGATAAATGTCTCCTCCTCCATTTATAGATCACAAATCCAATCACCAGAGGAGTCCCGCATAAAGATTTTATGGCACTATGGAATAGTACTGTGTGGGAACAAACACATTCAGAAGATAGAACATAAGTTGCAGTCAAATTCATCTTTATTTTCATTTAAAACATAGGAGAAAACTCTTACCGAGGAGAACGAGTACAGTTGGAAGTGACACTAGAAGAAATGCAAAACCAATAAATACCTTGTGATTCTGAATTGGAGACAAATATTTTCAATTTCAAGATTGAGACAAGAAAAACTTACTTGTTATTCTATAAAACATCCTATATGCGTTGGAAGAGTCTTCATTGACCATGCAAACAAGACAATTAATCAGCATAAATTTGAGTAATTTTTTTAATACATGTAGCACAGTAAAATAGTTTACTGTCCTCTCACAACAAGGTATAACACAATAGCGTAATTTCATTTTATTGTTTGAAAATGTTATTTCATCAAGAAGAGAATTTGGTATATCATATATCTAAACAGAGCAGACTTAACTTCATTGTCAAGGCAGTTGTTTTCACAAATACTGACCTATTAAGTAGGTGCATCGAATCCCAAAGTTGAGGTAGCAAACCCTTCTGAAATAATCTGTAACAATACAAGATAAATTTAAAAACCAAGAAGCAATCACAATAAATATTAAGATTGATTTTATGCATTCCAGAATTGAAGGAATAATTCATAATAAACAAAAGATTAAGAGAAAATCTCAATGAAAAGACATATGCTGCGCACCACTTATGCATTGGACATTGTTAGTCTCATTAAAGTAGCAGCCTCTGCAACGTCCGCAATAGATATAGTGCCATGAAAGCTCAAACCCATATGCCAGATCGTTGTGAATTTCAACGAAAGACATGTTTGAATAACTCTTGGCTGGTAACATGGCCATCAGGTCCAAGCTGCAATTGTTCATCAAATCCATTGCCTCCATGCCCCCAACATTCACATAAGAATGCTGCTGCCTCTGATTATTATAGCAAGGAGCGGTGTCCACATAAAGAGGAGACTTTGCCTCTGCCCGGCGGCTACAGGCAATGAAAACCATATTTGTTGATAACCTAGGTGCAGAACTATCCGATGGACTCGAATTGAATCTGTGGCAGGTATACGCATCTTCTAAAGAGAAATTACGATCGGTCAAAGGGAAATGAGGGACGGAAGAGCAATCACCGGCAACAACTCCGGCATCCACCACTCGAATTGTGAAGTTATCGTAATTGATTGCCTGGACAAAGTATTTTCCGGCGAATAGATACAGCACGGCGATGTTGGTTTCACAGCGCAGGCTATATCTATGGTCTCCACAGTTTTCGGGATCGGTTTGTAACCGGAAAGGGTAGCTAATGTTGTGGATGTTGCCGCATGAAGATGGAGCACAAACTCTGCTATCCTTTTTACCATTGCTAGTTTGGAGGATTAGCAGCAAAAGAGCAAACAGTAGAATTCCTCTAGCCATTACGGTCTCAGCCTCAGGAGACCATGAGTCAAACTTGAAGTGTTCTCCAGTTTGGTGCTCTTGAGTTTTGTGATTTAGCCTGTTTTCTTGCAGTTGATACTGGTGCTTGGTTTATTGATTTGCAGTTAAATAAAGTTATTTCTCGCTGTTGGTATTGCTTTGGTTCAAATAGCTTTTTTTTTTTGTTGAAAAATATTTTTTTTGGGTAATTGAATTGTTCTTCAAAGCATCAAGGTATAATATAATTAAAATGAAAATCTATTAGTATGGAGCTTAATGTAAGTGAAAATAAAATAAGAGAGGTTTTATTGAAAGAAATAAATCGTGAGGAACTAAAAAAAAAGGTCCAAAAATGTAGATTTTGCTTAAAGAAATTAAATTATAATTTATAATCTTATAATTTTAAATTTATATATGATTGATTTGAAATCTATATTGATGATTGATTTGAAATGTATAAGTATGGGCCGATTAGTCAATTCATGATTATCTTATAATGTACAACTTTGAACGGTTCCTTTAGGGAATATCATAATGGCGGAAGGACAATGGCGGAAGGACTCAGTGTTCATATAAGTGGGCTCCATTTGATCCCTCTTCCTTTTATACGGTGTATACTGACAAAATAAATAAAATAATTAACAAAATGATTTTGATTCTTTGAAGGGGTGAGGTAACAAATTACAATAATCCAAGGGGTCGATAGCAAGAACTCAAAAATTCCTTCTTTTTTTTTTTTTTTTCCTCCTTTATTGACTTTGTCGTTAGTCTTTAGCTGTAGTTCGGAAGCAAGACTGTGGGTGTAAGTGGGGGGGGGGGGGGGGGGGGGGGCCAAAAGTGAACCCAAATTGAAGACAATCGAATTAATTTCAGTCTATTTGATTTGATTTGTTATGTTTTCAATTTATTCAGTTCGATTTTTTTCTAATACATCGATTTATTTGATTCGGTTCGGTTTTTAAATATTAAAAACATATTAAACCGAACTTTTATATATATATGTATATTAAATATATTTTATAGTGATTTATTTTAATTTGTAGTTAAAAAATTGTAGTTTATAATAATTTATTTTAATTTATGGTAGAAAATTGTAATTAATTATGAAAATATTTATTCTAATTTATGTTAATTAATTTAAATTTAAAGTAATAAATAAAGTTATAATAATTGATTTTAATTTATACTAATTTATAAAATTGTGATAATTGATAGTAATTTATAAAATTATATTAATTTATTATAACTTATATATTATAATTGTTAAAGTTAATGATAATTGGTTTTTTTAATCTATTATAATTGATAAAATATATTAATAATTATTATAATTTATATAAATTAATTAATTAATAAAATTGATTAAATCTGAAATATTTTGGTTCAATTATATTCAATTTTTGTTATTATTCAATTTAGTTCGATTTTTTAAAATAATAATCAATTTAATTTTTAAAAATTTTGTTCGGTTTGATTTTGAACCGAATTACTGACCCCTAGTCGTAAGCATATATGTCGTCTAGGGTAATTTAAATTTACAATTAGTGTATAAAGGTGATGTTGAACCGTTGATTGTCATGTTGGACATTTATAATTTATATTTTTTATTTTAGATAATTGCTTATTTTGTTATTATGTTGAATGTGTACAAATTGATATTAAGATTTCGTTTCTTTCCAATTTTAATATTTGGTTAACTTTGGAAAATTAAGTTAAAGAAACAAAATTTTAAATTTATGAAAAATGTCTTTAAAATAAATTCTCGAAAATTATTTTCATATAAAAAATATATCAATTTATTTTTTAAAATTCTTCTAGTAGTTCAGTTAAATATAAAAAATATTATATTTTTGTCAAAAATATCTTCTAAAAATAAATTATTTCCCGGAGCCTAAAACTAATACTTTTAAATTGTTGTTTGATGCCGAATGATAAAATAATTATATAAATTTATGATACAGCCGTATGCTTCCTTAGATGCATTAGCCAATATGTGAATCGGAAATTATGGTGAACTTGGGGAAAGGATCGATCTTGTCGTCAATCGGAAATGATGGTGATTAATAATACATGTTGGGTGTTTCTGTTCTTGTTCTTGGTCATCTCTGTGTTGCTTGCAGAGCATGGATTCGGTTTAAGTGAGGATGAGTGCAGAGAATCAAGATGCGGAAGGCATGGTCCGGCAGTCCGATTCCCTTTCCGACTCAAAGGCCGGCAGCCGAACCACTGTGCATTTCCTGATCCTGGGTTTCACCTCTATTGCTCCGATGAGAAGGACACAGTGCTTGAGCTCCCAAATTCAGTTAAACTGTTTGTAAAAAAGATCGACTACAAATCCCAAATGATTTATACAACGGATCCTCAAGGTTGCCTTCCTAGACAACTTTTGAACTTCAATTTATCAGCTTCTCCGTACCGATTTTCCGACGAGGCCATAGACAGTCATGTCTTGTTCAATTGTTCATTGAGAAGCGACCCAGTCCTACAGATACCTTGCCTTACTTCTCCTAACTATCAAGTTAACCACTATTCTTCCAGAATTGCCATTGATAGCCCTGACCTATTATATTGTGTCAAGATGTATGACGTTTCTCCATTTCCAGATGATTTGTTTGACGGAAATGACGTTCTTCATTTGAGCTGGTTCAATCCAACCTGCGGATCTTGTGCAACACTTGGTCAATTTTGCAGACTTAAGCCTAACTCCACTTTTCCTCCGTATACTGAATGCTACGGCAAGCTCAATCACTTCAAATGTATGTTCCCTCTCCATCTACTCTCTTAATTTTGGCTATTTTTTTCTGATTAGCTTATTGAATTAGTAATAAATTTGTAGTTTTTTAGTTTCTCTTGAATTCATGTAATTGAGCAAAATCTTTTGCAGGGACATCCCCGAAGATTCTGGCCACTGGTTAGTTTTCTTCGTTTTCTTTGATAAAAGAACAAAACAAATGTTATCCTAGGCATGAGTTTTATTGACTAGCCAGATTCCTTCTGCAGGTATAGTCCTAGGCTTGCTTATTCTAGCAGTAATAATGGCTGTGCTGTATCGCGTCTATAGTATCCATAAAATTGCAAAGGAATATCAATCCAAGATTGAACAGTTTTTGGATGATTACAAAGCTTTCAAGCCCACAAGATATTCTTATATTGATATCAAAAGGATGACTAATCAATTCAAAGACGAATTGGGCAAAGGAGCTTATGGAGTTGTGTTCAAGGGAAAGCTATCTGATGAAATTCTAGTTGCTGTTAAAGTTCTCAATAATTCCAAAGGAAATGGAGAGGAATTTGTAAATGAGGTGGGAACAATAGGACAGATCCACCATGTTAATGTGGTTCGTTTGATTGGTTTCTGTGCTGATGGATTCAGACGAGCTTTAGTCTATGAGTACTTACCCAATGACTCGTTAGAGAAATTTATATCTTCAGCAGATGCAAAAGACAGTTTTTTGGGCTGGAAAAGGCTGCAAGATATTGCTCTTGGCATAGCCAAAGGAATTGAATATCTCCACCAAGGATGCAATCAAAGAATCGTCCATTTCGACATAAAACCACATAATGTCCTACTTGATCACCACTTCAATCCCAAAATTTCCGATTTTGGCTTGGCCAAGTTGTGTGCTAAGGATCAAAGTGCAGTATCCATGACAACAGCTAGAGGGACCATCGGCTACATTGCTCCTGAAGTGTTCTCTAGGAACTTCGGCAACGTTTCCCACAAGTCCGATGTTTTCAGTTTTGGAATGTTGGTGTTAGAAATGGTCGGAGGAAGAAAGGTTGTTGATTTTAAAGAAGGAGAAGATGAGAAAATATATTTCCCAGAATGGATTTATAATCTTTTGGAGGAGGGAGAAGATCTGAGGCTGGAGACTGAAGAAGAGGAAGATGCAAAAATTGCAAAGAAACTTGCAATTGTGGGACTGTCATGCATTCAATGGAACCCAGTAGATCGTCCTTCCATGAAAATTGTTGTTCAAATGTTGGAAGGGGAAGTAGAGAATTTATCGATACCTCCTAATCCATTTAGTTCTGGAAATCATGGAAGAATAAATGCAAGAATCCACACACGAATTCACCAGGAGTTAGAAGTCATCTCAGAAACAGAGTAATCTCTAACTCCCTCTTACAACTACAGGATAGAAATTTTTGTAGATAAGTTTCCGCCCCCATCTAAATGATGCTTATGGTGTTATTGCATATCCAGCTGGGAGTGGTATATTTGCCTTATAATTCAGTTTATCATATGAACTACACATTAAGTATATTTCAAACGTCTAATTCGGTTTTTTATTATAACTGTTCAGCATCATAAGATTTATGCATATTTTGTACAGCATACTTTTCACTTCTCAGGATGAATCCATAGTCTGAAACATGACAAATTCTCATCAATCACATAAGAATATTAGTAATATATTGCTTGTTTTCATTTTTTACTCTATTTTTTTTATCACTAATTATATTTTTTTAGCATTTAAAATTTATTCTAATTATATTATACAATAAATCTAAATTCTATTAATACATTATTTGGTAAATCAATTTAAGTTCAATCTATTATAAAGTAATCTAATTTATAATAAGTGCATTATAATTATAGAATAAGTCAATTTAAATTATTATTTGTTCTAATTATGTAATATGATTTTTTATCAAAATATATGTATTATATTAAACTTAAATACTAATCTAAATTATATATATATAAATATTAAAAATAAATAGTCACAAATTTACATATTTAAGAGTTATATACTTATATTTTATACTAATGAGTTTATATAACTAATAATTTAAATTTTAAATATTATTATATACATATGTACTAATCTAAAAATTATATATATATATATATATATATATATATATATATATATATATAATTTAATTTATTATAATTATATTACATAATAAATCTAAATTATATTAATATATGATTTGGTAAACCAATTTAAGTGCAATATATCATGAAGATAAATTAGTGTATTATAATTATTTAATAAATAAATCTAAAATTTTATTTATTTTAATTATATTAAATAATTTTTTATCAAAATAATTATTTTATATTAAACTTAAAATGATTACAAGTCAGTCCTTATTCTAATTTTTTCAATTCATGTTTCCTTGTTTTTTATTCAATCTCATAATTATCTTAAATTTAATATTAATAGTTATATACACATCTATGACACATTTCAAACGTGAATTCTTATATATATAATAAATTATCTTTTAATTGATATGCTGAAATTTTATTAGAAACTAACAATAACTAGTGTTCTATTTTATAAATAAATTAATTTATAAAGAAAATTATATAAAAATTCATAATAATTGAATTCATTTTCATTTTAATCTTACTATAAGGGAAAAACCATTAAAAAAATTACATTGTCATATCAAAAATATTTTAATGTTTTTGGAAATTTTCAAAATGTTTCAGATATATATTTTTAAAATATCCATTATAAAATTGAAAATACTAGAAATAATAATTAAAAATATTTAATTGTTTGTCTTAGATCCTAATATCATTTGCAACCACCTCTTCTTCTCCACACTCCACACCACAGCTCACTTCCGTCGTATTATCTACATTTTACTCCTCCATAGACATGCTACAACTTAGTAAAGAAACAAGATCTTTTTTTTCAATAGGTTTAATCAAATTAATTTTTCTGAAACTTTTAAATTATTCAAATATCAAACTATTTGAATTGTATCGTTTAGTAATGAAAGATCAAAAAAACTGTATCAAATAATTTCAAAATTTTGGAACAATACAATATGAAATTTTTTTTCCAATACAATATAAAATTTATATTTATGAATTTTCGAATTTTCAATATAATATTAGAGATTTTTCAATTTTTGAATTGGACTGGACTGTACATATACATCCCTAGATACTAACTGTCCGTTTGGTTCGAGGATGTTTTACTAGGTTTAATTAAATCATAAAATTAGTTAAGCTAACTCTTATTTAATATAAATATTTTAATTTTATTATTAACTAATCCAAATTTATAATCTCATATTTAATATGAGAGTTTAAGTAATTAGATAAATTAGTAAAATAATTAAATTACTTAAATACTCTTTGTCTTATACTAAAATAAGACTATTTTTAGAAAAAAAAATATTAATTTAGAATTTTCAATTTTATAAATATACAGTCCGTTTGGTACATATGATTGCTTAGTTAAGTCATACGATTAATCATTAAACTTAGGTTCAAAAAATTAAATATAACTTAGTAATCCCAAATGCTTACTAAACCCAATGAATGAGTCTTAATGAATACCCATATCTCTCATATTTTTACTAATCCCTTTCTAATGGAATTATTAATCCATATGTTTATAAAATTGAAAATCTTAAACTAGCTTTACTATTTTACTTTTTATTTTTGTTTTTCCAAAAATAGCTTTATTTAATATAAAATAAATGTATTTAAGTAATTTACTTATTTTACTAATTTATTCAATTACTTAAACTCTCATACCAAACATGAGATTACAAAATTGAACTAGTATTATACCAAATAAGAGTTAGCTTAACTAATCCTATAACTTAATTAAATTCAATATTAATACTAATCATGTTGCTTAAACAATCCGCAAACCAAATGAACAGATAGAGATTAGTAATTTCATTAGAAAGTGATTAGTAATTCCATTAAAAATGGAGTAGTAAATACATGAGGGATGTGGATATTAGTTAAGACTCATTCCAAGTGTTTAGTACTTAATTTTTTGAACCAAATATGCACTTATTTACTAATCTTATGGCTTAACAAATAAACGGGCTGTAATACTCTATACTTATCGGTAATAGAAACTCCAGCCTATATGAAAGCATGAAGTGATATATTCAAGGTACCCAACCGTAATTAGCAGAGATTCACATATTATTAATTTCACCTTCTTTTAGGGTTCAACAAATTTGAATTAAAATATATCAAATTAATCGTTCTAATTTATGCAAAAGGTAACTGAAGATAGCATCTGGGCCAATAACATTCCTGCCAGCTTGTGACTGTTAAATTCAAACTGTAAGGCAACTCTAAAGTAAAAACTTTGAACCAAGTTTGCAAAATCTTTTCCTTCTCATAATCTGGGAGCTACTCTTTATTCCCAATCTTCAAACCAAAGATAACTAGTTTGCTATGCTATGAGTCTTGCAAATTAAATATGCCCCAATCGTCTTTCATTTTTTTTTTTTAATTCAAACAACTTTCAACCATGTACAAAATTACAATAGATTTCAAATTTTTTTAAGAAAAATATTATATTTTTATCATTTTCTTATAATTCACAATTGAAGAATTATTGATATTGATACTAATATTAATAGTTACAGGATCTTAATTAGGAGAATGATAATATAAAATAAAAGTGTGATCAAAGAAATTTTATAGTATATGGATGCTTTTATTTCTTATTTGCAAATTAGAGTTGGTTTATTCAACTACATTTTAGAATCAATATGATTTTTTTAATATAATATTTCAGAAAAAATTCATCTTCGTAAATTAAGATATATGCACTAAAAAAATTAAAGTACTTCTACAAGAATATTAGATGATGGTTTATTTATATAAACATTGCTAAATTGATTATATTTGTATGTTAATAAAAAAATATTATTTTATTTTAATTAAATATATTTGCATATTAATTGATTAAATATTTATTAAAATTTATACAGTTAATTTTTAAATAGTTTCATCTTGGGCACCTTAATTATATATATATATATAAAATTAAGCTTCTTTTATTTTTTTTTTTATTATTTTTTTTGTACACTATTAACCCTAGATTAATCGGGGGCTTGCTACTTGATAGTTGCTTTGCTTGCTATCTTCTCTCCATAAGAGAGAAAATTGTCATTTCGAAATCTGAAAACTCATACTCCAACCTAAGATTCGAATATGAGCGACTACGAAGCTAACGGCGTCGATTCCGAGAGCGACAACTACCGTGCTGGCGGTGGTTCCGATGATCATAATATCTCCAAATTTCAGGTCTAATGTCATTGATTCTAGCTATGTTTTATCCGTTATAAACCAATTCGTTTGGAATCAAAATTTTAAGAAACCACAGTATTGGTTCAATTTAGACTTTATTTGTGCAAATAGACTGATTCACGACAGGTTTTGGTGATTTTAGAATTTCTTTTTTGTTTCTTTTTTTTGTTCATGCCTAGAACTTCCTGAGACTGGTTTAGGGGTTTAGGGCTTGAATGTTTTCTATGGACATATATGTATTGGTTTATAATTTTTTTTGGTCGGATTATTTATAGAAAGTTTCAGATGATTTGTGCAAATTTTATCGGTGATATTGTTTGTTTCCAATCAGCTACATCTTAGGTGGGTCTTCTGTTAACATACGGAATTCTGAACTTGTATATTTATTTTATGTGTCAGATGTGATGCTCTGAAATGAATTTGTTGGTTTCTCTTACTCGCAGTTGCATTCTGATTCTTGACCTTATGTGGTTTCTCTTAGTCTGTGTTTATTTGTTGTTACACTATCACTTATTTTCTGATATTTAGCTCCTTCAATTTGGCTATTCCAGCATGGGGCTCGTGGTGATTTAAGAGATTCTTCAAAAGGTAGGGAAAAGGAAAGAGAAAAGGGTCGTGATAAGGAGAGGGATCGAGATCGAGATCGTGAAAGGGACAGAGATAGGGATCGTGAGAGGGATAAGGACAGGGAGAGAGATAGGGACAGGGAACGGGACAGAGATAAGGGTAGTGATAGACATCGTGATCGTAACAGAGATCGCAGTGGAAGGAGGGAACATGGCAGAGATAGAGTTGATGATGAACGTCACCGGAGCCGAGATCACATGAGTGACAGGTAATGATATCCTGTTCCACATTTCTTATTTCCATCATTTATTGACCGAAATGTTCATAATTTAAATATTAACAGACACAGAGAATATGATAGAGACAGGGAAGACAGGCACAAGCGTCGTTCGCGATCTCCTGCAAGGGCTAGATCTGAGCATGGATCAAAATCTCGCTCTCCCTCACGTTCCAGTAGGTATGCTGTGTTATAGAAATTCAGATATCACTTATTTTTTATAGAACACCATTTCACATACTCTATATTTATCAACATGCTTACCATGCAATTTTCCTTTTGGTTTGCAAACTGGATCTACTTGCAGCAAAAGGATCAGTGGGTTTGATATGGCTCCTCAGCCATCTGCAATGTTGTTCAGTGCAGCAGCTGCAACTGCAGGTCAGTATACCCTCTTTCACAGTTAAAATTGTCGTGCTTTTTAACTTCTGTTTTTGTTTCTCTGTGATCTAGTTTGGAAAGGTCGTAACAAATTACATGATATCATTTTGGTAAGCAGTATCTTGTTCATTTATTCTGTACATGTAATTTCTTAATAACTTATGGTCTATAAATGGGCTCTCTTATTATTATTGCTTACTTGGTGATATAATTCTGGAACTGAGAGATATTCTGCTTTTTTGTCTGTTTGGTGTTTGTTTGTTTTTTTGTGTCTTGTCTTTTGTTGTAAGAAGGCAATGTTGGGCTATTTGCCCCACTGTGCTGAGAAATACAATGGGCGTGAGCCGACTTCTGTAGCTTTTATGTTCAAGGAGGAACAGATGCACGGGTAATGGTTCTTGTTCGTCTTCAACTGGAAACTATTGCCATCTTTTCTAATTTGCAAATATTACCTCCAAATTTGAATATATGATGTTTTGATTTCGTCTTGTATACATAAGGTTGTCTGAGAGTTAGGACTTAATAGTTCTATTAAAGAATGCAGGCATCAATTTGGTATCTCTACATTAAAATTTTGCTTCATTAATGTGGTCCAATTGAAATTAGATTACATTTGCAGGTCCAAATCCCGGGACAAATGCTGCAATCCCTGGAATGTTTCCTAACATGATTTTAGGGACCAGTCAGGTACTCTTACCCTCATATGCAATATATATTTTATGTAGGATTGTTGATCATTTGATTTGTAAACTTTTTGTTTCATTTGTTTACCTGAAGCAGTTCGGTGCTCTCGCTGCCATGCCAGTTCATGCAATGACACAGCAGGTTTGACAATGAAGAATTTTGCTTTCAGGATCACCTTTGTAGTATATTCTTTTAAGCAATTATGTGATTTATCTTGGCATTTCAGGCTACTAGACATGCTCGGCGGGTCTATGTTGGAGGGCTCCTCCCCACGGCCAATGAACAGGTTTTGCACTCCATCCATTTTTCAGCCGGTCAGTTGATATATCTGGTACTCACTAACCTTCTGTTTTTCCTGCAGTCTGTAGCAACCTTTTTCAGCCAGGTTATGGCTGCAATTGGAGGAAACACTGCTGGCCCAGGTAGGCAATATGTGTTGTCATTCAATTTTAACTAGACACTTGCATTGTTTTCAAGATCCCTAAATATTTTCTTATGTTTGTTTTCTGCAGGTGATGCTGTTGTGAATGTCTATATAAACCATGAAAAGAAGTTTGCTTTTGTGGAGATGAGATCTGTTGAGGAGGCTAGTAATGCAATGGCTTTAGATGGGATTATCTTTGAGGTAATCAAATCTTGTATTGCATCATATTAGGGTTGGGACTTCTTCAGCAATACTCGCTTTTATGAGGTACTAATCTATTCCCATCTTATCCCTTGAAAAAAAAACATTCCTTCCAGGGAGCTCCTGTCAAAGTGAGAAGACCTAGTGACTATAACCCATCCCTTGCTGCAACACTTGGTCCAAGCCAGCCCAATCCCAATCTTAACCTAGCTGCAGTTGGCTTGAATCCAGGCTCTGCCAGTGGTGGGCTTGAGGGTCCAGACCGCATTTTTGTTGGTGGGCTCCCCTATTACTTCACTGAAGCACAAGTCAGAGAGCTGTTGGAGTCATTTGGGCCTCTTCGAGGTTTTGATCTTGTAAAAGACAGAGAGACTGGGAACTCAAAAGGCTATGCGTTTTGTGTGTACCAAGACATTTCAGTTACAGACATAGCCTGTGCTGCTTTGAATGGAATAAAAATGGGTGATAAAACTCTCACTGTTAGACGTGCCAACCAGGGTTCCAACCAACCTAAGCCTGAGCAAGAAAATGTATTATTGCATGCTCAGCAGCAAATTGCACTACAGGTATATTATTGTCCATTTTTCCCCCTGAATGTATCAATTATCTGGTTCTCCCTTTGTCACCCAAATTTACTGTTATTTTGGTTTCTTTTGTTTGTTTGGCACCAATTATTTGTAGCTTACTTTACTGAAGCTTCTGTTTTTTTGTTTTCTTCTTCTTAGCAGAGACTTATGTTACAACCTGTTCCTACTAAAGTTGTTTGCCTAACTGAAGTGGTTGATGTGGATGAGCTAAAGGATAATGAAGAGTATGAAGACATTTTGGAAGACATGAGAACGGAAGGCGAGAAATTTGGTAAAATCCATGAGCTGACCATTTTATTTTTCAGTTAGCCTTTTTGTTTTTTACCCTTCTCTACTCTGAAGCTTTTTAATGGTAATTGATTTTCTTTATTTATTTGTTATATGTCTGTTTTACAGCCTTCTGTAGTGCCACATTCTGCTATAAAGAATCAGGCCTAACACAGACAGGATTTCATTTTCCCTTATTTATCTCTACTTAAGATCCTTTTCGTAAATGAAAAATATCATTAACAATAATTTAGAAAAATTATGGTTTGCATATTTTCACACGATTAATGCAGGTACATTGGTGAATGTTGTTATCCCTCGCCCAGGCCCAGATGGTGAAGCTTCACCAGGAATTGGGAAGGTAGAGTATGGATCAATTTCTTTCCCTTGGGTCTGGTTGCCCTTTTACCTTTCCCGAAACTTCATTGTTGTGCACATTGGCTGACAGCAGAAGAATTTGTTTCAGGTTTTCTTGGAGTATGCTGATGTTGAAGGTGCTACAAAAGCTCGAGCAGGGATGAACGGGAGGAAGTTTGGTGGGAATCAAGTTGTGGCTGTGTTTTTCCAGGAGACCAAGTTTTATCAGTGTGAATATGATGGCTAGTTATACTGTTTACACCCTGTACTTGGATCTTGCATTAGGTTGTCGTTCTATTAGCATAAACATTTATATTAGAGTACGACAATGTGTATTTGTTAAAACAGGGAAGGATTAGTATTAAATTGTGGCATGAGCGTCTTTTTTTCCGAAAGGAGACTACCAGATGAACATTTTATCTAGAAGTGTATTTTGACTAGTCAAACTGTCCTTTTCTTGCAACCCTTGCAAAGCTCATTTGCTTACCCTCGTAATATCTGTGATTGCACAGTATCTTCTTTGGATTTTAGGTGTTTGGGATGAAAGAAAGCTTCTTTTGGTCATATAAACCAGAAAATGACTTCTCAATGCATGAAAACGTAGTCATTTATTCGGAAAAGGGGCAAATTTATCCATTGACAGCCATCTTAATTTGAAATTTTTGTTTATTTTAGAATTTTTATTCAATTCCAATAGGATAATATCTCTAAGGTTAATATTCACTATCTTTAAATGAATATATGTATGCTATTAATTTTATCTGTACAATCTCAAAGCAAAAGGTTATTAATTTTCTTAAAATATTTTCTCCAGAAGGTACTTAGACAATGTTCTGAAACATCCAGATGAGAGTTGCCTTAAGAGCGTCAGGGCTAAGAACTTCAAAGTATTATTTTCTGTGAAGAATCCAACTGGACAAAATACAAGTTTACAAGAAATTCTACTGAGAACTATCCACAAAATTTTCATTTTTTTTACATAATTTCTTTTCCTTGTTCAAGTATTCAGTGTTTTTTAAATATGGAATCAAAGAAGAAAAAGAAAAGCATGAATACAAAATCCATTGGCAAATTTCCTAGATGATGAACAAATTTGAGAAAAAAAATGAGAGCAAGGCATGCAAGTTACCGGCGATCCGATTGGGAATTTCGCCCTACAGATTGCGCACATTGTGTCTTTACGTTAATTTCCATTTTATTAGCTTGTATTCTCCTTTTCTTCAATTCTTGGATGGAGGCCAATCTTGCAGGAACAACAAGACTGCCATTGGTAAATTCTTCAACTGAATGATCATCTTCTTTGACCACTTCTTGGTACATAGTAACTATGCGAATCTGGACATTCATAACCCACTTGTAACTGTTTCTTCAAATCTTGGAATTACAATCCTGGGCCAAGATATCCAATGCCTCGCATTTTATCTTGGAAAAAGCAACTCTTTTTACCTTTGGGTCTCAATCTAGAAGAAGAAGGTAACAATCTTGAGATGGTATCGCATGCTGTGGTGGTGTCGTGGCTGAGAAATTGATATTCGGCGAGCTCTACAAAGTTACTGGAGATTTGAGTAGTGATTTCGAGTTCAGAACCCCACATTTGGGAATGGGAAGAGCTCGGATGAATTCTGAAATGGACTAGAGGGGCAGATTTTTCATCGAGCTCCAATAGATTACACGGCACTTTGACTCGCAAATATGCACCGGATGCCATGACCGCCGTTACCAGAATGAACAAAACGTTATGGCCGTTGCTCAAGAGGAGCACTGATTTATTGATAGAGGTAGCTGTACGGAGGTCTTAATCTCGATTGATTGGGATTTTGTGTTGCTGAGAAACATACAAAAAACTAACCCGTAAGTTTTCCTCGTCAGGCAGGTTGAAACAGATTAAAAATATGTATATAAATGAAGCAAACATGCAAGTTAATCCATTTGGAATTTTCATTTTCAAATATAATTGAAATATTTTTTGAACGAATGAGATCAAAAAAGCGTAATAACATTGAATTTATACCCATGGCGTTAAGAATGGAATTAGCAATTTATTAATTCTACACATCTATCTCATCTTCCACGTTAGAAAGAAACAATCAGTATTTCCAATCCTCGAGTAATAATCCTTTAGTTATCAGATGGAGGAAACAATTTCCGATCAAATTTTATCAAAAAGTTTGAAAAATTCATGACTTTCCGTAGTCAATACTGAAATTTATCCATGGGCAAAGTTAACGAAGACAGGCAACATACTATCCTAGTAAATGCCAGAATGGAAGAAATTTGTTCGAGACTAAATGCAACACAAGTTATTCAAGATATACCAAATTCAGTTAACATAAAGTCACGTCCCACAAACTGTCATTTGATGTTAAACACCAGCTGGGGCAAAAAGTAAGGAACTATTAATAGTATGGTTGATTTGATTGCATAAAGTAAAGACTAAAAAGAATCAAAAGATTATCATTTATCATATATCATCATACAAATAACCCCACCTATGCTCTTTATGTACAGAAGAATTCTTTATATTCTGGGGAAATCACTCTGAAAAGCATAAACTGGTATAGAAAGATGAGCGACATACTTTATTGAATCTTTACTTTCCTCAAACTGTACATCAGTGATTCTATGCCTTTTTGTATTCTTGCGCCATCTGTCTGTCCCACTTTTTGAGATGTCTGATGTAAATTTTGAATTCCCCGACCCAAATTAGCAATTGTCGGGGCAGAAGGAAGAGATTCAACAGCACATTCAATTCCATCTCCATACATAAGTAACCCTGAGCAAGTGGTTATGCTGCAGCCGAATGCTGCCCATGGTAGAAAACCAATGGGTTGTACCTGCCGTTTTCTCATTATCTCATAGAATGCTGTTCTCATGGCTGAAAAACTTGTCTTCTCAACAGAGGCTATAATGCTATGGACCACTGTCCGGATTTTCTCAGCTGAAGCAGCTGTTTTTAGGATAGATGTAGCATTGGCCCCAGAATTCGCCAATCCTGGGGCCACTACTTTTGATGGACAAAGTGTCTTGCTCAGAGCTATAGCCACTGTCTTCTGGGTTTGGCTTAGCACAAAATGAAGAGAAGAAGGCAATTTAAATGTGAAAACCTTGAATAATGTTGACGCGGGAACCACCTTTGATAGAGATGAAGCTCCTAAAACTGCAGTTGCTCCTGCTCCAACTGCCATTATAGGTTTATTAGAATAGGGACACCCTTTTTCTGCTTGATTTAAATCCCCATCCAGTTCATAATCAGTGACAAGCTGGCCAACTAATTCCTTGACCTCTGGAGGCACAGAAGTCTCCCAGTGTTTCCTGAGACCAGCTAGGCCACTACTATCTACTAAAGCTACTATAGTCTTGAACTTCCTAGTCTGACTTTGAAGGGCCTGAGTAAGGAGTGCACATGACTTGTCTTCAACTGGAAGCTCTGAAAACTCAATCTTAGTTTTGTCAGGCTTCCTCATGCTTTGGATAGGTAATCGACCAGCATTATTAAGAGCAATTCTCAGCCCCTCAACTGCAACTCGGAAAGTATAAACTTGAGATATAAGTTGGGCATCCACAGTTTCCCCTCTGCTTACATCATAAAGCATCTTCTGTGAAGCAGCTAGAGCCCTTCCCATCGATGGAATATCAACAAATATATTATGCAAATCCAAAAGCAGTGGAAAAATAGATTGGGCAAATGGCGGCACCTCATAAGTGCTTCCGGGGACAATTTCTTTTGATCCTGCCTCTGACACAGAACTTGAAAGACCTAACTTCCGCATAGATACATCCATATATGAAGACAATACTTTCACCATCCGCAACTGAACATCATCTGTAACACAAAATCTCCTTGAACTAGATGAAGCAAATGAATACACATTATGTGGAACCAAACTATTAACTAAAGCATGAACCTTGTTCCCCACATCAACTTCAGAAGAATCATCCAAGGGATATGTTTGAGCAAATGGTGTTTCAAGCAGCAAAAAGGATGAACCAACCTCCTTAGCCACCCTCTTAGCAGTCATGATATGACCATAAAAACTAATCCCAAACATTTCCTTCAAAACCAAGTTTCCAGCCACATTTTCATATTTGTCCTTATTGATCTTATCAATAAAACATCTTTTAAGAACTTGAAATATCGAAGTGGGAACTGGTTCATCTACATTGTTGCTCGATTCCCACTTTTGTGATTGAATTTCATTGATTGCAGAGTGAGACACCTGAACTACAACGGCTTCAGGTCGAATCTCCCTAATAAGGGACTCAGCATCTATAGCTGATCGCTCAGACAAATTCTGTATAGAAAGTATGTAAATGACAGATTGAGATTCGGGATTACGAACTGCATAAACGAATCTCTTCGTGTTTTCAGGTATGGACAGTTTGCTAACTAACTCATTGGATGCTTTTAAATCATCATACTTGAAGATAGATAAAGGCCACAAATTTTGTAGGCTATAAATAAATGCCAGGGCCATTACATTAGCCCTAAGCACTCCTGACCTATACCCAATTAGAAACCCTAAATGGTACTGCCACTTCAATCACTAAGAATCCAAAAGAAGCAATATCTCCGAATGATTGACGAAAAGATAACTCAATTAGGAAAAATCTTGAACATGATGAAGAATAAAGCTCTAACAGAAAATTCAATGATGTACCTCTGTTTCACGCCCGACTAGAACCAGAAATAGCAAGAAATAACATTTTGACAAGAAAGTAAGGGAAAATCTAGAAGAAAATCGGACGGATGTCAATAATCAAGAAGATAACAATCTGTTATTTGACTGTAACAGAAAGATTCAATTAGGGTTTTGATTCAGGCGGAATGCGAGGCAATTGAGATGAACAATAACGATATAACAGAGGATGGCATCACCTACGGCCCTTGTGTACTGTTCTCCTGATCTAACGAATTTGGGCTTTTGGAATTGGAGGCGTTTAAATTTTCTCCCCTTTTTTTCTCTCTTTTCCTTTTTTATTTATTTATTTATTTATTTTTATTTTTTAAAACAAAGTAAACTTTATATTTAAAGTTTAAAAATTAATACTTTCAACATCATAGTCTTGTTTTTTTTTTTAAAAATATTTTTAATTTTTTTAAAATTTGAAAATTATTTTTGAAAAATACAATTAAATAAATATTTTTTTTAAAAAAATTAAGAAAAAAAATTTATAAAAATTTTAAAAATTAATTAATTAAATAAAAAATTTTAAATTTAATTTTTAATATTAACAGCAATTTCAAACATTCACAATATACGGTGATTTGTGGGAATGTTTGAAAAGAAAATAAGTAGTGTGAGATTTTTTAGGATAATATGAGGTAAATAGAAGTGTTAAAACTTTTAATTTTTCTCAAAAATTTTAACACTTAAATTGGGGTGTCATTGGGGGTTCAATTTTTTTTTAAATTAAATTAAATATTATTTCTTTTATTTTATTATTAAACTACCCTTTTTCTTTTCTTCTATTAACTCAAACAAATCTATCATATTTCTTATACGTTACTAAACACATAGAGAATCATTCTTGCTCTAGCAGCGCTAGCTTTCTGGTAATCTCTTGCTTTCTTATAATTGTTTTTTTTTATATATTTTAATTATTTAGGTTGAATTATTTTTTTTTCCAGGTTGATCTCTTGTTTTGTTTTCTTCCCTACTTTTGAATTATTATGTATTAATAAGTGCAATTAATAATTACAGATTTTGTTAAAGTTTTTAATCTATTCCAGGGCTAACTAACTCCATTACTGGTAAGACCATAACTTTAATCTACTTCTACAAGTGAAAGCATATTTCACTTGTGGAGATGGTACAAGCCCACTTCAAGTTGTAAAAGGCAATATAACAAAATGTCATCACAGCTTCACATCTAGAAGGTATTGTAGAAAGAAGACCCCAATAAGTCACAAATAAGTTAACTTATGTATGCTACCACAAAATTAATTTTGCCAAAATTAGTAGATACTAGTAAAAATAACAAAAACTGAAAATATGAGGTATTATTAAGGTTATTAGATCTAGTCCGACCAATGACTAGACAAAAACAATTAGTTAATGATTCAAAATACAATCGAAGTTAAATTGAGATAAGATCGATTTATGTGAAGTTTTTTAAAAATATAATATTTAACATATCTCATATATAATAAAATATAAAAATAACTTATATAAAACATATTTCTTACACAATACTATGCTCAAAAAACTAATATTCATACTCTCATATATTCAATAAAATGTCAACTCTTATATATTCAATTACATCACTTATTATAATAAATAATTAACTTCATATTTAATTAATTTTAATATATCCAAACTTTTGAAAAAACTAAATTAAAAGAAAATGGTTAGTATTTCCTTTTTCAAGAAAAAGGTTATCCAAATTTTTAGCTTTGAATTTTTAATTTTTATATCTTGAAACAGAAATTCAATTATTTTACTATGGAGTTGTATGCTTAGTTGAAAAAACAAGAATCGTTTATTCTATTAAAAGCCATGAAGGTAGAAAAGAATAAAGCAAATGAAAGACTTAGCCCAAATACAAAGGTAACCCATAACTTAAAAAAGTACAATGAGCCAAAAATCCCAAATTGGAAAAGGAAAGTTGTTAATATTAAAAAAAAAAAAGAAATAAAGAATAAGTAAGGAAAGGAATATAAAAAAGAACCAACAATCTGATAGTGAAAATAAACAAGAAGATGACAGAGCATATTAGGTTAACCTAGCAGACATATGTCTACCTGGACTGGATTCACCAGTTCGCGATCAACCAAATTGGGTCACTATTTTGTGCTGGATTATTTCTCTTCCGGGTTTGAAGTATATCCTGCCCAACTATAGGGCCGATTCCCGTTAAAACTATCGGACCAAGTTGGATGTTATAACTATAAGGCTGGCTATGAGCCGGTTCAGCTCGTGAACTAGACGGAAACCTATCAATGTCGGTTTCCGATCGGTTCCCCTCTTTATTGAACTGGAACTGGTTGATCGTAGTTCTAAACCATATATATATATATATATTAAAAAAATAGAATCATATTAAATTATATTTACCATATAAAAGGAATGAAAGTACAACTTATTTGTATTTAAATAATGTGTATTTACCTTATATTTATTTTTTTCTTATTAAAGTAAATTTAATTTAATTTCTCATATTAAGAAATGAGAGTACAATTCATTTGCATTCATCTTTTCCATTTACTCTTTTTTACATTTTTAACTAAACAATGAAGATTATATTTTCTTTCTACTCTTTATATTAAAACAAACAATGAAATGGAAATTAGAATAAAATAGATTAAGTTAAATTTATTTTACTTTATTTTCCCTTATTAAAGTAAATTTAATATCTCTTGCTTCCAAACATAGGATAAATAAAAATATATCAAATCATCGAATTTAATTAGAGGTCGTAAATGAGTTAGGTTAGGTGAGTTTGGATTCAGAACGAGTATTTTGGGTTTCAGGCAAAGTTCATATCAAGTTAACTAAAAATATTAATTACATGAGTTTAAAACTGAAATTTTGATTAATAATTAATATTAATATAATCAGTTTTATCTTTTCTCCCACCTTCAGAAGAATAAAGTGTAGATATTCTATTATTGTTACAATTTTCTGTATACAAATTTTGTACCCTAAAAACTTTGTCTAAATAAATGGAAATTCAATTTTCATTTTTCTTATATATAACGTTTTGCACATAGCATTAGCAAGATCAACGGAATAAAAGTTATAATATAGCATTTAAGATCAAAAAGCATCCTTTGAAAAATAATAATATAAAAAAATATTTGTAGAATTATCGACAAAGCTAATTTTGCTTCCACACTTCCCATATTAAATGATGTTATCTCTGTGTTGGTACTTATTTAAATATTATGGGCAATTATTGAGTTATTTGACCAATTAATATTTATTAGGAATTTTATCAATAAAGGTTAATTCAAGTGGTTCTGTATTTGATTGGAATTCAAATCTTATAAATGAAAAAAATTTACACTGACAGAATTTGACAGTTTAATAATCCAACTCAGCTCTAACCGGATTTAATTAGAGCCTAAGATATTGATAGTTGACCAAACAAATATTTGCCTGAGATTTTAATCTACTACAAACTAATATGGCATATATGTTCTAATCAGTGTGAATATTTTTAAAGCAAATAACCAAAACTCAACTTTAAACTTCAATTCTTTCAACTCTTCATAATAATAAATGAGAAGCTAAGGTATACTAAAGCTTCAAAACTTATTTCCATTACTTGTTATAATGTTCCACAGTAAGAATTTGGTAGAATTGAAGATTAACCTGAAGTAAAAAAAAAAGTTGGAAGAATTTAAAAAAAAAAAATTTCTCCCTTTGCAACTCACTCTACAATTTTTCTAAAAAAAAATTCATTCCAATAAAGAAATTAAGATGTTGATACTATGAATTAAGGTCAAATTCAAGTAACTTGGTATGTTCGAAGCATTAGAAACACACATGAAACCCTCAACAAGGAAGTTTTTATTGCCCTAATAATCTTGCATTGGTATTATAACCATAATTGTGTATTTTTGTGCTTGAAGTAGTATTTGGAATATTTTTTAAATAATTAATCATGAAAATCTAAATTTTCATTAAATTTCCAAAAATAATTGCTTATGTTTCATGGTTTCAATTTAGTATGATTGGAAAGCTTTTTTCATGAGCTTTTTAATGAGTATTTTTGCAGATTTTTTTTTATAAGTTGTTGATTTTCTATAATTTTTTAAAATTTATAATCGAAAATTAGGGTTTCAATTTCTGGAAATCAATCTTAATGTAACTCGCACTCTCAAAAGCATTGTGTGTTGTTCAAGAACAACCTAAACGAACATAAAACGGACTAAAAAAGCCAAAATAGGTTAAGAATTCATAAAAATATGGAAAAATGATAAAATGGGACAAAACAACCTTGGAAAAACAACACGTATCACACACGTGTTGCCCAGGCGCATCCCATGTCTAGAGTGACACATGTCATATGCTCGTGGCAATATTTTCTATGTGGCACTCATCTATTGGATTGGCATGGAGAGCTTTTTGATAATGTGGGATAAACGTATCATCATATTATGTCTATGACCCATGGTAATAGGTCGACACATGACCACTAATGGTAGGGACATATGTCACACCACGATGACCTATTTTCAATATGTCATGCCACGTGTCTTTGACATGTGCCAAAGTCAGCCATATGTATTTCTCTGGTTGGTCCATTTGGATATTGATGTGTCACTGATGTGGTAGGGTTTATGGCACATGTGTATGTGTGAGGGCGCGTGCATGGCACGTGGTCACACAAGGGGCACGTGAGATATCTGTTAATGTCCAAAAAAATTTAAAATGCTCAAAATTTAAATTTTTATTTAATGTATTTTTTCATAATTTTTTGATAATGACTGATGTATTATTTGATGAAAAACATGCAAATCAGTATATAATTATTGAGAAATAAATAAAACATGTATGTATATATTTTTTATAGTCACACGAATTGTGTTATATTTTATATTGTCGAATGTTGCTTTTAATTTATTCATAAATGTAGGAAGGAATCAAATGTTTATTGCTTTAGAGCGATTACGTGCATATAAGAAATATTTGAATCACTTACTTTGAGATCGATGAAATATATTATAAATTGTAGACTTTCTTTGTAATGTTTAGTGAGTACTATGATTTTGCTGTAAAACAATAGATATCCATAGTCCTTAATTTCTTATCTGATTCATAGGAAGAGGAAATGAAGACGATTAAATAAAGAGTTTGATACATTGGCCAAAAAATGAATTTTCTAAGAGAGAACTGCTAGTTCATCCAGAGAATGAATAAATTGAACTCAACATTAGGACATATTTAGTATTTATGACTATATGTTATTTCTGAATTTGTTTGATGTTATTTTTATTTTAAGCATGTTATGAATGTTTATATATATATATATATATATATTTCATTGTTTTGTTACATGAAAATATGCATATGATATTGTAGAAATATTAAATTGGTAAATTAGTGAATCTCATCTAATATAATAATTCACGCACGTTTAAATTAATCAAAGATAACTAGACTATATCAGCGAAAATTGATTGAGTTGTTTAATAGTACTTTTTGTTTCTACTGCTTTGATAGGTTATTATTGATTAATTTAAAATATTGTGACATGAAATAATTATTGTGATAATGAATTGTATTAATTCTAATTATGATAATAAAATTTGTTAATTCTAATTATGATCGTTGTTTCTAAATAATTGAAATTGGTGCGATAAAAAACATAATTGTTGACTTGAATCAAGTAGATAAGTTGAATGATAAAAATTATGACATTTGGCATAACACCCGTTAAGTAGGGCCTAATTAATAAGTTATTTTAAAGATGTTATAAGTGTATTTAAGAGTTTTGTTAAAGAAAAATAGTTAAGAAAAGATGAAAAAAGCAAAAAGTTTTGTGTTCACGCCCGTGACTCATGGGTCATAATCATGAATGATGTTTTAAGATGTTTCACGCTCATGAACATCGTCAGATATGAAACTCCAATAGTCGTTCTTTTTCTTTCTCGCGCTCTAAAATCAAAAGAGAAACAAAAAAAAACCTAGAATTTGTTTTCTTTCACATCAGTGACTCTAATCCTTTGTTTTTCCTTGATTTTTGAACCTAAAACACTTAAACCATAACACAAATATCAAAATTTATCAAGTTCTTGCAAGAGAAGGACAAAAAGAAGTTGTGTTCTTAAGGATACCGACCTAAAGAAGAATAGAGGAGTTCGAATCTCCCATCTTAGTGGTGTTTCCTTCAATTTTGGTAAGGAATCATGTTTTTTTTTTTCATTTTTATAAGTTTTCATAGCTTTTTTCCATGTTAAACTCATTTATGGTAGAGACCATTTCCAAATGAGTTATGTTATGGTTTAATCTTGAGAGTTTATGGTTAAATACCCCTTTTTAAGTTGATTAAAGGTTATGACATGTGTTAGTAATGAGTTATATGAGATTAAGGTGGTTAAGAAGATTAAAGTTAGGGTTTTTATCTTGTATAACTTTTAAACATTAAGTATATGGTTATAGAAGTTGATATTGATGTATTATATATGATAGGAGCTAGAAAATGAGGTGGTTAAACCTACCAAGAGGACAAACAAGCTTGAGAAAAGCTTAGTTTTTTAAGCTCAATTAGAGGTATGTATATATATGCATTTAAATTCTAATTTCTAGCATGTTATGTGTTAAATTCTTTAAATGCTAAATGTTGATTGCGATAAGTTATAAATAAGTAATTAATGTCATGAGAATATGTGTATTTAGTTATATATGTATAAATGCTAAGTTAGACATTGTTTGGTTTGAAATAAAAATCTTTTTAATTAATATGTCAAGGTTACATTTATGATTATGTGTATGAAGATAGTTGTGTTGCTGAAAGAAGTGGTTTAAATAAAGTTATAGAGGTTGTGGAACCATAAATGCATGTTGTATAGTTGTAGTATTTAAAGAGTTAGAAAGGTAAGTTGAGATGATTATATGCTTTTATGTGTTTAAATGATGATACAACATGATAAAGACATGTTTGATGAGAATGTTAATAGAAAAAGGTTGTTATGAGACAACCATTAGAGCCTTACTTGTGAATTGTTTTAAATGTCTTGTTTTATGGTTATGATATTAAAAAATCCATATTCACATCCTGACATAGGGTTTACGGTAGTGAATCATCAATCCAAAACTATCCAGTTCAGGCAGAAGGTTTTACAACTTGAGTCACCACATGACTCATGGTCATGAATCACACATAAGTCATGCCTATGAAGAAATGTGCAATTTATGGACATAGGCTTTCATGACCAATTTCATAGTTTGGTGCACAAGTAGGGTTACCCATGAAGCCTACTGAACATGAAATATATTGATCTCTTCTATGATAGAATGTAAGGCTATGCACATGCTTTCATAGTGATATGTTTAAAGCATGATTCCATGAATGCCAGCATATGAATGTTCCATGATAAGTTTTTACATGATAAAAAAATATATGTTATAATATATAAATGTTATAATGAAGTATAACATAAAGTATTTAAACAAGCAAATCCTAGGCTAGATATAAAACTAAAAGTAGGATAAGTGACATGTCATTAAGAGGGTTTTCGTTACCATAGTTATATGTTATAGTTATTTCTTAAGGACAAGGTGGCTCAAGATCTAGGAGAGCCTTTGATCCTATATTGCATGGAAAATAATATATGTTTTACTCAATCAAGGTGGCCTAAGCTCTAGAAGCACTCTTAACTTGAGGAGCTCGGATGAACACACATGATTATAGGTTGTGGTAGGGTGGCCTAAGCTTAAGGAGTGCCCCTGTTCATAACCTATATCTAAATAGTCTATGTTGAGAGTTGTTGGGTGATTATATTAAAATAATTAAATAACATAATACAATAGAAAAAGTTCAAAGACACAAGTATACAAAAATACACAGTTAATGTTGGGTTCTTAATATGCATCTCATAAATGGAAGAACAAAAATTTAAAATTAATTAAACCCAAAACATATGGAACCCCCCATGTAATTAAAAATCGAATTGTGTATCATCAAATGAGAGAAGTTGATTATCTTTGTTTATATCTTTTGATCTTCCAAGTTTGTGAGTGTTTTCTTCATATTGGGTTGTTACAAACCACAATAATCCTAGGCTAAATTATCTCTAACAGTGATCCACATGAAGGAACAAACAAAATAACCACAAGTGAGATGGGATTCCAAAGCACCAAGGTGCTAGCAATGATGTTTTAACTTGAAAGAGAAAAAGATGAGAGAATAACTTTTTTTGTCAATGTGGCATCCATGAATTTGGCCTTTAAAAGGGTTATTTATATCTTCTCTAATCATATTAGGGTTTGACATATGTAACCTACTTATAGGAGTTTTATTTAGAATAGAAAACCTACAATTGCTTAAGTTGTTATCGCGATGTCACTCACGTGACTAATGTGTCATGGACATGACTCAATGTTGTCACGCTCGTGACTAACTTATCACGATCGTGACTCTTGTATGGTCACGCCTATGACAACCTTTATCACAACTGTGACACATAATGAGATATTTATAGTCGTGTGTATGTCGTGGTCAACATGTGTTATGTGTAGCACCATTCACGTCTGTGAAACCTTTTTCACACTCATGAATGTGTTTGGGCTAATATTTGTCCATCTTGACCAAGAATTTCTAAGTAATGATCTACAAGAGGCCATATGTATACTCCCATCCTATCAAGAGTGGTGAATCTTTTGTTGACTACTTAACTACCTTTAAATACCTCATGTTATACCTAATCACCATCCTATGAGTGACCTCTGAGAGGTAACAAGGAATGAAGTCAAAGTATATGATTTACTATATAAGATAACCTTGATCATCTCAAATCTAAGATAATTACAACATTGTTATGATGAGACCATCGCTAACATCGAATGTATATCCATATGATTTTCTCATAGCAGGTCATCTAATGTATTTGGCTACTCTAGCAAGTATCCACATGTTAACTCTAAATATCTCATCTCGTCAGCTTATAAGACTAGTTGTTTGACCTAGTCAAAAAGTATAACATATGTAGTCTATTTGGATTAATAATATCCTATCCTGCTAATCATATAGGTATAAATACAATTACATATGATAGAAATCTCACCATTATGATCTCATCATAATTTCCTTCATGTTGTGTTATATACCACAAATTTCATTAAATAGTCTAAAATCTAAATTAAATTAATATATAAATGTCTTTTATTAATAATAAATGAGTACACCAAGTGTCTAAGGTGATTGTCTTTAGAGCAACTATCTAATAGTTAATATAATATACATTATAATTATGGTTCAATGTTTAATGAGTTATCAATTCCATAAGGTAAAGTTTATTGCATGATATTATGATCTCACTGTCATTCCATAATGTTTTAATATGATGCCATGAATATGAATGACATGATGTATAATGTTTCATTGCATGATGAATTTATATATATATATATATATACCATTCTGCTTTCAATAGTTTAGTGTACAGAGGGTTAATGATATTATTTATGTCATATTTTGCATTTTTGTACATGGCATAAGGTTTGGATTGTTTACTTATATACATATCTGTATTTTAAATAATTTCTTAACCTTTTGTTTAAGGCATGTATTTTTATAAATATCGGGCCAGTTGAGCCCAAACATGATATTTTATGTATGATGATGGATCTTTGGATTAATGTTTTCTTTATATATATAGTATATGATATGATTCATTTGATTTATATTGCAAATGAATTTATATGACAAAATGGTGGTGGATAGCTCTAAGAACTTTAAAAAAGGATCAAGGTATGACTAATCCTAAAAGCTCTTCTGGCCACTAGTGGGTTTATCCTATTTTGATTCTAACTGAGGGGTTCTCAGAGATACCTGAAGATTGTTATAAGATTGCGAAACTACTTGGTAATGAATTAATCTGGGATTAGAGGAAGAGAGAGAAAGTTTAAGTAAACATATTTGTACTTCACACGGAGTAGAATTACAAAGGTTAAAGATTCAATGCTTTCTACATCATACATAATACTTTTTATAGGCTAAAGGCAGTTAACACATACGTCATTGCTTACATCATTACACACTAAAGATAATATAAGATTCCTTAGTAGTGATATGATAACTATGAAGGAGACATCATAAAAGAAAACCACACATTCTCTAGAGGTAGGGACAATTGTTATCATATCAACTGAATTATACAACTTTTACAAAAACATATTATAGTGGCAGACATATGTACTATTTACAAATTGGCTCATGTGATGGAGACAAATTAAAGTCTTCGAGAGTGAGTTCGTCTCTTCTGGGCCAATCATCAATGTTTTCAGTCTCTTCAATGCTTTCTGGTGGTAGGTCTTTAAAATCAAAGTTAGATCTGAAATTTGGGCTGAGATTGGGCTTGGGCTCTTCTTTTTGTGAATCTTGCGAAACTATTGTTGAAGTCTCATCTTCAATTCTAAGTTTGGGCTTGAGTAGAGAAGGCCAAGGGATCATCTTAATCATTTTGCATATATCTGGATCAAGTTATGTATATCTTTTCGGAGGCAACTGGTAGAAGTTGTTTCTCTGTCTGAGCTCCAGGTGGATTGTCGATCTGACTTCATCCAAGCACTTAGGATCCTCGTAAGGAATAGTCCTCCAAAGGTTGAAATGCCCGAGTGCTACAAATGTGTTGGTTCCTGCAACATATGTGTAGGGACGATGGAATATAAAAATTCCAATAATCTCATATGGGACTTTTAGAGTTGATTGATCCGCAATAAGCTTAGCAAAAAGGTTTTTCCAATAACTTAGTGGTTAGAACCATGTAAGGAACTTGACTTGTGGTGATTGTAGATTTTTCTGATTGCATATGAAAGGGAGGAAATCTATCAGAAGAATTTGGATTGCATGGTAGTATAATGTTGTCTGACACCATAAATACCAGAGTTGTTCAGCAAACATAATGTCACGACTCTAGAGTTCAACTAGCAATCGTGCGACACTTAGCACGATCCGTGATGGAGACAAAAATATATTATAGTGGCAGACATATGTACTATTTACAAATTGGCTCATGTGATGGAGACAAATTAAAGTCTTCGAGAGTGAGTTCGTCTCTTCTGGGCCAATCATCAACGTTTTCAGTCTCTTCAATGCTTTCTGGTGGTAGGTCTTTAAAATCAAAGTTAGATCTGAAATTTGGGCTGAGATTGGGCTTGGGCTCTTCTTTTTGTGAATCTTGCGAAACTATTGTTGAAGTCTCATCTTCAATTCTAAGTTTGGGCTTGAGTAGAGAAGGCCAAGGGATCATCTTAATCATTTTGCATATATCTGGATCAAGTTATGTATATCTTTTCGGAGGCAACTGGTAGAAGTTGTTTCTCTGTCTGAGCTCCAGGTGGATTGTCGATCTGACTTCATCCAAGCACTTAGGATCCTCGTAAGGAATAGTCCTCCAAAGGTTGAAATGCCCGAGTGCTACAAATGTGTTGGTTCCTGCAACATATGTGTAGGGACGATGGAATATAAAAATTCCAATAATCTCATATGGGACTTTTAGAGTTGATTGATACGCAATAAGCTTAGCAAAAAGGTTTTTCCAATAACTTAGTGGTTAGAACCATGTAAGGAACTTGACTTGTGGTGATTGTAGATTTTTCTGATTGCATATGAAAGGGAGGAAATCTATCAGAAGAATTTGGATTGCATGGTAGTATAATGTTGTCTGACACCATAAATACCAGAGTTGTTCAGCAAACATAATGTCACGACTCTAGAGTTCAACTAGCAATCGTGCGGCACTTAGCACGGTCCGTTGCACTAAGCCTGCCTTTCAAACCCGTTAAAACACTCCAAAGAGAATAGAAAGGAACTTAGAGATTTAGGAGATTCAATAGCAAAACAAGAACACAAGAGTTTGTGAAGAATGCTTTGTATTACTTAAAATGCTTAATTGCTTGAATTGCTTGAATGATTACAAATGAATTTACATAAGGTATATATAGGCCTCCACCTCCTCAATGGATGACCGAGATCAATTCCCACCTAATAGATGGATGGTTAGGATTAACTCCCACCTACCAAATGAATGGTTAGGATTGATTCCCACCTACCAAATGGATGGTTAAGATCAACTCCCACCTACCAAAATGGATGGCTAGGATTGATGCCCACCTACCAAATGGAGGGATAGGATTAATTCCTACCTACCGAAATGGACGACCACGATCCATTTAATCTAACGGTTTACAATGACCTTCTAGAATATTACATATGTGTGGGAAAATGTACATATGTGGGAAATCCCATATGAACCTCCATGGGGCGTGACATTCTCCCCCACTTAAGTTCGCGACGCCCTCATCGCGCCTTCAAGTTTGAACCTTTCTATGTCATTTTTGAACTGCCACAAAGTGTCTTCAGGTTCCCAGCTTGCGTCTATGTCCGGGGTATTCTTCCATTTGACCAAGTATTCTCGATAACTTGGTACACCTCTACGTCGAATTAGACGGTCTGCCAAAATGGAATCCACTCCTCTATCAAAGGAGGTTACTACCGAAGTGGGTGCCCTTTTCGACTCTCCTCGACTTGCATCTTCTTCATCTCTATGATAAGACTTTAACATACTTAAATGAAAGACTGGATAGATTTTAAGCTTGGGAGGGAGTTGTAGCTTATAAGACACCTTACCAACCTGCTTAAGGACAGGAAATTACCCTTTGTATTTCCGTACCAATGCCTTGTGAACCTTCCGCAAGGACTTGAACTGTTGTGGTAATAATTTGACAAAGACCAAATCTCCTTCCCGAAATTCGACCATTCTTCTTTTCTTGTCAGCCCATTTCTTCATCTTTTTGGATGCCTTGTTCAAATAGGCTCAGGCTAACTCAACTTGTTCATGTCATGCCTTAGCAAATTTGAAAGCTGCAAGACTCTTCCCTTCATAGCTTATGGCTAAAGCATGAGGGGTCATAGGTTATTGTCCCATAATGATCTCGAAGGGACTCTTGCCAGTGGATTCACTTTGCTGCAAGTTATAAGAGAATTGGGCTACATCCAGCAACTTAGCCCAATCATGTTGGTTGGCACTAACAAAGTGCCTAAGATACAGCTCCAATAATGCATTGGCACATTCCGTCTGCCCATTGCTTTGCGGATGAAAACTTGTGGAGAAGTTTAAGTCTGATCCCAACAGCTTGAAAAACTCCGTCCAGAACTTCCTAGTAAATGGTGGGTCTCGATCACTCACGATATTAGAGGGAATTCCCCAATGCTTTAAAACATGTTTGAGGAACAACCGTGCAGTCTCATCTGCAGTGCAATCCGCCGAGGCAGGTATGAAGGTTGCATATTTGCTGAAGCGGTCAATGACCACTATTATACTGCCAAAGCCTTCTGATTTTGGCAAGCAAATGATGAATTCCATCGAGACACTCTCCCATGGTCTCTCCGGAATAGGCAGCGGTTCTAGCAAGCCACTGGGTGCACGCTGCTCTATTTTGTCTTGTTGGCAAACAAGACAAGTTCTCACGTAGGCTTCAACATCATCCCGTAGTTGAGGCCAATAGTAAATAGACTTGATCAAGGCAAGGGTGCATTTCATGCCTGGGTGTCCAGCCCATAGTGAATCATGGCATTCCTTGATCAGCTCTTTCCTCAAGTTCCCCCACTTAGGAACGTATATGCGGTTTTTCTTGGCATAAAGTAGTCCATCACTCTGCCAAAATCGCCTTGTCTTTCCTTCCCTGATGAGGACAAGGAGGTTTTAAGCCAGGGCATCATGCTCCAACACTTCTTTGATCTTTTCCAGCAAGGGGCTGCCTTGTCTACTCAAAGCTGCTAGCTCCGCCTTTCGACTTAGTGCATCAGCCACCACATTAGCCTTACCAGGCTTGTATTCAAGCTTGTAGTCAAATTCTGCCAAACAGTCTTGCCATCGAGCTTGTTTGGGACTCAATTTCTTTTGAGTTTGGAAGTAGATAGTTGCTACATTGTCTATCATGATCACAAAGTGAGAACCCAACAAGTAGTGTCACCACACCATTAGACAATGGATGATAACAGTCATCTCTTTTTCCTGCACCGTGTAGCGGCGTTCGGTGTCATTGAGATTGTGGCTCTCATATGCTATCGGGTGCCCATCTTACATCAATACTCCACCAATGGCAAAGTCTGAGGCATTTGTATGCAACTCGTATATCTTACAAGGGTCTGGCAAGTAAAGCACTGGTTCTTCGGTAATGGCCTTTTTCAAGTCATCAAATGAGGTTTGGCACTTGTTTGTCCACTCCCAAGTATTGTTCTTCTTGAGTAGGCTGGTTAGTGGGGCTGCTCTTGCTGAATATGACTTGATGAATCTTCAGTAGTAGTTCACAAGTCCAAGGAAGGACCTTAACTCGGGGACCTTAGTAGGAGGTACCCATTCTTGGATGGTTTTCACCTTGTCTCCATCCATCATAAGCTTCCCATCTTTTATCCCATGACCCAATAACATCACCTCATCTTGGGAAAAAGAACATTTCTCCCTCTTAACATATAGCTCATTTTCTCTAAGGACCTCAAACACCTTCTTCAAATGCTCAAGATGTTCTTCTATAATCCGGCTATATATTACAATATCATAAAGATATGCTACCATAAACCGATCGTGGTAGGGATGGAAGAGTTTATTCATGAGAGTGCAAAAGGTAGCAGGTGCATTAGTGAGACTAAAGGTCATAACAAGGAACTCATAAGCACCGTACCTTGTTACACATGTAGTCTTCGGCTCATCCCCTTTTGCTATGCGCACCTGGTAGTATCCCGACCGCAAGTCCAACTTGGAGAAGTATCTAACATTCCCCAATTGATCAAACAAATCAGTAATGAGTGGGATAGGATACTTGTTCTTTACTGTGATCTTGTTTAAAGCGCGGTAGTCAATGCACATTCTCAGTGAACCATACTTCTTTTTCTGAAAAAACACTGGGGCACCAAATGGGGCTTTGGATGGTCTAATGAAACCAACATCCAACAGCTTATTGAGTTGCTTCCACAATTCTGCCAACTCCGAGTTTGCCATCCGGTAAGGACTCATTACTGGTGGTCTTGTGCCAAACTCCAGCTCAATTTCATGGTTCACCTCCCTCTTTGGGGGTAATTGTTTTGGCAACGCCTCCAGCATCACATCCTGGAACTCATCCAAGACAACTTGCACCTTTGTCGGCAAGCTTGGTTGTAGTGATGCTTCATCATCATCATACTCCTTAAGAATGGCCAAGTAACTCTCTTCCTCCCTCTTCAATCCCTTCTTGAATTGAAGTGCTAAGAGAGCTTGGGTAGTAGGCTTGGTGGTCCTTTCCATCGGTACTAGACAAGCCTTTGGTCCATCCATAATGCACATAGAGTTTGAACATGAAACAAGGAAATCTCTCACCTGGTCCAAGAACTCCATGTCGAATACCACCGAGAAATCATCCATGGGTGCCACAGATAAATCCATTTGGCCAGTCCATGCATCGAGACTGACCTTCACTCCGCGGGCAATTCCTTGGAGAGGTTGTGCCGCCGAGTTAACTGCTTTGAGGGAGCCACCTCCATTGGCAACCTTGAGACCGAGTCTCTTGGCTTCCTTTAGCAAAACAAAGTTATGAGATGCACCTGTGTCGACTAGGGCTTTGGCGACTTTCCCATTGATGGATGCATCCACAAACATGAGTCCCTTGGGGGACATCGGGGCACTTTGCAATGCACTAAGCAACCGCAAAGATCCCATCTTCGCACCTTCATCTGCCTCACTTCTGTCTTGATCATGAGTGGAGGCAATTAAAGCATTCAATGTCTTTCTTTTGGGACATTCTCGTGCCCAATGCGATCCATCGCATATGAAGCACATCACACGGGGCTTTGAGGCACCACGTTCTTCCCTTTCCTTCCCCTTGTCTCGTGGCTTGAATGAGGAGCTTTCTCTGTGATTTTTGTAGCTTTGACTCTTAGCATGGCCTCCCCCATTCCTTGCTCCAACAAAATTTCTATCAGCTGGCCTTTGGCCTTCTTTGTTTGAGGAGTAATCAATAAGACTTTCAGCAACGGCAATGGCCGAAGATAAGTCTTGGACACCACGTCGTTTGAACTCAAGGTCAGCCTATGATTGGAGACCATCAATGAACAAGAATAATGCATCTTTGTCGGATGTGTCAGGGACTTCTAACAATAAGGTTGTGAACTCTTTCACATATTCCCTTATGCTACCCATCTACTTTAGTCGTCGAAGTCGTCCCCTCGCCTCTTCCTCAGCATTTACGGGGGAGAATTGCCTTTTGAACTCCCTTTTGAAGTCCTCAAAGGTGTCAATTGTGCACACCCCACATTGCACATCTCCATGCCTTCGTCTCCACCACATCATAGCAGTATCGGTCAAGTACATGGCAGTAGTTCGGATTTTGCTGGCATGGTCCGTTATGCCAGTAGCCTCGAAGTATTGATCCAGCCCCCATAGGAAGTTCTCAACTTCCCTAGCATTCTGAGCACCATTGAAAGTCTTTGGCTTTGGAACTTCCACTTTTTTGGCCTCAATGATAGTGGTTGTATTGGTTTCCGAGGCCATAGCCCGTTTGCATAGGGCTAGATCACCACCCATATCCTCAACTCTAAGCAACACATTGGAAATTTCTCTTTGGAAGAGATCACGTACCTTGACAAGTTCGGACTTTAGCCTATCAATCTCTTGCCTTAACCCACCATCTAGCTCGTTGAGGGACATCTTGACTGCTGCATGGATCTCCGCATCCTCTGCCTCCAAGCCGCTGCAACGTTCCTCTAAGTTGTCCACTCGGTCGAACAACTCCCCCAAGTTATCCTGAGCACTCACAACACGTGCTTCCAAGCTAGAAATCATGTCTTTCGACTTGGCTCGAGATTCTTTAGATGATTTCCAAACTTCCTCACGACCACGCTCCATTGATGGAACTTCCACGTTAGGTGTAGCTGGGGCAGTAGCCTTCATTATGCCAAAGGTAGTAAAGCTTCGAACCTTAGCTTTGATACCAACTGTCATGACCCTAGAGTTCAACTAGCAATCGTGCGACACTTAGCACAGTTTGTTGCACTAAGCTTGCCTTCTAAACCCGATAAAACACTCCAAAGAGAATAGAAAGGAACTTAGAGATTTAGGAGATTCAATAGCAAAACAAGAACACAAGAGTTTGTGAAGAATGCTTTGTATTACTTGAAATGCTTAATTGCTTGAATGATTACAAATTAATTTACATAAGGTATATATAGGCCTCCACCTCCTCAATGGATGACCGAGATCAATTCCCACCTAATAGATGGATGGTTAGGATTAACTCCCACCTACCAAATGAATGGTTAGGATTGATTCCCACCTACCAAATGGATGGTTAAGATCAACTCCCACCTACCAAAATGGATGGCTAGGATTGATACCCACCTACCAAATGGAGGGATAGGATTAATTCCTACCTACCGAAATGGACGACCACGATCCATTTAATCTAACGGTTTACAATGAACTTCTAGAATATTACATATGTGTGGGAAAATGTACATGTGCGGGAAATCCCGTATGAACCTTCACGGGGCGTGACAATAAGCTCTGTAGAGAGCCTATATATTATCACCCAAGGGTATTTATAGGACAGTAAACAATCTTTCTCGGAAGACCTAACTTGTCTTGGAAAAGGAACATGTAGGTAAACAATATGTTCTGTGCAAAGCTTCGAATTTGTCTGAGATCTGGACCTTTTGGATATCCAGGTGGGAAATTTGAAAGACTGAGAACTTGGGTGTTTGAGTTGGAACTAGAGGCCATAAAAATGAGAGGAATTTCTTTTGTTGATGAAATTAGACTAACTTGTTGAGAAGGCCGAGATAAGAAATCAGGAATGATATTTTTATCCCTTTTTATATGCTACACATCAAAACTATATATGTTGAACCACTCATTCCATCTCAAAAGCTGTGGATGAGGGATTGTCTTCTGCTTGAAATCAAGCATATGTGGAAATGACGAACAATCCATGACAAATGTGAAGTGGTGTCCTATCAGATGGAACTCAAATTTTTTTATTCCATATTTGACGACTAAGATTTTCTTAAATGTCGAGTGATAGTGAAGTTCACTATCCTTGAAGTGACTGCTTGCATATCTACAAACTTCGTTTCTATCTCCATTAATTTAAAAAAAAATGGCTCCTCAATGCTCATCTGATGCACTTGTTTGTAATAAGTTTTTCCTATATAGGGAATCTGCAAGGGTGGCAAGTTCTGAATGACTGATTTGATTGTTTGGACTGCCTTGGTATGAATGGCCGACCAAGGAGGAGGCTATTTTTTCAAAAGCTAGTACAATTGTTTCATGTGCTTACTGTAACTTGATATGAATTGTCGGATGTAATTGGCTATTCCAAGAAACTGCTGAATTTGTTTGACCGTTAAATTTTCATTAGGAAACTTTAATAATTTTTGGGCCAAGTGAGGCTGAGGCCTATAAGTTCCATTTGAAAACTGCATACCCAATAAATCAATTGTTGTTTGGGTCAATTGCATTTTTATTGGACTGAGCATCACTCCATGGGCCTTAGCGAGATATATAAACTTCTTAACTGTCTCTTGATGAGAGTTGATGTCTGGGCTCAACAACAAGATATCGTTAATATAAATTAGAGTCATGTGCAACAAAAGGCTCATAGATCTGGATCATTACATTCTGGAATAGAAATTGTGCCACTTTAAGCCCAAATGGCATTACCGTCCATTCATAATGATGGCTTCGAATGCAAAATATCGTCTTATAACAGTTTTTAGGAACAATTCCAAGCTACCAAAATCCTAGTTTCAGGTCAAACTTTGAAAATACCTTTGCTGAATCCATGAATGGAAACATTGAGTCTATCCTTGGTAATGGATACTTGTCATCTTTCAGAAAGAGGTTTAAAGGTTTGTAATCAATTACAAGCCTTTTCTTGCCACGAATATGCTCTGACCTTTTATTTACATAGAAAGTCTGGCATGCCCAATTTGACTTTGTGAGTTGAATTAGACCTTCTAATAATAGTTGTGAACATTCATGGATTGTAAGTCACATATCTGAAGGAGACATTCCTGGATGAGAAGCTTTTGTTGAATTGAGATCTTTAGAGTTTTTGAATGGAAGTGTAATGAAAATCTTTAGTCAAGTCCACAATAAGGAATGATGCTTCTGAGAGAACTCTATATGAGATAGAGCGCAACAAGAATCATGAAGTTCTTGAACCAATTTTGAGGACAGGGAAAAGGACTGTGAGGTAGGCTATAAGGTGAATAAAGAGGGTATAGTGGTGAATGGTAACAACTGTTTTTTGTATTACAGACCAGTAGGTAATATGGACAAGTTGTTTAAATGGAAATAAAGATCGAATCCTAAGACCAAATCTTTATCAGAGAGTTTTGAGCCAAGAACGTGTGTCCAGATAGTGAGATCAGGAAAAATCTGCAACTTAATGAGATTTCAGGTTTTTAATGAGGTAGTGAATATTTTTCCATTTGCTGCCTGAAAATGTTGATCATGTTGAACCCAATATTATTCAAAAAGGACTGAAGGATTCATCATAGACCTGTGAGCACCAATATCTATTAATGCAATTATTTTAATGGGCTTAGCATACTTATAAGGGAATACTGTTATTGGAACAAATGGAATCAGGTGAGATGGTTGGGTAGAATAAATAGTTAAGAAAGTAGATAATGTTAATTCTATTGAGGGAGCTGAATATGGAAGGATAGGAAGAAGAGTTATGGGATAAACATGAGGAATATAGTGGTCTAGAAATATGGAGTTTTAGGAAGGCAACTCATCTTTCAACATTTCATCCTCTGTCTTTGATTCATATTCTGAAAATTCAGCTACAAAGAGTGCTTTTGAGTTTGATTCATCATCCAAGAAGAACAATGATTCTATGTCAGCATCTTCAAGGTTTACTTAAGAATCTTTTGAATGATCTTTGCTGCCTTCTTTACCTTGTTAAGGCAATTTTTTGCAAAATGTCCCTTTTTGCACCGGTCACTTTTTTTAAATATGTGCTTACGCCTTCTAAAGAATTTGAAGTTCTTCCTTTTATGTCTCCTATGCTGGAAGTCATCTGGGGGTCTCCACTTATGATATCTTTTTGATTTACGAAGAGGGCATATGCATGTTTTTTCTTTGCATTTTATTTACAAGTTTGGTCTTCTGCACACCATCTTCTAGAAAGAGTCATTGCCAAACATCATGAGTTCTCTGACCATCTTCTACTGTGCACAAATCTTTTCAACTAAGAGAAGACTTCTCTGGTAAATTTCTCCAAGGCTAAAAGAGTTAAGGTCAATGTTTTTTTTCTCTGAGTTGGAATTGGATATGGTTTGAAATTCTTTCTGGGAAAGATACTAGAAATGCCTTCTTCAAATTATCATATGTAATTCCACCAAGGAGGTAGAACCTTTTTGTCATTCTTTGGTAGTGTCTGTCAAAGTCCTTTCGAAGAAGAGAACAACATTTCATCCTGAAATATTCATCTCTGGCCATGTCATCATATTCTGTTGTGTTGCCAATAAATTCTTGATGAGAAGTTGTAAGAACTTATGCTATTGACTGAGCATGGTAGAATTTCAACATAGCTGCTTTTGGTAACCATACAAACCAATTTCTTAATATCCCTATAAATTTAGAAGTGAATTCCAAGATTATAGCTAGAAATCTGGAATTGGGACGTCTCTGCTGAACTTCTATCCAAGCATAAAATTCTTAGATTCTATCTCTTCATTTGTAGGGAGGAATATCATCAAATGTGAACCATGGACCATTCTGTTACATAAGAGGAACTTATGGATTAGTTCTTGGGACGTTTGTATCCATTTCTTTTTCTGGTGGTTCCTCAGTTTGATAAGCAGGTTGCTGATGAGTTGTTCTAATTTGCTGCGAGGTTACTGGATCTACCATAAACTGTGATGGAGGAAAATATTTTGGGTCAAGCTCATTGTCAGAGAGTTCAGACTCCGAACTTTCAAGAGAGAGATAGGGTATATCTGAAACTGGGCTTTCAAGGTGAGGAATATTTTGAATGGCTTATTTTTCTAAGAAATTAGTGATGGTATTTGTGAGCTTGGATTGTTGGACCATATGAGAATGAGCTATTTTTTATTTCTGATACTAGGGAACTGTTTGAGGAACAAGAGCTGGTTGGTCCAATTGAGACATTGACTCAATGGAATGTGTTTCAGGCCTTATAACAATAGGTGTTTAGGCTATTCTTTGGGCTAGAATAGGTTGGGCTAGAAAAGTAATATGTTTTGGGCCTGAATTGAGTTGTTCCATGAACTATTTGTGAAAATATTTAGAAGAGAGACCAAAACGCTCAAGCTCTGCAAGAGAGGGTTGGTGTATAAGAGGTGGTGTATACAATGGCTTATATGAAATAGAAAGATGTAGGGAGGTAAATATCCCTAAAGGATCGATGAATGAAGAGGATATAAAAAAATCCTACTTGAGATCTTGCTTTAGTGAAGCAATCTCTCTTTCAAGTTTCTGAAGACGGACAACTTTAGTATCAAAAGTTGAATCATATGACCTAGTAAAGATGATATTCATCAGTTCACCTTTTAATTCTGCATGTTGTCTTTCAAGCTGTCTCAATAGCTTATACAGTGCTTCATACAGTGAAATATGTCGTTTGTCCATAATAGAAATTTTATTTGAGACGGTATCAACTTTATCTCAATCCTCTGGAGCATCTTATTCTACGTTTGTGCATTCTGAGTTTGCCAGTTTAAAACTGATTCTGCTGCAGAAATAGGTTTATAAGTTTTTTCAAATGTAACTATTGATGGTCGGACATATGGAGCAGTTCGGACTTGAGAGGCAATGTCCATGTGTTCTGGAGAGGAAAACATTCAGTATAATAGGTAACTAGAGAAGAAGAAGGTGGTTAGTACATAACAATCGTGGGTATGGGCTCAGGTTTAGTGACTTTAGGTTTTGGTACTAGCTTGTAACAGGGTAAAGGTAGTGGTTTGGGTTTTTTTGGAGATTTAAGAGGTAAAAGATTAGGAGGATCATCCCACAAAGGTGGTGTAGAGGGTAAAGGATTTTTAAAATGAGAAGGAGGTGAATAGGAAACCATATAGTCATATTTTCCTGAAGGTTGTCCCAATAGACCAATAGAATGATTAGATAAATGTAGCACTCACTCATTTAATTGTGTTAATCCTTATTAGACGAGAAGGTACTACATTTAGCCTCAAAAAATTTAGTATCTCCTAGAATAGCAAGATATGCTAGAAATAATAACACAACTAATGACTGAGCCTGAGCATGGAATCGCTACTCAACAAAGGCTGGATATGAAGGCATATCAAGCTTACAAGTGCAAGGATAAAGTTACTAGCATACTGATATTGAGCAACATGGGAAATGACCTGATGCTACACTTTGAAAAGTACCACTTAGCTCAAGCAGTTTGGGATGTTATCAAGGTTCAATTTTGTGGAATATCGACAATAAGGTGCATCAGTTGACTTTGAAATTTGATTCTTACAAAATGAATTCTAATCATACTATGAGGCAACACCTTACTGTCATGTCTAACATGATAAGTGAACTGCAAGGTGATGGTCATGAGATGACCGATGAGCAACATGTCCAAACTTTCATAAGCTATCTTCCAAAAGTTGGGACCACATGCATGTCAACCTTACCCATAATGACATCATCTAAATTTTTGATGATGTTGTCTGACATGTTGAGTTGGAGGAGAATTGCCTTCTCGCTAATAAGCTTGTTGGAGAGATTTATATGACTAATTCTAAAAAATAGGAGCTTCGGGCTCTTAACAAAAGAAATGAAAGGGTAAGGGCAATAGGCAAGGAAAATGAGGCAACAAAACTAACTTTAGTGAAAATAAATGCAAATACGAAATATGCAATAACAAAAAAGGCAAAAACATGAATTGCTTCAATTGTGGGAAGCCTAGTCACATTGCTCATGATTGCACTGAGCCAAATGTATTATATGACCAAATTCATCTCTCTAATTTATATGTTAGTAGTTGCTTGATATTAGCTGAAACCATTCCTTATTGGACTATATACCCGACAGCAACTGACAACATAACAAAGGATAAATCTGCCTTTGTGGATTTTGTCAAATTGTAAAGGGGAATAGAATTATCTATATGATAAATAATAATTCCATTAATGTGCTTGGGATTAGTACCTACAAGTTAGTGTTACGGGAGGTTGCATGTTTTATCTCTATAATGTGCTTTATACTCCTGATATTTGATGAAATTTAGTATCTATTATTATTATGGTAGAACTTGGTTTTAAACTTGTATTTGAAAATGGTTGTGTAAAAATACTTTTGGACAGTTTTTTATTAAGGTTATGCTTATTTGTTATATGGTTTTATAGTTTTAGACACTATTTTTATGGATATTAATATATTTATATTTGTTATTTGCAATTTCATTAATAGTTTATTAAATGATCATGTTAAATGACATGCAAGATTAGGACATATTAGGCAATATCGTTTACAAGGATTAGTAAAGGCTAGTCTTTTAAGTTCTATTGAGAAAATAGATTTGTCTATTTGCAAGCATTGCTTAGCTGGAAAAAGTATTTATAACCCATCCTTAATTATAAATAAAGAGTCCTAATTAAATAGTAACTTGGAATAAAAAAAATGTTCACACTTTAACTGAAATCATCTTCAGTTTCCTTATAGATTTAAATAGCGGGTTCGACTTAAGACGTGCCTTTGCTTTATCTTTTCTCAGCTTCTAAACATGAATTTCCATATTCCAACTCTTCCAATTAGACTTGCAAATGCTACAAAATTAAGCTCAAATAAATCACATCTATCATAATCAACCATAAGATATAAAGTAAGACAATAATCACCAAATTAAGCAAATCAAACCCAAAGATCCCAGAAAAAATAATAAGAATAAAAGTGCAAAATATGTATCTAACAAATTCCTCCACATTTAACTCTTTCTTGTCCTCAAGCAAATACAAAACAAACTTCAATCATCCCAATACAAATTTCAATCAATACACATTATAAAACTAAATTAAAAAAATCAAGAAAATATAAGTATCTCGTAACATGAGTTACATATATCACCTAACCATCCCATCCTCTCAATAATATCAAAGCATAATTGAATTCAATGCCTTCTCATTGATGTCTCTCAATTCACTCAATGTATTTAGGTAGTATTTCATAAAGGCACTCATTTAAAAAAGCTTACACTTCCATAAGTTTGCATTCTAATCTAATCACCACGGCCTAAAAAGATCATCAAAACATAAATCAATAGGTCTTTAAAATGGGTTGTAATGGGGCTTGGATAAAAAAGGTTGGAAAAAGGTTCAAATGGTGTAATGATCACTAGAGACTAGTAAACAAATTAGAGACTTACTTCAGTTCAATTTTCTACAGCTATTATGGTGAATTAAACAATTAAAACAACATCAATATCCTTTCAAAATTTTTGTACTTGATGCTCCACATGTTGAATGATTTTTTTCTTATTTTTTTCCTTTTATTTTTCTTCTTTCCCAATGAGACCATTGAACGAAATTTCATGCTACTGCTGTAACTTTGTTTACACTTAGCTCTTCATGATTTTAGACATCAAGCTATAGAAAAATATTAAATAATAGTCTTTAAATGTTTCATTAGCACTCATGATCAAATGTAATAAAATGTATAGTGAAGAAAAACAAAAATAAGGATTAATGTGGGTACTTATGATGTGGTGAAATCAAGAAAGAAGGGTTAAGGCTCAAATTGGTTGGCTAAGGGATAAACAAAAGGGTCAGTTACTTTAAAGAAAGCTAAAATGGGTTAATCCTAATGCCTCTATCACTTAGGTGTCTTGATAATATATACGTGCAGTCTCAATCAACATTTAAATGCAAATTCTAAAGTAATCTTGTAATGCTTGAATTCACACACGTGAAAGAAACAATTTCAAAGCTTAAAGATGAAAAATACTTTTCAAGGGCTCAAAAGCTCACAAAAGAAAATTAGGCAAATGTATTGAATTAAACACACTCATCTATTGAATTAATTATCTAATAAGATGAAACACTAAGAATAATGCATATAAATTAGCCACTTGATACAAAATATCCCTCTCACGATCTCAATTTCATTCCATAATTATACATTAAACAAAACTCATTAAGAGAAAGAAAATCATTGAAACAAAAAGCTTGTCAAGTGTTTATGCAAAATCTGAAAAATGTTGAAATATCAAGTTTTATCAAAAATTATAACTTAAACTGATATTTTGTGCATTTAAAAGCAAAACTAAGTCCTATAGGTCTCTAACTCCCTCTCCCACACTTAAAAGCACACATTGTCCTCAATTGTGCGAAATTACTTCTCAACAAAAAATAAAATTGGGAGAAAAATAAAACAGGAAGTGAAAGATAACTTCCCTAGAGGAGTTGCCATAGGACAAGAATTTCATACCTTTCTTAGTGTTGTAATTTAGAAAAAGTAAGCATTTCGGCAATGTTTAAATTTGAATTTGTTGCAGGTAACTTCTCTTTCGTAGATATGAGGTCATTAAGGTTAAAGTTGAGTTAGAATAGATAAATAGAGCCACAAAGGCAGACAAGTAACATAAAAATTTTAAAACTTTAGATATGGGTGAAGCGAAGACACGTAACACTGATGGAATGCACAGTGAAGGGTAAAGGATGCAACATGTAACGCCCGTCAATTTAAGCTTGGATAATTAACATATTTAATGATCGTAATTAAAATTATTTGAGACTAAATTTGGAAATAAAATATAATAAAAATATTTATAAGTGAATTTTTATTAAGTTATGTGTGTTAAATAAAATAAATAGAAAGGTTGGGTAAGTTAATAATAATAAGATAAAAACCAAGGATTTAAGTGGATATTTGGCAAAAACAAGGGGGGACCTAATACGGTATTTACCATAAGTATAAAAATATTATTTTCTTCTTCTTCTTCTAAATTTCAGAACTCTAGCCTCCTTCCCACTCTTCCATACACAAATTCTCTCTTTTTTTACCCATTTTCTTCTTCCTATCCTTCCTCTTCCTCTCTTCAAAAACTTAAAACAACTATAATAGCTTAAGGTTTGAAGAGGTTAAGACTTCATTGTTCCAAAGTTTAGACTTCATTGTGTCAAGGTTTGTATATATGAGCATATTTATTTCTTTGTGCATTTTATTTGCATTATAATGATGTTTGATATTGAAGGAAGAGTGAACAAATAACTTGTTGTGTTTGCTAGTTTTGTTAAAATTCGTTTGGAACAGTCTTGATTTATTTGCCCATATCTTTTGTTCTGAAACTTAGATCAGGATGAAATTAGTTGTAAATGAAAATATACACATATTCCTAAAACTTTTGTGAAGAGTATAAATAATATATATGATTTTATATTGGTCTAAAAATTTTTACAAAATCTCGGAGTTGAAAGTACCTAAAAAATTCTAGGTAGTTATTTTCTGAATATTTTATAGTAGTTTGATTATATCCTTTGTTATGGAATTTGGATTGGGATGAAATTAGTTGGAAATAAAACTAGACACATAGACCTAAAACTGTTATAAAGAGTTTAAATGCTATATCTGATTCTAAGTTGGTCTAAAAATTTCTACAAAATCTCGGATTTGAAAGTACCCAGAAAATTCTGGGTAATTATTTTCTGAACATTCTATGGTATTTTTGTTATATTTTTTGTTCTGGAACTTAGATTGGGATGAAACTAGTTGGAAATTAAAGTAGAAAAATAGATACAAAAATGTTATGAAAAGTATACATACTAGTTATGATTTATGTTGGACCTAAAATGTGATACAAAATTTTGGACCTAAAAATATTCTGAAAAATACTTGACATATTTTTACTGAGAACTATACGGTTATTTGGAAATAACTTTAGCTAGAAAATTCAGATTTATATGATTCATTTTGTATATGAAAGATAAGACATTAATCTAAAAATTCATAGAATACCATAAGGTCAAATTCGAATAAAAAATAGGTGAAATGTGCAATCCAAAATTAGGGCAGGAATCTGTTCAGAAATAAAAATTTAGTAATTTGGTATTTTAAATAATAGGTGACATACATATATATATATATATATATATATATATATATATATATATATTAATTTTAAATAATATGATAATAGTTATATTTAAAATATTTATTGTGTATTGACTAAATTAATATGATGTGTTGTGATTTGATATTTCAATTGAGATTGAGAAATTTTTATATGTATAGAGCATGTAAACCGAAAATTATTATGAATATATGAATTTTGATGATTTATGTAAACAATAAGATGATAACATCAATTAAGCCTAATTCTCTAATTTAGGATTAGAAATAGGATAAATGGCATGTCATTGAGGGGTTTACGGTACTGTAGAAATTATGATGATATGAAAATTTTCATTATATGGACAAGGTGACTTAAGCTCGGGTGAGAGCGCTCTTGATCCTAAATGCATGCAATTATTTATTTTACTTAGTCAAGATGGCTTAAGCCCGGGTGAGAGCGCTCTTGACTTGAGAATCTCGGTTGAGCACTTATACAGACAGATATAGATAGTGAGCAGGGTGGCTTAAGCTCGGGTAAAAGCGTTCCTGTTTCACAATCCGCATCCAAATAGTCTTGATTTAGAGTTTTGGGGCTATAAAATATAAAATATTTAAAAAAAAAAGAAATATGGAAAAAAATTAGTTATCAGGTAAATGAAACAAGGAAATAGAATTCATAAATGAGGTATGAATATGAATTTACCTTTGTAAATTATGACATGTATATATGTTGAATTAGTAAATTAGGTATGCAATATTTCATATTGATATATGATAAATTGATTTCTTTTTTTTATATTGCTATAAAAAGGATTGTGATATATGGATTATTATTTATGATTATTTATATGCGAAATTGGATAATATGAATATGAAATTTTTATGATATATCATAAGTGTATGTATGAATATTTATGCACATATGTACCACTAAGCATTAGGTTGCTTAGCGTGTGGCTATTTTCTCATACGCAGGTTCGGAGCCTATAGAGAGAAGTTGACAGGAAGAGAAGCAAGCTCATACAGAGTCAAATAAAGTAAATCCACATCAGAGGGTTAGTGTTTTACATGACATGCATTTTGTTCCTGTCCACATGTCATGGGTGATGAGTATAATTATGGTTTTCAAAAGTTTTACACATTTTTTTATATTGGGAACATGAAATTTTATTTGGATTATATGTATTTTGTAAGCATGGGGATAATGAAAGCCCAAACATATGTTTAAAAAATGTGGTAACGATTTGTTAATTCCGCAAATAAAATAGATTTATTAATTGAATGACATGTTACTATCATGAAAAAAAATATTAGTTAACATATGAAAATATAATAACTAAAATGGAAGAAACTTTAATTCAAACGAATTTTAAGGTAATAGGCAGGTGACATTCTCCTAAATAGTTGGGATTATTTCTAACTATATAAGAGGGTGTAACACAACAAAAGAATAGTAATATGAAGTCAAGTTGTAGAGTAATACCTGTGATAAGAGATAATCAAGTGGGTATACCAACAGGCTTGGGACGAAATTCATCCATAAACAAAATAGACTCACGCTCAATAATATTATCCAAGAAAAAATTGAAATCTAATCAAGCAAATGATTCTTTACCATAAAATAAATTGCATGCATTACCACACTATGTTAACCAAAATATCAATTTCAAAGTTCAATACCCAAGTCAAGCTAACAATACAAGATCATTAAATCTAACAACCAAAAAAGCATAGAAATGTTGTTCAACAAATTTAAACCCATAGATCAGTAAAGAGAAGAAAAATATAAGCTCAAACCTGAATGGGTGAACAAAATTGGTTTTACCAGTTTATTCTTATGGGAGTGAACGAAAAATAGTGCCATTAAAGGTAGATCCACCCAAATCGTGCCATTAAAATGTGTTTAGAGCCGCATTGATTGGAAAAAGGAGATGAATGATGAGTTTCTAATTACTGATGATCGGAGTAAGAGAAGAAAGCTTGGATTAGCCATTACAGGTGAGAAGAAGCCTTAATTTGAAAGAGGAAAAACTTGGTTTGATGAATTTTAGAAGAAACAGATTAAGAAAAGCTTGAGTTGTTGTTTTTGCTGAAGGTGAAGACAAAAGATAATTGTTTAGGGTTACTTGGAGTAAAAATAAAATTATAAAAAATGAATTGTTCAGTAATCATTTAGAGGAATTTAGGGGTTCCAGAATGAATTCTTCAACATTATGAACCTAGAATCCTTCATGGAATGGCTTAAGACGATACCAATAACTTTGAAGATTTTATTTGTGGATAAACTTTTTATTTTCACTACACCATAAGGAAAAATTAGTAATCATAAAAGGACATATCCAACGAGAATGTAACTTATCTTGAAATATCTTGAAGTTAGAATCATAAAGGATAACCTTTTGACCAATAGAAAATGATTTACTAGACACCATTTTTTTTAAAGAAAAAATTGAATTTATGTCAATAGGATATTTCATGGAATCGTTAATATTAAATTTAATAACCTCACCATTAAATTTCATGGTTAAAGTACCTTTATGTACATCAATTTTAGTTCTAAAAGTTTTAAGAAATTGTCTCCCTAAAAGAATAGAGGTTGAATTAGATGAGTTATCCTCTTCTATATCAAGAACATATAAATTAGTAGGGAAAACCAAATTGTTTACATGTTTAAGTACATCCTCCAATACACCCTTAGGATAACCGTTAGATCTATTTGCAAGTTGAATAATTACACTCGTTTCTTTGAAAGGACCAACATTCAAAGATGAATATATAGAAATAGGCATGACATTTATGAAAGAACCTATGTCTAACATGGCTATTTCAAACTTAATATTTCATATCTTACAGGGTATAGTGAACATACTTGGATCCTGACATTTAGGAGGAAGTTTCTTTTGAATTATAGTAGACACTTTTTCCCACACTTACTTTTTCATTTCCCTTTAACTTCCTCTTGTTAGTACATAAATCTTTGAGGAATTTTGCATACCTGGAAATCTGCCTCATAACATCAAGTAAAAGAATATTTACCTCTACCTTCCGAAACATCTCTCATATCTCTTTTTCTTGCTCCTCCTTCTTGGATTTGGAAAAATGACTAGGGAATGGAGGAGTTACAGTTGGTTGAGGTACTGGCTCAGATTGCTTATTGGAATTTGCCTCGGTTTTCACCTCTTCTTTTTTCAATTCTTCCTTTAATTCCCACTTTGACACAAATTTACCAGATGTTTGCATTTGTTTCCACTTCTCAAAGTCATTACACTTACCTTCATCTTAGGATTTACAACAGTTTGAGAAGGTAACTTACCAGATCTTTGAGATTGCAAGTTACTAATTGAAGTTCTAAATTTTGTATATTTTCTGTTGTTTCCTGTTGAAATTATTGAGTGTTATTAGGAAGAGCAGTAATAATTTGGTATAAGGAAATACCTGATTTAGGATGTAACTGAGGCAAATGAGGTGGCCTTAGTTGATATGTTGGTTGTTGGTAATTATTAGGACAAGAACCATAACTAAAGTTGGGATGATCTTTCCATCCATGATTATAAGTTGCTGAATGAGAGTCATATTGTCTTTGAGGCTGACTTGGAAATCCACCAATAACATTTGCTTGTTCATAAGGATTGTCTTGAAGTTAAGGACATATGTCGGTGGGATGGCCAACAATAAAACAAATACCACATGTCTTCATTTGTTGTATATTACCTATGACCACCTCCTGAACAAGAGAAGTTAGTGCATCAACCTTATGTTCAAGGAAAATAGTGCTTACCTCATTAACCCTTTTTGGAGGTGGTTCTTGCCTATTCCCAAACTGTTATGTGTTGGCAGCCACAGTGGTGATCAATTCCTTAGCAATTGTTGGGGTTTTGTTCACCAAAGCTCCTCCACTAGCTGCATCTAACATGTATCTATCCTAAAGAGTTAGTCATTCATAAAAGTACTGAATACAAAGATTTTCTGCAATTTGGTGATATGGGTAGCTAGCACAATGTTGCTTAAAGTGCTCCCAACACTCATAGAGGGTCTCACTTTGGTATTGATGGATTCCACTTATCTTCTTCTTAATGATTGTAGCACAAGATGCGAGAAAAGATTTATTTAAAAATTGTTTCTTCATCTCATTCCATGTAATAATTGAACCAGATGGTAGGTAATATAGCCAATCCTTAGCTTTATCAACCAAAGAAAATGGAAAAGTACGTAGCTTGATTTGTTCCTCGCTTACCCCTTGTGGTCTCATACTAGAGCACACTAGATGAAATTCTATGAGGTGCTTATGAGGATCTTCACCTGCAATCCACGAAAGGTAGGAAGTAAGTGAATAAGACCAGATTTGAGTACAAAAGCTACCTATAATGTTGGATATTCGATGCAAAGTGGTTGCTGATTTAAATCAAGTGTGGTCATTTCTTTTAAGGTGAGCTCTTTAGTAGTTATAATGTCTTCTTTTTTAAATTCAAAATAAGATGTGTGGACACATTTTCTAGTCTCCTTTCTAAAGAGATGAACAGTCTTTTCAATCTTAGGATCGTATAACAATGAATTTGTAGAAGTGAAATGGGTCATAAAAATAAAAAAATAAATCTATAGACACGAGTCCCGGCAACGGTGCCAAAATTTGTTAGGTGTCGAAACAAACAAAAATAAATTACCTATTATTCCATATATAAAATTGTAGTAGCAATGAGCAGGGTCGAATCCCAAAGAACTTATGGATTTATTTCTTTAAAACAAGTAATAAAAGTTAGGGATTTTAAAATTGAAATTTAAAATAATTTTCATAAATAAGTAAATAACATAAAAATCAAATGAGATTAAACAATATGAGAAAAACTCTAGTCAAAGGTATAATCAACCTTGGAAAAATTCAATTGATCATTGATACAAATAAAATAAATTCTATTTCGAATACACATGTTCTAGTCACTAACACGCTCTAACGACAAATCTTTCTCTTAGATAATTGATAATCAGGATAAGTTCTTTAATTATTCTCTTGTTGTTAAACAATCCTAGATAAGCTATTAGGATTTAACTCAACAACAGTATTATAAATGGGGAAGACAACCAATGCAAACTAACTAACACATAAGCTCAGTTTATTTAAGTCTGATCATATATTCCCATAATATAAATTGAAGCTTGTCCATAATCCACTATATTGTTTGTTATTGATATTGGATAAATCAAACAATTATGGATTTGACAATCTAATTAACAAGTAATTGTAATAACAAATCAAATAATAGACCTCTTATTCAATTCATCAAACTATCATATCAAGATTAGATCAGAGAATATATAAATATTTGAAATATAGAAAAGAAAGAAATTAAGCATAGATCTCACAATAAAAATTCCAAGAACATGATTAATCTTAAACTAGAAATAAAAATTTAGTTCACCATGAATTGGAGATTACAGCCAAAAGAAAAATATTCAGGTCTTGAAAAATATGAAGGTGATTTTTCCAAAGATAGTTTACAACCCTAGAAAAAGAATATTTATAACCCCTCTTAACTCTAAATAAAGAGTCCTAATTAAATAGTAGCTCGGAATAAAAATGTGCCCACACTTTAACTAAAATCATTTCCAATTTTTTTCCAAATTTAAATAATGGGTCTGACTTAAGATGAGTTCTCGCTTTATCTTTTCTCAGCTTTCAAATACAAATTTTCACATTCTAGTTCTTCCAACAAATGTTGCAAAATTAACCTCAAATAAATCACATCTTTCATAATCAAGCATAAGATATAAAGTAAGACAAAAATTACCAAATTAAGCAAATCAAACCCAAAGATCCCCGAAAAATAACAAGAATGAAAGTACAAAATATATATCTAATAGTTATGCATTAGGTACTTTAAATTAAAAAGTATCATGTGTTGAACATGTGAAATCATGAAATGAGTTATAACCATAATATGTTTATAATTGATTATTCTCTATTCGAGGACTAGCTTATGATAGGTGACATGTTATTGAAGGCGTTACGGTACAATAAAATATTATTATGTGTTATATCAGAGTGTCTTAAGCACATATTAATGTGTTCCTAATTATTTAGGGATAAGATGGCTTACGCTCAGGTTAGAGATCCATTGATCCCATATGCATGCAGATATATTTTACTCATTATGGTGGCTTAAGCTGAGGTTAGAGTGCTCCTGATTGGTAGTAGCAATACAGATAAATATAATTAGTGAGCAGAGTGACTTAACCTCGAGTTCGAACACTCTTATTTTAAAATCCACATCAGGGTAGTTCGGGTCTAGAGTATTAGTGGTACATAGTAAATTATAAAGAGAAAACAATGAATTATTTATACACAATAATATTGAAAGGAAAACAAAATTTTGAAATCGGAATACAGTTCAGTTTTGGAAAATGAATGGGGAAACCAATAATCAGGTATATAGAATCAGAAGTTTGATATTCATCTCATATGATGAAAATTCATTATGACTATGACAAATGATTACACTTATGAGATTTATGCCATGTATGTACTTGTAACTAAATATTCAATGTGTATACTTTCATTGATAAATATATGATGACTCGGCCTAGTATACTGATATATACATGATTTGAATACTATAATAATACTGCAAATCTAGATAATTTAGTATGAATAAATTAAGTAGAGATATGATATATGATAATATATATATATATATATATATATATATATATATATATATATATATGTATATATATATATATATATATAAATACACAATATGACTAAAAACACAAGTACACATTTGGTATATTTATCCATGATGTGTTAATTTATGAATGTATGTTAGAATTCAATACTTATATATACTACTAAATTTTCATTAGTTTAGTGTGCGGATTTCCTTGCATGTAGTTTTAGAGCCAAGGGATAGCTAAGTTCATTTGAAGAGAAGACCAAATCAATCAAAGTTGTATTGGATATGTTTATTTATTTCATTTCTTTCATTCATTTTATATCTTTCATGATATGGGATAAAGACAAATAGTTATTCAAGTTTTAATGATGACGTGTAGTTCAATTTAATTATGTTTTGATTATGAATTTGATCTAGATATAAGAAAGATTTTTATATAGTATACAATGCATGAAAGATTTTCATTATATAGATATTATTATCTTGATACAGATATATGAGTTAAGTTAGAAAAAGTTTTAAATCTAAATAGGTTTATACATATACAGTCATATGGCATCTGACCGTACAGTGGGGGTTTGCTCTACTATATAGATGGGTGTTACAAGATATGTGAAATCTCTAGGTTTATGTAAAATGTAAACAATTTGTATATTGTGACAGACCACTTGGTTTTGCTAACAATGATGTAAATCATTTATCATGATTTGTTTGTTTTATGATTTTTCATTAAATGAATATGTTATAAATACTGGTTAGCACAATTCGATGAAGTATGTTGATAGACTTAGATTGACTCACTCAGATGAGTAATTATCTTTAATGTTATAAAGTAAGTAGAGATGAGACTAAAATATAGAGACATTAAGTGAGTGGCTAAGACGTAGTCGAAACGGTCTTGGTTACATTATTTGATAAAAGATCACCTTGATAGAGATCAAAATAAGATTCTTCATATATAAGAATTGACATGAATTACTTTTCTACCATTCATGTGTCTATTTTGAAGGAAGCTGAGCGTGAAACTTGTTATTTAATATTGTTAAACTTGTAAATAAAAGTGTTAGGCTTGGTGCTTTCAGAGTGACAAGACTAAGACTCATGTGATGTTATTTATTTTTTAAACTAAGAGCAAGATATACACTCTTTTATCTTTGACAAGAAAAGAGTTACTCAACCATAGTATGCATTTCATACTGCATGGTTTAGACGACCTATTTGAAAGCAAAAGAATGGATCCATGATTTTTCATTATGTGAATCTTAGAAATCTAGAATATGGATTTCAAATCTTTACCCTTTGTGACTTTCGACTATATCATGATGTGATGGATTAATATTCACTATCTTATGATATATCTTATAATCATGAAATGATTCAACTTAATGGAATACTCCTAAAAAAATGAGTTAATTCAAATCTAATTGATGTGAGGGTGAAAGAAAGGGCATTTTTGCTTATACATTCGCTGATTGTATTCATCGATTAGAGCTATTTCATTTCATAAAACTTGAAGTAACATAGAATACTAATAATCATAAAAGTAATTTGAGTATGGATTCTTGAAGGATTGAATAATACTTGGTCAAGTGTATTGAGAAAGATACTTGGGGAAATAAGCACATTATCAGGAGTAATTACATTTTTTGGTTGATATCTCCTATATGGCCTATGGTTAAGTTTGTATATTATAACTTCCACTATTTGTGAGCTTCAAGTCACATGATTCATTTACTTGTATGAATGATGATCTATTTTAAGTTTGAGATTTTGGGATCACATTTTTGGGATAAGTCAAGCCCACTATGAGCTAGTGGGAGATATTGGGTTTTATAAGTTTGGATCGTCCATATGGGCTTGACTCGACCCAAACTCAATTAATTAAGTAAATAAACAATTTTTATTTAAATAAAAATATCTCCCTATGATTAAAAGAAGTTACATAGTGTAAAAAAAAATGTTCTCTCTCTACAACTCCCTTTATAATTTTTCTGAAGAATTTTTAACTTATTAAAGAGATTAAGGTGTTCATATTGCGAATTAAGGTTAGATTCTAGTAATTCGATTTGTCCAAAGTATTAAAAACACACAGTAAATACTCAACAAATAAGTTTTTATTGTCCTAATAATCTTGCAGAACATAGAAAGAGTTTTTAAAAAAAGTGACAGATCTTTTAATCAATTACAATTTAATATTCTAATATAAGCTAAATTGGTTAAGGAATTAACTAATTTTTTTGCCCTTTCTATTTACATGATATAAATTAGTATTTCCAAAAAAATATGTCATATCTATAATATCTTTAAGTATTAGATAAATTTCCTAATTAAGGCATATTATTGCCCTTTAAAATAGAAACAATCACTTCCCACCAAAAATTTATCAAAATCCAATGCCTTACATTGCACAAGGATCTACCTTCAAGCCTCAGCCTTAACCACTAAATGAGTAAAAAAAAACTTTCCTTCTAGTATCTCCCTATAATAAAGCACCTTCATAATTAATTATGACAAAGGCCCAATAAGCATAAGAAGAGAGATAATCAAACTTGACATCAACATTGAGTTTAAGAATACCAATAGAAGAGGCACACCACCAATCAATTTGAGGACTTCACCTATCAACCACCTCTCACTTACCAATATTTGGATACGAGACTTTCTTCTTTAGTTTTGAAAACAAATTATATATTTTTATAGTAATTGAGAAAGGATTTGCTTCAATAGAATTTGATAGCTTTCTATTATGTATATTCCATATTTCCAAGAAAAGGTAAGCATAATGAGATAGAATAGATAACTTTCCTTTTTGAAGATTAATATGAATATCCATTCACCATTGAGCCAAAAAAAAAACCCAAATGTTAAACCATTGAACTATTAGTTATGTGAACTTAATTTATGTACAATTTACATGTTAGATATTTGGGCATGTGGACGCATATACAATTATTTAATTGATTCCATGATTATAGTCAAATTATAATTTTAGGAGCCCGATTAAGTGATCAAAATATTTAATAATGAGTTGTGTCATCTTAAAATTAAAATGTCAGGATATCTTTAGAGTATGTATAGAAATTCGAGGACAACTATTAAACTTGATGTATATTTTAGTAATTAGTCCAATTTATTAATATAAAAGGATTTTGATCCCCAAATGTACATATTTTTCACTTTCACAATTCAATTCCTTTTCTTTGTTTGTTCCTATTGCTCTTTGAAGAATACAATACGTAGAATCTAGAAGGTTACCCATCTAGATTTGACAGAACTGCATATCAATGGACACAGTTACACTTCTGCATCAATTCTATTTTATTCTTGGTGAATTTGACATAAAAATTTTGGTTTATTAAATTTTGATTCTAACAAGTGGTATCAATGTCTATTTTATGTCAGTTCATCAAAAAATTTGAATTTTATGTTATATGTTTGATTATATGGATTTGTTGATATGTGTTCCATATTTTGGATTGAATATTTATTTTGGCTTTTATATGAAACCAAAAAAATGTGCATAAGAAACCTAATTAATTAATCAGAATAACCATATAAAATCATGTGAAATCCAATTATAGCTTTGGGTATTTTTTGTTTATTATATGCTTTTGGATATAGAATTTTCTTTCATGCATTATGGTTACATGTTGCCAATAGTTTTTCTTGCCCGCAATGTGTCTAACACCACACCGAAGGGAAGAAATATGCCCTTCTTCATTTTTTGGTGGTTTTCTCCTCATTTTTTCATTTATGGCTCCCTAGATTTGGGTCTTCTATGTGTGTTTGTAACATCCAGTAATTTAGATCCCGATTACGCGTGACCATAACGAGAAGTGCAGGTTCAATCGAAGTCTAAATTTGAACCCATAAAAAAATGACTAATAATAAGAGAAAATAATTAAGGGTATTATTATTTAGGAATTAAAAAGATTCGTGGTAGAATTAGAAAAAAAAAATTCTATGGACAAAATCAGTATTAAGAGATTGTTTGAGGAAAGTGTAAATATAGAGGAAGATATGGCAAATAAAAAATTTATTAAAGTTTAAAATTTAATAAAAATTAATTTGTATTTTGGACCAATGGATGAAGATCTTAATGTAGTCATGGAACCACCAAATACTCACCTTTAAAAAAAATAAAGATAAATATCTCATTTTCTCTATCAATTAAAAACCCATTTCCCTCATCTTCTCTCCTCTCTTTGCCGTCCACCATAGCTTTTCCAAAAAACCTCCATTTCTCTTCAAATCAAGCTTGAAAAAGTGAGGAAAGAAATAACTTTTGAGAGAGGAAAAATCAGAATTAAAGAGTTCTTACTACAAAGTAGAGTAAAGAAACAAGAAAGGAAGAATAAAGAAGAGAAATAAAAGAGAAAAATTGAGGGGAAATTCGGCTAGCTTTGGAATGATCTTAAGGTTAGTTTATTCTTCTTAAATTTAACCTTTTTCCTTCTATTTGAGACCCATAATGATAATAGATATGATTAGATTTGGTAGATTGAGCTTATGTTGCAAGATTGGAAGTAGAAATTTAAGTTTGTGATTAGTTGATGAAAGTTGTAGTTAAACTTTGAATTAATGATATTTGATGTTAGTTAATTGTTTTATGGCTTAAAAACTAAAGAAAATATGATGTTAATGGATGAATGAGAGGCTGCCATAGTTAAAGAAATTTGGGAAAAATTGAAATTAGCATAAAAGCACAACAATTGGTGATAAATGAAGCATGATTTGAGTATTGAATTGAAGAAAATGAATTGGGAACTAGGATATGGTTTTTAGGCAGCCATGACATATTATGAGGGAAGTTTAATCTTAGTACATTTTAGCTCAATTGGGGTATAAAATATATTAGGAACATTAGAATACTATGTACACATGAAAAACATTGAAAATGGATATTGGAATTGAGATGTGGTATGGTTGTGTAGGAAAAATAAGTGAACAAGTGAGAGACCCTCAAGAGGGTGACAAAGGCAATAAGAAAGCTAGCTAATAAGGGAAGAAAAATAAGGATTAAGAGAAGAGCCAAGGCTGATTAGGTATGTGCTTCATTGATAAAAATCTTACATTTTGTTAATATGTATGGAATTATATATTAAGGTTTGATATGTTTGTGTTTGTAATATGTTGTGTGATTTATTGTGGCCTATGATATTTTATATGGAAATAAAATTAAATGGTGTGAAATAATTGAAACATATGAATGTAGTTGTAATTCTGGAAATGTTAGTATCAAAATGAATGCAAATGATGAATGTGGTTGAAATGTGGATCGATGCCAATTGATGGCTCGGGTACAGAGTTCCAGGAACATCCCTTACCATTTTGATGATAACTTGAGTTTTGGAATTCCGTTTTGTATGTTCTTTGTTAGAAATGCAAGCTAAGACACAGAGATTTAATTGTGATTTAGACCATAACATCTAATTATGTCTAGATTTTTCCCGAAAAAGGCATGAAATTCAAACCTAGAATCTGTCTAGAAAAATCTGGGTAGAAATATTTGTGATAATTCAGTATTAAATTAACTATAACTTTTGATAAAAAAAAATGAGATTTAAGTGATTTTTAATGCATCTGAAATCTAAGACAATAAGCTACAAATGTTAGAAGGCTATAACTCTAAATTCGAATTATAAATGGGCTAAAAATGAAGCCCAAAAATAGGTCCGAAATCTGTCATAGGTAAAAACATGAAATCTTGGGCTTTTGCATGTGTTGTGATTATTATATGTAATAATTTATATGAATATTTACTTTATTAATAATTATAAATATTTAATAAATTATTTATGTGTGAGATTTTAGTACAATAATAATGGGAATAAAGAACAAAAATAAATAAACATATATATGATAATTGAATAATATTGGCATTTTTGAAAATATTGGAAATTAAAATAAAAATAGTTAAGCCCAAAGAAACCTAGGCTAGAACTAGAATAGAGAATAGTTTGACATGTCAATCAGGAGATATTAGGCACTCAGTGCCAAATATAAAAACCGGTAATGACAAATTGATAAATGCGCTTGGTGTAAAATTATTAAGCCGGTAATGGTAATATTACAAAAGTCGGTAATATCATTATTATGAAGCGCTCGACGCGATATTATGAAAGCCGAAAATGACAACCCCGTTAATACTATTAGTTAGTTCGGTTATAAGTGTTATGGGCACAAGAAAAAAATAATAATAATAATAATAATATCGAAGTATGTTATTTTTTATAAATGTTATATGAATTCAAGTTGTTAAATGTTGAGTATCTGCTGAAATTTATTGATTTTATATAATTCCTTATTTTATGCTTTATTTATTAAATAGTTAATTAATATGTGAAATATACATATATATATATATATATATATATATATGTAAAATTTTTATCATTGAAGCACCACTAAGCTATTAGCTTAGCGCGGGTGGTTTCCTCTCGCGCAGGTTTAGAAGGGTAGCCGTAGAAAATAGATTGTCAAAAGAAAAATGGTACCCGGAAGGAAGCAGCAAAAAGTTTTGAGTTTTCTTTTTGGTACATTTTATAAAAAAAAAATTTGTAAATTAAATTATGGTTTTATTTCCTATAGTATGTATTATAGACATTAATTATAATGTAAATTAATGTATTTTATAAATAAATAAAATTTTTAATATTTTTGCTTATATTAATTTTTATTTTAGTGTCTGCAATATTTTCGTTAAAAAAAATTATTCTTCATTTCATTAAGTTTATGAAACAGTTAAACAGGTAATACTCAATTATCTTACTGAATGAAAGTGGGGCAAGAGGGTGTTACATGTTTTCTTGGGGATCAAAGGACACGATAACTCCACCTTGCCACAATAAGAGGGAGGCTAATGACGATTTCCATGCCCGCTCCAAGTGTCTGTTATTAAAAACTAAATTGGTGTCGTGTAGATCATGGAGATCATTGAGATCAAAAGAGAGTGGTAGCTGAATTTATGGAATTGGTTTAAGTTTTCAAATTATAGTTTTTCTTTATGGTGAATGAGGTCTGATTTTTGGGTCTTAAAGAATTAGTTGAGTTGGCTGGGTGTAGAGGTGTAAATGATTCAAGCTATTAATGAGTTACTTGAGCTCGACTCATAAAATATTTGAATTTGAGTCGAAATTAATCAAGCTCGACTTCGAGCATCATAATATCATACTCGTAAGGCTTGCAAGCTTAATCGAGTAATTATTTTTATTTATTAAACTACTTATATACCCTTAGTATTTAAATATATTTGAGTTTAATCGAGTCGAGTTAACTGAAGTTAATTTTAAGTCGAGCCAATTACATTATTTATTAAAACTTTCAGTTGATTAGAGTTTTATCAAGCCGAGCTCGAGAAATTATAATATTTTTTGAGTTGAATTTCGAACAATTTAAAAAAAAATCGAGTCTGAGCTTTTAATTTTTTAATCGAGTCGAGTTTAAATCTAATATTATATCGACTCGACTCGATAACACATCTAGTTGGGTATTGGTTTAAATGGATGGCTCAAGGGCCTAACGTTTGAGTTAAAGGGAATAATTTTTAGGTCATGAGCTTGGATTTTATTTTAAAACAATAAATTGGGCTAGCTTAATTTTTGGTTTAAGAGAATAAGCCCTTTTAGATTTTGGGTTTGTCTTTTTATTTATGCATTAGTTTATAATAAAAAAAAAAAATAATAAATAAATAAATAAATAAATAAGGAATGGACCCCCATATGCTTGGTTCAGGATGCTAGTTGGGTGAATTTGGCCATTTCAATTAACTGTTGACTTTGATCAAAATTTGACATTTAACGAGTTGATTCATTTTGACCCAACGTTTGCCAATAACCCAGAATTCACCATTGAGTTGACTTTGACCAATATTAAAAAAATAAATAAAATAAATTTAGATGGAAATTTCTAAATGCAATTTTTGGTTTGATTACATGTAAGAATGAATTTTATTTTATAATAATTTTAATATTACTTTAACGAGCATGTATGATAGTTTATTAGAAACTCAGTTGAAGCAGCAACCTACGAACGTGGGCTCTCCTGTGGAAATCATTAAGGAGAACTACTAAAATGTCATGGTTAGTGTTTGATGTGGGTATCTATTGACCTAAAGGAAGGTACTACTGTTAGGTAAAATCTCATAATCATATAAGATGGTGACCTTAGCAATTATCAAGTGTCCATTATTAGTGTATGAAGGCTAACACTTGACTGGATTTTATTATTAACGTTTGATCATTGCAATAAGAAGGTTATTATGAGCTGACTCTTTACCCAAATACTAAACTCAATGTCACACTAGTCTTATTGTGATGGGATAATTGTTATATTTTTGTCATACTGTTTTTGTTTTTCCATTATGAGCATTTAATATATTGATTCCCTATTTTTGTGTTCTTTATTTTTATAGTGAATACAATTATCTCTACTCAATTAGCTGCCAATATGAATATCATCCTTAATTTAAATGAAACTAATTTCAAAGTTTGGAAACATAAGGTCTTGATTTATCTAGATTATATGGTTATGGACTTGGCATTTAGGGAGCCATGCCTAGCTAAGCTGACGAATGATAGTACCTCCAAACAACAGAGGGAAATGGCTCACTTGGAACCCTCTAACCATATGAGTTTGATGATCATGAAGAGTTCAATCTTGAAGACTTTTCATGGGGCTATGAAACAAGAAAATATCTGGAAGTTTCTTAAACAGCTGGAGGAATGCTTTGTAAAAAGTGGCAAGACAAAAACAATTATTCTTTTGCATAGATTAACCTCTATGAGGTATAGCGGTTCAGGAAATATTTGATAGTACATTCTCAAGATGTCTGATATAGTCTCAAAGTTAAGAACATTGAAGTTGGATCTCCCATATGATCTATTGGTATACTTCATTTTGACATCTCTGCCTCCTCAATTTAGTCAGTTTGCGGTGAGCTACAACTGTCAAAGAAAAATTGGACAGTCAATGAACTCATCTCACACCTTGTGCAAGAGGATTATAGGATGAGACAAAAGAAAGTTGATACTGCACATTTTGCATCTTCTTCCAAGGAAATAGAAGAAGAAATGAAAAATAAGACTGTGAATAACAATGAGAAGAAAAAAAAAACAAAAGCCCAAATATTCCAAAGGCAATAAGTGTTTTTTCTGCAAGGACTCTTCTTTTATGAAAAATGATTGTAACGCCTGTAAGTTAAGGCTTAAAAATAACATGTTAATAAAGGTATATGAAGGGTATATCTGAGGTATATGAGTGGTTAAAATGTATTGGAAACATGAAAATAATGAAAAAGATAAGAAAAAGTGAAGTTCTTAGAATTCACACCTGTGATAAAGGTAATCATAGTTGTGAATATCGTGAAATTTAGAATCTAAAGTTGAGGATCTTCACGGTCGTGACAACAGTATTCATACCCGTGAAGTTCTGCAATTTAAATAGAACTATTTCGTATTTTTTATAAAAACGCGTGAAAATCAAACCCTAGCCACCAATCCTCTAAAACCTCAGAAACAGTTCCTTATCAATCCATATCGATTCTAGTTGATCAAATATTAATTTCCACTATAAAAAGAGATTTGAAAATGAATTAAAGATGAAGGTTCTCCATAGATATTGAAATCGGATGCAAATAGATTTTAAACATGATTTGGAATCTTAAAACCCATATAAAATAGTCGATACAGAGGTAAAGAGAGATGTTCTCAATTAATATATGGTTGGTTCAATTTAGTTTAATGGAGATTTAGGTTTATAGGCTTAAAATCTATAGCAAAGTTTAGATTTTTATTAGTTTATGGCATATATGGATAAAATGGTAGTATTAGATATTAGCATTGTAACACCCCCTTACTCCAGCCTGAAATGCCTGGATAAGTGAGTGTTACACCGACTTCTTAAAATCCTTATTTAATAAATGTTAAAAAGTCATACATTTTTTTTATTCTAAGCTCAAAGATATAGAAGAGATAATTTATATTTTATTTACATAAAATAATATTTACAAAACTTCAAATTAATTATAAGACCATAAAAGATAATTTATACATCCAAAATAAGGAAATATAATACAAAATACAAAAGTGTTGTACGATTTTCTCTGTCGTCTGCCTTACTGGATTAGGACACAGCTAGCTCTATCTACAAGCTTCAGCTACCTTTATAAATCTGCTTGGAAGGAAACTCTCACGCTAAGCTCTAAGCTTAGTGGTGCATAAAGATAAAGACAATATACTATATCATGTTGTTCATAACATATAAATATTCATGCAATATATTTCATCATACTTTTATAGTGAGTATTTTTCATACAATTTATTATCTTGTTGATCACTAGCATATATATATATATATATATATATATATATATATATATATATATATATATATATATATATATATATATATATATATATATCAATTCCAAATATTTTCTTATATTTATTTTTCTTTATCATGATCTCTTATAAGTTCATTAACTTATTTATACTCATAACACCTAGGAACCACTAACAAGGATAACGGGGTTGTCATCCAAACATTTATGAGTGTCATCCGGACATTTATGGTATGCGCATATAAGTGTCATCACTGGCATATATATATATATGTGTGTGCCATCACCGACATTAACAATAATGTTATTACTAGCTTCAATTATAGTGCCATCATCTGCTTCATTAATCATGCCATCATAGGTATTATTAGTTCCCCTGATTGGCATGCCAAACTATCCAAAATTCTAGTTCTAAGCTAGGTGTTTTAGGGCTTAATTAATATCATTAAAATTCAAAACCATAAGAAATAAAAGTATATATATATATATATATATATATCTTTCTCAATCACAAAATACTCAACTATGATTTTATTTGCACATCATTTTTATGAGTCTAAAAACGCATATGATTTTTCATATACCTCATTTGGGAAAAATTCATATTATAACAATTAACCTAATATAACCTAAATATTTAAATTTCATTTTTTTCTGCCCTGCTTCAGGCAGAATTCAAATTTTATTTGTGACATTAATTTTGATCATGTTATAGTCTGAATTAAATTAAAAAATGTTTTTATGAATTTATATCTAAATCTTAGCTTTAATATTCAACTTGAATTACTAAATTTGGAGTTCTGTAGAAAACGTTATGACTAATTGAACACTAACTGTTCACTAACAATTTTGCCGAGAAATTTGCTGGACAGATTCTAGGTCCAAAATATATATATATTTCTGGATAAATACAAATATATTTAGATTCTATGGTCGGATAAAAGTTGAATACCTGTGTCTTAGATTTCATATTCAACTTGAATCACTAAATTTTGAGTTATGTAGAAAACGTTATGACTAATTGAATACTAACTGTTCACTAACAATTTCGCCCAGAAATTTGCTGTATAGATTTCAGGTCCGAAATATATATATTTTTCTGGACCAATACAAGCATATTTAGATTCTATGGCTGACTAAAAGTTAAATTCTTATGTCTTAGCTTTCATATGCAACTAAGAACACATTAATCCAAATTATATAGCTGAAGTTATAGCAATATATATGCTTACTGCTCCAGAATTTCCAACATTACACACACACAATCACCTAATTTAATTTCTACCAAATATACTCATAAGTCTAGCAAACATGCATACTTAGAATTTTATCATAAAATAAAGTTAATTTACATATCAAATTCTCAAATCATACAACTTGAAAATAAAACATAGGCTATTGTCTTAATTTATGCACAAACCTCTTATTAATCTCCTTCACTTTCTCTAGGTAGCTTTCTCTTTTCCTTTGTTTCCTTGAGCTCCTAAAACACACAAAATCATTATCAAAACCTTATCTTATCAAAACTCTCATGAAACCCTAAACTCTCTCTCATGAAACCCTAAAGTCTCTTTCTATATAATCAAATTCTAAATGAGCTCAAAACCATATTTTCCTTTTATGAAAGTTGAAGAAGAGAATGAGAGCTTCTTACTTATACTTTTTCCTCTTCTTGATCAACACTTGAAGGTTTTATCTCTCCTCTTCTCTTGCTCTTTTTCCTCTATTCTTCCCTTCCTTAACTTCTCCAAGTCTTATTGTGCATGAAAATGGCTTTGACTTGTTCTTTTCCCTCTCTTCTCTTTCTTTGTCTCTCTAGATTAAGCTCTAACTATGGTGGAAAGGAGAGCTGGTGTGTAGGCTGGTTTTTGAGCAGAGAAATAATTTAAGAAGAAGAGATAAGGAAGAAGAAAGAAGAATTAAGAGAATGGCCAAAAGTCTCATATGGATCCCACCATTTTTTTTACCAAAATATTGACTTTATGCTTAATTAAGCTTAATCTCATTCTTTTTCTTATTGAGTTGCCGGACAACCTATTTAAAATGTCCAAAAATTAATATGTTAATTAGCAAATAATGTCATTAATCTTTTCAAATTTTGGTAAATTGCAATTTGATCCCAAAACTTATCAAATTTTGTAATTTAGTCCTTTACCGTAAATTAACTTCTTTAAGATTTATAAACACTTAATTAGGCATATATCAACATAATTTAATCATTACTTTATTAATTTCGGTCAAAATCCGAATTTAAACTATGATCAGTCAAACGAGTCAATTTCACGACACATGCGACTCGGGGCCTAAATTAGCAGATTTGACAAGCATAGTCTTTGATTTCGTGTTAGGGATCAAAACATATGGTGGAGATAACCCTTAGAGATAGTAGACGCTAGAGAAATCGAGTGTTAGGCTCCAAGTAATGAGATTTATACATGTACGCATTCTAAGTTGAATATATTATGTTTAATGCATGAAATATAATTCTGGTATCATAATTACATGAAATATTGATATGTTAGTTGCTCCTATAGAGATAAATGGCTTACTAATGTTTTGAAATGCATAAATAAGTGATATATGATAATTGACTATGTTGAGATATTGATAATGGATGATGGATTCTTAAATCTTGAATTGAATGGTAGATTGTTGGTTTATGAATGTTTTAAATGTAGAAATATTGGAAAGTATTGATAGGAGTAGCTAACATTGCTTAGTCTTAGAACTAATGCATGTTGTGTGTGAAATTGGCTTAAAACAATGCTAGAATTATGTTACAAACTGATGTGTCATGCCTGTGGAGTCAAGCTTTATGCTTGTAAATGTATGAACACATAATAGTTACACTCATGAACCAATGTTCACGCAATGAATGATCATATATCTAGTGACGACTGAGTCACGAATAGACAACCTATGACATAAGGCTTCACGTCCGTGAATGTCCTGTATCCAAAATTTGTTATTTGAAAGTTATGATTGAATTACATGAGTATGATTTTCACACACACTTGGCATGATTAAATGAGACAACATATAGTATAATAACATGGTTTAACAAGAATCATGCATTTAGCCCTCTAAATTATAAAATAACATGTGATAATTATATGGAATTCTGAATATGACATGAATGACATTGATAACTAGAATATAACTATACATGCCCATTTTCTATTTGAGGACTAGGTAAGATACGTGGAATGCCATTGAGGGGGTTACGGTACTGTAGTATATTATTATTGTATTAATCAGGGTGACTTAAGCTCAGGTAAAAACACTTCTAATTATTTAGAGATAAGGTGGCTTAAGCTAGGGTAAGAGCATTCCTGATTTGAAAAGCTCAGTAGTAGCAATACAGATAGATGCAGTTAGTGAGCAGGGTGTTTTAAACTCAGATAAGAGCACTCATGTTTCACAATCTACATCCGGATAGTTGAGTCTAGAGTATTGGGCTAAAGAAAATAATATATGGTGCTAAAGAAAACAGTAAATGGATATTTAGGATATAGTAAATGGTCATTTAGAAAATAGTAAATGGAAATCCATAATACAGTTATTTGAATGTACTACATAGTGATACTGTAAACCAGTAATATAGAAGGTAACTCAAAATGATGGAAATCAGATTACGGTTATACCCTAGAAAAGGAAATGTGGAAACTAGTAGTCAATTATATATGCGGAATCAACAATTGGATACTTGTAACATATGATGAAATCATTATGACTATGATGATATAGAAATGTTAAGAATGAAATGTATTGTTACTATGATGATAAAATCACTTATGCTATATATGTCATGAATGTATTGAAATTAAATCAATTTAGAATGAATGAGATATGATGTTGATATGGTACATTTATTTATACATGACGATATGGTCAAACACACAGGTATGATTGTGAATTTGAATGCTATGTAAATATGTGAATGTTTGCTAGAATTTCAATACTTATATGTACTACTAAGCTTTCAATAGCTTAGCATATGGGTGTCACTGCACGCAGATTTGAAGCTGTTAGATTGGTGAGTTAACAATAAGAGAAGACCAAGTCAGTCGGAGTTGACTCGTGTTAGATCTGTTTTATTATTTTATTCATTTCATTCATTTATTTTGATGCCATGGGATAGAGACAGATAATTGGAATATTTTTATATACAGATGTGTAATTGCATTGATTCATTTTTAAATAAGGAAGGATTTTGTAATCAGGGTTAATGTTGCCCAAACCAGTTTAGGATTATTATTTAGATACATATGAGAATTTATGCAGTAAGTAAGATTTGATCATTATAAAGTCCATGTTAATCAAATATAATGTTTGATAAAGAAAAATTTTAATTCAGAATAGTTTTAGACAAATTTAGTCATGTAACATTCATTTATACAGTGAGGTTTATCCTAGTTGTATAGAGAGGTGTTATATTTAGTGGTATAAGAGCTTAAGTTTAAGTGGTTTTAGACTTAAGTGGATTATGGGATTATCATGCATACATACATGTGTCTTGTCTGACTTTGACTTGAGCTACTTCTCAATCGAATGATATGGCTAAAAGCCAAATATCTCCACATAATGGGGCAATGAACTTGCCCAATGAAACTAGTGTTTAGGGTCCAGGTGCAGTATTAGTCCCTAACCAACATCTTCATGAACAAGCTAATCAGGATCAAACTTTGTTGATGCAACAGATGACAGAATTACTGCAGCAAATAGCTAGAGTTGTACCACCAACACCTACTCCACCTCCACCTCCACCATTACCATTGAGGCCAAGAGTATAGCTAGACAAGCTCTGTAAATTTGGAGCTACTAATTTTTTGGGAACAAAGGACAATGATCCTACTGCTGCGGAGTATTGGATAGAGAAGATAAAGAAAGTGTGTGTTGAGTTTAAGGTGGTCACTGATCAAAAGGCCAAGTATGTCATTTTTTTACTGTAGGAAGATGCTTATGACTGGTGGAAGATAGTGTTACTAAAACCAAATGTCTCTCAGCCAATGACATAAGATTTCTTTGTTACTGAGTTTAAGGAGCAATATGTTCCTCCAATTTACATCGATGAGAAAAAAGATAGAGTTTTTTAGCCTTAAAAATGGCAGAATGACAGTGATTGAGTACCAGAGAGTTTACTCAATTGAGTAAATATGCTTTAGAGATGATCATAAGTGAGAGAAACAAGTGTAGAAGATTTGATTATGGTCTCAATGTACAGATAGGTGATTTTTTGACTGCACTCTAGCATGTTAGCTTTACTCAGTTGATTGCATTTATAGTTAGTGTGAAGCAGAGAAAGAGCAAAAGAGTAGAGGAAGCATCTGGATAAACAATGACTTTAATGACATAGTCTTCAAGAAAGAAAGATCGATTCTACCCAGGACAATTTTATGGCAGAAGTTAGGAACAAAATAAGGGTTACACACAGGGTGGAGGGGATAGCCTTCCAGCTGCAGCTGGTAACACTTAGAGATATGCTATCTGAGAGAGTATTCCAGTTTGTGGCACTTACCACAAGAATCACATAAGAGAATGTTATAGAAATACAAGTTTTTGCTACATATGTGGATCTAAGGATCATATGAAGAGGGATTATCATCTAATGATAGGCAATGCACCTGCCTAGAGTACTCAGTCAACTCCAGCTCAGACTAGACAACAGACTAGAAAAGGTCATATATGACCTACCTAGGCAGTCTTTGAGACTGTTAACTAGCCAGAACCAGGCCAAACACCAGCTAAAACTTATGCTATGAGGGCAGAGATGACTAGGAAGCTACTGATGTGACAGTGGATATGTTTTTTTATATGACTCTGATATATGTGCATTAATTGATCTGAATTCAACACACTCTTATATATGCACAAGCACTCCCAGGTAGCACAATATGATTGGTGAAAACCTTGAATATGAAATTGATGTTACGAATCTTTTAGAACACGATATGATAATGAACCAGATATATAGATGGTGTTCTTTGATTATTAAAGGGAGATAATTTTTAATAGACTTGATAGAGTTGTCATTTTAGGCATGGATTGACTATCACAACATGGGCCAGTTGTAGACTACAAGAAAAAATTTGTGATGCTGAAAACACCTGAATAATAAGATGTAAAAATGGAAGGTGAGTTATTTCCACAGCTTCCATGAGTTATTTCAATGATGAAAGTCGAACGAATGATGAGAAAGGGATATGAAACTTATTTGGCTCATGTGGTTGATACTAAAAATGAAGGTTCAAAACTTCAGGATATCCTTATAGTGAATGAATTTTCATATATTTTTCCTAAGGATATAATGGGATTACCACCTAATAGAGAAGTTGAGTTCTCTATAGAGCTTACCCTAAGAATAACACCCATATCAATAGAGCCATATAGAATGACATTGTTAGAATTGAAAAAGCTTAAAGCTCAGTTGCAAGAATTGTTAAATAAAGGATATATGATACCGAATGTATCTTAATGGGGTGCACTAGTGTTATTTGTAAAAAAGAAAGATAGGTCTATAAGATTATGTATAGATTATAGATAGCTGAATAAAGTGATAATCAAGAATAAATATTTGTTACCACGGATTGATGACATGTTTGATCGATTGAAGGGTGCATGTGTGTTTTCAAAGATTGATTTGAGATCAGGGTATCTCAGTTGAGAGTTAGGGAAGAAGATATAATGAAGATGACATTCAAAACTAGATACAAGCATTATGAATTTGTGATTATGTCTTTTGGGTTAACCAATACTCTAGCAGTCTTTATGGATTTGATGAACATGGTATTCAGTCCCGACTTAGACCAGTATATTGTGGTCTTTATTGATGATAACACCTGAAAATAGTATTACAGATACTTAGAGAGTAGAGATTGTACACTAAGTTCTTGAAATATGAATTTTGGCTGGATGAGTTAGATTTTCTTTGACACATTGAGTCTTCAAATGGAATACGAGTTGATCCTAGCAAGGTAGAGGCTGTTATGAGTTAGAAGCCTTCTGCAATGTGATAGAAGTCAAAACTTTCCTTGGACTTACTGGTTACTATAGGAGGTTTGTTAAGGGATTTTTGATGATTGCTTTTCCATTAACTAGATTAGTGAGGAATGATGTGAAATACGAGTCAAAAGTCAAATGCCAGGAGATTTTTGATAGTTTGAAGAAGATTTAATAGAGACTATGTTTTGACACAACCAGTTCCTAACAAGGAGTATGTCATCTATAGTGATGTGTCTCATAATGGACTGGGGTGTGTACTAATGCAAGAGGGCAAGGTAGTACTATATGCATCCAGGTAGCTAAAAATACATGAGAAGAACTAACCCACATATGACTTATAATTGGTGACCATTGTCTTTGCATTGAAGATATGATGTTACTATCTTTATGAGGAGAAATATTTTATCTACATAGATTATAAGAGTTTGAAGTATCTTCATACCAGAGAGAACTTAATTTTAGATAGAGGTGGTGGTTAGAGTTGATAAAAGATTATAATTGTGTTATTGATTACCACCTAGGCAAGACCAATGTAATGGATGATGCTTTGATTAAGAAGATGGTAGTAGAGATGCACATCTGACCTACACTTAATAAGAAGATTATTGATATGAAAAGGCAATATAATAAGCTTATTAAGACAATTGAGTTGGTCTTTAAGAGGGAGAGACCATATTATACAGTTGAGACAAATTGTGGGTTATACTACCAGGGACGTTTATCCTTGCCTAATGTTGATAAGTTGATATATAAGATATTATAGAAGGCACATGAAAACTGGTATACAATGCACCCAGAAAAGACGAAGATGTATCATGACTTAAAGAGTAAGTACTGGTAGACAAGTATGAAAAGATATACCACAGAGTATACAACTAGATGTCTGACTTGTCTCTAGGTTAAGGCAGAACATCAGGTTCCATAAGAATTATTGTAGCCTATCACCGTACTAGAATAGAAATGGGAGTTGATTACTATAGACTTCATGATTGGGTTTCCAGTGACCCCTCAGAAATATAATGCCATATGGGTTATAGTGGATAGGCTTACGATGTCAGCTCACATCTTGCTTATCAGAAGGGATTACCCTTTGAACAAACTAGTATAACTGTATGTCAATGAGACAGTACGACTACATAGAGTGCTAGTCTCCATTATTTCAACTAGGGACCTAGGTTTACTTCTCAGTTTTGGGATAGTCTGTAGAGAGTTTTGGGTACTAAACTCAACTTCAGTACAACTTTTCACCCCTAGACAGATGGACAATCAGAGAAGGTCATACATATCCTAAAGGATATGATAAAGAGTTGTGTGATTGAATTTGAAGGTAGTTGAGAGAATATATTCCATTAATAGAATTTGTCTACAATAATAGCTATCAGTCTAGTATTGAGATGACCCCTTATAAGGCACTATATGGTAGGAAGTGTCGAACACCTCTATGTTGGACAGAGCTTAGTGAGAGAAAGCTAAATGGGCCTAACTTGGTACAATAGATAGAGAAAAAGTTATGGGTTATCCAGGACAGATTGAAGGTCACTTGTGATATACCAAAGTCATATGTAGATCTCAAGAGAAGAGATATAGAGTACACAGTAGGGGACAAAAATTTTCTTAAAGTTTTTCCATGGAAAAATGTCTTGAAATTTGAGAATAAGGGCAAGTTGAGCTCGAGATTTATTGGACCTCATAAGATTCTAGCGAGAGTGAGACCAGTTGCTTACAAGCTTACTCTATCACTAGATTTGAACAAGATTTATGATGTATTTCATATCTCCATGTTGAGGAGATACAAATAAGATCCTTCTCATATTATTCCAGTTGAGGATATTGAGATGAGATCGGATTTGACATATGAGGAAGAACCAGTTCAGGTATTAGCTATAGAAGTCAAGAACTCAAGAACAAACAAGTACCATTAATTAAGATTATATGAAGAAATCATACAACTAAAGAAACTACTTGGAAAAGTGAAGAAGCGATGAAAGCCCAATATCCAAAACTATTTAGAAATAGTACAACAAGTAATTTCGAGGATAAAATTCTTTAAGTGGGAGAGAAATGAAACACCCGTAAGTTAAGGCTTAAAAATAACATGTTAATAAAGGTATATGAAGAGTATATGTGAGGCATATGAGTGGTTAAGGGTATTGGTTGCAGAAATTTGAGATAAAATTTTGATATAAATTACTTATATGAGAAATTATAGAGATAAAAAAAAATATTATCTAAAAACATTAGAAACATTAATTGGTGGTATTGTAATAAGGGTCAACAAACCAAAATTTCGAATCTTGCGGAAAATAAATATTGATATAAAAATATCGATAATATAAATAAAATAAAAATTTAAAATGGATAATTTTAATTACTGTCAAAATGAATAGTATATTATAACTGAAAATTAATAAATGTTCAGGCGCATTATCGAGACAAATGTCGGTGACGAATAAGAAAAAAAAGCAGGCAAATACCAGCAAAATGTAATAAAATCTGTGCAAAATCTCCTATAATATTAGTCATGATGATCTTAATTGATTTTAAGAAAATTTCTAGTATTTAAGAAAATTTTATGCCCTAAAATGAATTACTCCATGAAAGTAAATTTTATTAAATAATATTATACTTTGGAATTTTTGTTTAACAAAAATTGGTGTATTATTTATGAAAAATGATTATTATATAATTTATGATAAATAATTATTTAGAAAAATGCTATAAATTTTATGTAATTATTTTTCCTGTGCCATGAGTTTGTTTTGGCATAAAATAAATTTTCATGGTAAATAAATATAATGATTATTATTTCTACGATTAAATTTAAGACAATAATTGGAAATTGATTCATGGAATTTTTTTTATCACTTTTACCCATATATTAGTTTAGATATGAACTAGAGTATTGCTGGCATGCCAATATGGTAATTATTTGATTCAGTATATTTTTGTGAACCAAATGTAAATAGTAATTATTAGTATTGATGTGGATTACATTATACATTATTCAATTCTATGCATATGTGTGGACTGTGAAATATATATTTAGATAATGTGCATATATATGGATCCCTTGATTAATATGTAATATAACACCTCTTGTTCCCCTAGAGACAGGTATATGGTGTCATAATATGTAGATGAATAATAAAAATATTTAATAAGAATACAAATTAAAATTTGTATTTTAATTGTTGAAAAATACATATTGTAAAAGTTATAAAAGTATTTGTATTTAAATTTTTATATTAAAAGGTTTGTGTTTTATTAATGAACACTTTATTTTATTCTATGACTTTTATTATAAGTTTTTTATATTACTGAGTATGAAACTTAGCGCAAAAATTTGTTTCTATCATGTAGGTATTTAAGGTAAGGTGAAGTGAAGTGACGTGTGTGTATAAAGATGTTGCTAAAACCAGTAGACTCCACTAATGGAACTAAGTAGCAACAATAGCTGCCCAGAGTAAATTTGTTATATTAAATCTATTTTGTGTATTTAATGTATTTACAGATATTGTATGACATATTTAACTATATTTGCTTGTGTAATATGAATTAAATATAAAGAGTGTGATAGAAAGAGAAATTGACTAATATTATATTTAAAAAATATTATAATTTTAATATTATTTATACCTTGTTTAAAATGTATTATTTCTATACTATTCATATATACTTTCAATGATATTAAAATAAGTAAAAAAATATATTACCTATAACATTCTTTATCTGACAGTATATGGTAGTATATACAGAAAAATAAGGGGTGTTACAAATCATCTCTCATTATGTTAAGGCAAAATGTTCTTTGATCCAAGGAATGCCCATTTCTTTGAGGATGTTGAGGTTGGGAAGGGATGGAGATAAGGTAATTGACTTTGTCTTCGAGGAGGAGTATATTCATCTTCTTGTAGTTCCTGATTTTTGTCTAGAATTCATTCTTGGCAAAATTCCAAAACAAAAATAACATTTGGTTTTGCAGAATAATGTTATGCTTCCCTTAGATCTAGGTCATCAACAGGACATTGAGCAGCCTCACCAATTTCAAGAGGTAGTGCTGTTAAGAAGGTCCATTAGAGAGGATAAAGTGCAATTCCAAATGATTATATATTTCTTAACAAACATCGGGATAATATTGACTCAGTAGAAGATGACTCACTAAGCTTCCGTGAAACAATTTTTTATTCGAACTTTCGAAATTGGATTATAAATGAGAAGTTAAAATCTATGAAAGACAATAACGTCTAAGATCTAGTATCATTACTAAAGGAGTAAGACCCATAGATTGTAAATGGATATTTAAAACCAAAAGGGACTTACAAGGTAATGTAAATAAATATAAAACGTGTCTTATTCCTAAAGATTTTACTCCAAAGGAAGACATTGGTTAGAGAGACTTTCTTTCTAGTTTCCTTAAAATACTCTTTTAAGGACTATCTTGGCACTTGTGGCTTATTATAACTTAGAGTTAGATGAAATGAGTGTTAAGACCATGTTTGTTAATAAAAATATTAATGAAAAATTTATATGATACAATCGAATGGCTTAAAATCAAATGATTCTGAGCAAATAGTATGCAAATTAAAGAAATTTATCTATAGGCTTAAGCAAGCTTTCCGTATGTGGTATCATAAGTTTCATCACGTAGTCTTATCTTTTTACATTTTCAATAATAGTAAAATTAGGTGAATTTATTTTATTTTTTTCTTTCCAAGAAATGGATGGTAATTTTATCATTTTGTTTATGAAAATTTGAAACATGGAATGTAATTAACTAATTATAAGTGAGTGGAGTATGAATAATATATAACCTTCTTCTTAAAAACAATACAAAATAAGGAAATTTGTTTTAGAAAAACCAAATGCAAAATGGATTTTCTTCCCTTGTATATGCTGTACTAATCTTGAGCCTAATTGAAAACTTATTATTTTCATATCTAAGCGTTATTAGAAACTTATCCTTTTTGATATCCATTGGGTATGATTACCAAATATGTAAAATGAGATAAAACGTATTATTTTTTTTAATTTTTGAATTTCATGATTTTTGAATTCAAAATTTATTTAATTGATTCTTTCATATGATCTCACAAATTTTGATCTGATTTGAAAATTCAACTTGACTCTGTTGCAAAAATTTTAGTTAACTCGAAATTTAATAAAACTCAAATGGATCAATTCAAACCCAAAAATCATTTGAAATGGTTTTTAAGTGTTTTATAAATAATAATTAATTTAAAATTTATTATTAACTCACTGAATTATTATATTTAACTGTAAAATATTTCATAAATAAGTATTAAGTTAGTTAAAAATAATAGTTAAAATAGTCACTTGAATAAAATCAATATTTTAAAAGGAACAAAATCAATAATAAAAATGAATCAATTGAATTTTTTTCTTCTTGGTTTGGTAAGAATAAAAACACATTTATGATATCACGTACATTTCACCTTACTCGTTGTGTACTGCACGGAATGTTCATGGCATGAATATCATGACAAAAATGTTTTCTGTATTGGGATCGATCTCATAATTTATTGATTTAATATTCAAAATATTTCAATTATTTACAAATATCATTAATTTTAGTTTTTGATAATAACAATACTACTTAAAGTTTTATAGCGAAATTGAATTTTTTTTTGGGTTATCAATTTTCACTACTGTTTCAAGTAAAATATGGCCTGATAATTTACTTAAGTAATAAAAAGATCATTTTACTAATTTTCAATTAAGATTAAAATTACTAATTCATCTAAAATTTGGAAAATTTACTCTTAGATACTTGATAAATTCACAATTGAATAAAGTGAGCATTGAGATTTAATATAGGCTTGTGTAGGATTCAATTCATTTTGAATTACTTTTAAGCTTAGAATCAATCTCCAAACCTAAAATTCTCAACAAAAAAAAAATCATGTTAAAAACGAGATAAATAAATCGAAAAAATGCTATTTTAAAATCAAATAGATCAATAAAAATTTAATTTAAATTATTTTTAATTTTGGATCAATGGGTTTGATTTCGTACTTGCTAAAAATATTAAAAATACTCCAACTGAAAACAAATTTTCCTTTTCCATGATTTAAAGTACAAACTACAATTTCAAGTCTCAATAAGTGAAAGAAACAGCCGACCAAAAGAAACAAATATTTTTTGGTACAAATAATAATAATAATAATAATTAACCAAGTTATTATTAATTAATTTTCTTAAAATTAAACAACTAGAAATCATATAACTAGGCTTTGATTCCATTTCCCACTTCACATCACCAAATACCTACGCTGGAATCTGATTGGCTAAACCCCACAGAGAGTTCTGTTTAAAATTTTTGACCGCACTGTTTTATTCACAAATCTGATACTCTATTGGACCGTCACCTCCGCCAAAAAGTCGTTTTCCGTTAACTACAAAAAGGCCATCCATCTCCCACCTCCAGGCCGTGTTGTGAATTCAAAGCAAAGTAAATTAATTTTTTTTTTAATTTTTTTTCTCCCTCTTTCTCTCTCTTTCTCTGCATATTCTTCGCACCTCTTTTAACTTTCTAAGGGAATTCAATTTCTCGTTCGAGCCCTTAAAATCTGAACGCCTTTTTTGTTTGGATTTGGACTCTCTTAGGCAGCTAGACCTAGAGGCTTAGGCTCTAAGAGTGAGAGGAAGTTGAATCTGGTGGCGGTAGCTGTGGATCTTCTCCGAGATTTCACTGTCGGCGAGGATTCTTTTCGACAATGCTTCGTTAAGAAAGAGTTGCCTTAGGTGAGATTTTTTTTTTCTTTTGACTATTTTGATTGAAATATTTTATTGCTGAAGTTTAATATGGTTTTGTTAGCGTTATAATTAATTAACTATTCCTTTTTGAATTTTGAAGTGGCAAGATCTAATTTTTTTATTCACCAATTTTAGTTTTGGAACTGGTTAGTGGAGGTTTTTCTTTTGGCCTGTCTGTTTGATTTTGAGTTGGAGATCTGATTTCGGATTCTTTTTTTTTAGTAGGACTAGGTAGATGTTTTGAATATTTTGTTTTGATGGATCAAGGAGGATTTAGCTAAGCATGATTGCTTTCCTGCATCTAAAAAGGACTCCCCATGTACAGTAAAGTCTTTGTTTATTGTAAAATTGTAGCGGATTTTGAGTTGGAGTCAGGTTCTTAATTTTATTAATGGGTGATTATCTTTTCTTTTTTTTTTTCCTTTAATTTTTGGTTGGTAGATTCAATTTTCTGAAGACGCTGCTCATAAGAGGGGGTAAACAATGAAAAACGGGATGATAGAATGCAGTGTCTGCCATTCAAAATTGGTTTCCCCAAGTGCCAAAGCTGTTTCAAGAGCTTATGACCAACATAAGAGCAGGCTATCATCGAAGCAACGTGCCATCAATATCCTATTAGTTGTTGGTGATTGCATCTTAGTGGGTTTACAGGTGACTGAATTTATCCTCAATCTTATTGCATGTTTTGGTTCACTCAACGTGTAAGCAATATGTGTCCCAACTAAATTAGATCCGTTTGCAAAAGTCTATGTGGACTCTTTATTTGTTAGGCATATACTGTACATGTCTGCTCATGTAAATTGAGAAAGGAAATTATTTTGGTCCAATACTACCACCTTAAGAAGTTTACTTATTTTATTTCTCTGTCACGGGAAATGTTTGATATGGATGGGGCTTATTTGAAACTTCTTTGATAAGCCAATATTTTGAAAATGAGATATGCTGAAAGATTACTTTGACAAATTAGCAAGTCATTACTGTTCAATTTTGATATGTTAATTAAGTCAAAAATTTGCTCATTATTTAATCCTAGGAAGATAGATTGATGCCAGGCTCTTGAAGCTTATCCTTGTTACTTCCTTTGTTCGATAACCAAGTTATATCATTATTTGCTGATTATGTAAGCTGATTTTTGTGATTCAAATGTTGAGCTTCCCCAATGATGTGCATATTTTAACTTTCTAATATTTTTTTTTTCGCTTTGAGGATCTTATACAATTTTTAATTAGAATTGTTTGGGAACCACACTGATTTTTGGAACTTAATTTTCAAATCTCACATGTTCAGTTTACTGTTTCTTCCAGCCTATTTTAGTTTACATGTCTAAAGTGGATGGGAAATTCGAGTTTAGCCCAGTTAGCGTCAACTTCTTGACAGAGGCTGCAAAGGTTATATTTGCAATTATCATGCTCTTGTTCCAGGTATATTTGATTATTTTCCAATCATATGAGTTGTTTTACATTTTGCTTCATTATTCAACCACATGCATGGATAAATGGAATGGGCCATTGCTTAGCAAAGTACTGATAATTATGTAAAAATGAGACTAACCATCTCATAGAAGTTGGAGTTTTGAGATGACTGAAAAAATATTTTGTTGATATAACAGACAAGGCGTCAGAAAGTTGGAGAGAAGCCTCTTCTCTCTATTTCTATATTTGTACAGGTACTTCTTTGTTCTTTTCTTATTTTTCTTTATATTGCTAAAAAATTTTGAATCACAATTAGATTTAATTGTATACAAATATTATTTTGATAAGTGCTCAATTAGTAGACACTTTTTATTTCCTATAAATGCAAAATGCATCGGGTTTTTAAATATGAAATATGAAATTATCTTTTGCATTAGTTTCTTAACAGTTGTATAATTCATTTTCTGTCTGGTCTGGTTGAAGTTTTTCTGCTAAAATAACCTAGTTGCATATCCATAGGGAAAGCTGATACCGTTTCCTCTCATTTTGGCATAACCATATCATTATGATCATTGCAATATATGCTTGATATATGCCGGATGAGTAGAGAATTCAGGATTTTAAGTCTTTACAAGTGGATGATTCGCCCATGCCCACACATACTTGTGATAGGACACAGATTTGTGGTGCTAAGTCAAGAAAGAAATGTGCAATATGCTGTTTGTGGTGCTGATACCCATAGACTACAATTGATCCTAGAGTTTTATGTCATTTATGAGCTGAGAGCATGATGTTTGCCTGCCACAATTCCCCTGATGATATTTTAGAGTTATTATGCTGGTTGTGATGACAGCGTGATGTTTTATAGTCCATTATAGCATTAAGTTGTGGTTGTGGTTGCTTTGCAGGCAGCTCGTAACAATGTTCTTCTTGCCATTCCGGCTTTTCTATACGCTATAAATAACTATCTCAAGTTCACCATGCAGGTATGGTCCTTTCAAAATATCTATTGCTTTTCTCTGTGCTTAGTTCTTAGTACAATAGCCCCTATCACCTCGCTTCTAGATGTGTGTCAATGCCAAGCATAGGCAATTATTGGGGCACATTTCCATTTAGAGATGGGAATTTGGTGGTTATATGGCTAGATACCCGATCTGCTTCAAATGGGACAATATATGGGGAATATAAATATTAAAATGGTACGGTTTGTTTTGGTAGGTTATAGCTCGTAACAAAAACCCAAATTGTTATGGTAAGGGATGGATCAAGGGAAACCTTGACCTCATTTATTTATTTAAAACCTTTTAATCAGTAAATACAAGTCTAAATGCATGGACATCTAGGGAGGTGTCATTTTTATGCTAGCTATATACTCTATTTAAACACATCACAAACAAGAATTATCTACTTTTTAGCAAGACTTGCAAATCAAAATTATCGAGTAAGGTTTCCTGTCATCCAAGTATCCAACAATCTTTACATGTATCTAATGAAGGTTACATCATCAAAAATTTTGAAATTATTTTTTTTCAGTATATATCAGTTAGATTCTAGTATTCTACAATAAGACCAAAATATGAAGCTTCCCCTTTAATATATCCTTGTGCACCCAGCTGATCCCATCAAGATGGAATTCGAGAATTATGAAATGAGAAACAATATCTGCCAGCCTGTTGAACAAAGATGGATGTGAGGCAGCCAAAAAACTTAGGAAAAAAATTTTCATACTATTTGCAGTGCCATTGTGGATTTCTGTTTATGACTGTAGCGTTTTCAGATTTAGGATTAGTTTTGCCCTTGTCTTACTCTTTTGATCACTAGAGTTGTTTTAAATAATAGGATCTCACTTTATTCCCTTTTTGTTTTTAAAGTTATCCATACCACTTTAAGACAGCAAACTTTTGGTTAATCAAGCCCTTTTCCTTTCTTTTTACCAGCACTAAGTTATCAATATATTTGTTTTCTTTTTATAATGCTTTGTCAAGTCTTGCATCCTAATCAGCTTCAACAATTTTTAGCTACATCTGAAAGTTTGGTAAATTGATTAAAAAACTTGTTCTAGCACAACAAAGGATAACCTGCTGTCCCGATGATTATATGTTCACTTTATATGGACATGTGTAGTACATCCAGCAACTGTTTAATTGCCTGGGCTAACATTAAGCTTCTTGTATGGCCATTTCCTTGGGGTTTTTTGTTCTGGAAACTACAGAATCTGGGCATGCCTTGTATGTGATTTTTTTTTTTAAAATGAATGTCTTTTCTTATTTTAATGATTTTGTGATGAATTAGATAGTAATTTTCATTTTGTTTTTTGAGCTTGGTTTACGCAAAGTGAATTGGGTTTTTGTCTTTTCCGAACAGACCTTGGCTTGTTCAACATTATTATATTGGTAGTTGCTGCTTATCCAAATTAAACTTTCTTAGCTTCAGTCGTCATGTGTATTTGACTGTTACCAGAATTGAAGGCTTAAATGCTTCTTTAATGTTGTTTACAGCAAGTAATTGTTTATTTTGCAGCTATATTTCAATCCTGCAACAGTAAAGATGCTGAGTAATCTGAAGGTACTTCATATTCATGACATTAATTATTGGTGACTTGGTGATATTACTCGATAGTTAATGTACTGTAATTGCTTTTATCCCCCTACCTCATAAGCACTAATTTTTGTTCTCTGGTTGACTTCTAATTCTTATTTAATGTTCAATATAGTGTTTATTATGCAGTTTTGTATCATCCTCTGCAAAAAGTAATAATTTTTGTGGTAACATACAGCATAATATAAATGATTTGTTGGGGGCATGCAGCTGCTATGTTACTTGGATGCTAGAAATCACTGGTATATTAAAGTTGATGATGGATAGACTCAGCAAAACATTTTTTTTTTCTAATCAAGTCTAAACGATGATGTAATTTGTGGAAATTCATGCCTAAAAACAGTAATTTCTTTGGTGCATGCATGCAAGGTTTGCATGGTGCTCTAAAGTAGTAATTTTTATTGTAAATACATGACAGTTTTGCATTATGTCATAAAAACCTTTAGGCATGTTGAGATGTTGCATGTAAATCCACAATAGTTTAATTTTTTTTTTAATACAGTCAGCTGGATATGCAGAGGGGGGGCTATTCCATATATCGACAAATAGGCTAGATGCTAACATTTTGTTTTGTCACCTTAGTAAAAGTAGATTTTCCTAGTTTTACCTATTGATGTTCCTGCCAGGCAACTATTCTTAAATGGGATTTTTTTTTGCTGTATTCTAAATAAAATGCTTGTAATTTTCTTGCAGGTTTTGGTAATTGCTGTTTTGCTAAAGATAATAATGAGGCGCCGATTTTCTGTACTACAGGTTAGTTCTGAATTCTAACTGAATAGCTTATGACGAGGCTTGACATTTTGTTGTCGAGTCATCAATTTACTCCTTTTTAGGGTTTTCTTTTTTTTTTGTTGGTATATAATATGTCAATATCATTATAGTGCTTGGTAAGCATGTAACTCAATTGTGCTTTTGTAACAGTGGGAGGCTCTTGCTTTATTGCTCATTGGGATTAGTGTGAATCAGCTGCGTTCTTTACCTGAAGGTGCTGCTGCAACAGGCTCTCCACTTGCAACAGTTGCATATGTTTATACATTGATCTTTGTAAGTGATCTGTATATTTTTGTTCATAATAGTGATACTTGTTTGTTTCTCATCCTCATATGCTAACTGGACAAGCAGTTTAGTATAGAAGTGGTCTGGCTAGCTGTACAAGCAGTTGGGTTCAAATTGGTTGTTCATATAAGATTTTTCCTAAAAATGTTTTTGGGCATTCCAGAAGCTTACTTGGGAATATTACAGGTAACTGTTCCATCTTTGGCCTCAGTGTACAATGAGTATGCTCTGAAGAGTCAATATGAGACAAGCATATATCTTCAGGTAATATGTTAGGTTGATCATGTTAGCTTATTTGAGATTTGTTATGTATTTTCTTTTCAGTTTTCATTATGTAGAATGCTTACCTATAAGTTATTTTACTAAAAATAACTATTACATATATAGTATCCAGACACATAATATTTTTTTCTACCTTTAATCTGGGAAGGGATAAACTTGGAGTTCTATAGACATGTCTCGATAATGAGTAATTGCCTGTGGACTGGGTGATACAGAGGCTTAACCTGAAAATTTGAAGTCAAAATGGCACCGTAGTTTTGTGGAAATTAAGTTGAGATAGCTCTGTTTGCCTTAAATTGAAACTGCAATGATGAATTTAGGTGCTGATGATTGAATTTAGTAAGATCCTGATCCTGACTATTTTTGGCTTTCAGAACTTATTTTTGTATGGGTATGGTGCTTTCTTCAATTTTCTATTTATACTGGGAACTGCAATTGTCAAAGGTATGGGCATGGATCTGTATTATTATAGAGACTGATATTTTAAATTGTATTGATATCTCATGTTTCATATGCTGCAACCTGTTAGTTTACTTTTCATGGAGTTCATCGTGAAATCTGTGTACTCTGGTACAGCTTTGCTTAACTTATTTATTTGTGAATAATTGTAAGGACATGTAATTATGGATTTTATTAATTGTGTCAAAATGCTTGAACATGATCCATTCAGAAGAGAACACTTTGCATTTACTGCTGAAAACTTGTTTTCATGAGTTCTCTGTTGAAATGCACTAAAGTTTCCTTTTTCAATCAGAATATGCATGATATAAGGAATGTAGATGGTGCCTGAGTTTTAGGTAAATTTCAGCTGAGAAATGTATTTCCAAGGAAATGCATGTCTGTTTTTGTGGGATTTTCTTCTTTTTCATTCATCCTTTTATTTTTTTTGCTTTGTTGTGGTAGGAAATATGAATTACCAATTATTGTTTCTTTTCAAGCTGTAAAGCTTTAAAAATGCAAGTTTTTTTCTGAGTTTTGGGCTATTATTCTTCTTGGAAAATGTCTCTTTTGTAGCCTAGATTTGGGCTTATACCGTGTTCTAAATTATATACATTTATAATGCTCATTCTATTGCTTGTATTTTTTTATTGCATGTCCAAAGATGTAAAATTTTGAAGTATTAGACCACTAATACCATATCTTCGTCTATACAGCATACTTTATATTAGGTATCTGTTCTTTCTTGTAAAATAGGTAACTCATATGAACATCTTCACTCCAGTGTAACTCTAATGTCTTCCAAAATGATGGGATGTTACAGACTTGATTATGTGTAACATAGAATTTAATGCTTTTCACATCATGCCTCTTTGATCATGTCGCTATAATTTCAATTGCATTTTCATGTCAACTGCTATAACTCCTATCAACTTGGAAGTAATTCTACTTGTTTCTAGAGCACCACTTCAACTAGACTCTTGATTCATTATCACTGAACTTGCATTGTCACAGAATTTCTTGACACTAAAGTGAATCCTTTCTAATAATTTTCTTGGCTTTTGTGTCATGTGGTTGTTAGATTGAACTTAAGTTGTGCTCTTGATATGTGTGTGCCGAGTGTTGCAGGTCCCAGTAGCTTTGACATTCTGCACGGTCATTCAAAAGCTACCATGCTTCTGATATGTAACAATGCTGCCCAGGGTATATTGTCCTCTTTTTTCTTCAAATACGCAGGTACACTGTTTAATCCTCTGGCTTTGCTTGTGATATGTTTAATTCATGATTTGCTAAAACCATGCTGGGATAATTTTATACTAAACATTTCTGCTTTTATGAACTATAGCATCATGACTTTCTATTCCATAGATATATGGATTGATGGCATCTTTCTGTTTGTTCAGATACAATCTTGAAGAAATATTCTTCAACAGTTGCTACAATCTTCACAGGCATTGCATCTGCAGCTCTGTTTGGTCATACTTTGACTATGAACTTTATGTTGGGAATTTCTATTGTGTTCATATCGATGCACCAGGTAATCTTCTAAGATGACTGATTAACTTCATGGGTCATCCAGACTTGAGCAAAAAGAAATGAGCAATGTCTTTTCCCTTTGCCATTTCTCCTTTCAGTTTTTTTCCTCTCTTTCGAAAGTTAAAGAAGAACAGCAGAATGGGATGGTGGAAGTAATGGATGTTCCAGATAGCCACAGGTATGAATACTATTTCTTTTGGTATTTATCTAATTGTCGTTCATACAGTTAGCAATTGTAAGCAAGTTCTTTCATAATGGGGAGGCAAGACATCTCACCTCATTTAATTTACTATAACATTTCAATTTCAATTTTGTTCCTCCCAAAGTCTGACAAAACTGCAAAGTGCAATCATTATCTTTTGTGGCTTACCTAACTCGATTATGAAGGAGCCTGATTTCTTCATTGATAACTGCCAAATACGTTGAATTCCTTACTTGCGGGTGAGAATAAATCTGTTTAACTATCATCTCTGTTAAAATTTTATACTCTATTGTTTCCTATTCAGGTCAAAAGATTCATTCATAAATATGGCAGCTGGAGCAAATGAAGAGGTGATTTGGATTTTGATATACCTTTTTTGCCCTCAGTTTTGAAAGTTCTACTGAATCTTATTTAATATATTTTGGTTTTGTTTACTCTCCAGGCCAGTCATCGTGTAGGACATGATGAGAGACAGCCACTACTTCCCACCTAGAGTGGAGTCAAGTGAGTTGCGCTTAAATTAGAAAGGTGACTATGGAACACCATTTATCTTGAGCCGATATTTGTCGACTTGATGCTGAATGTATTTGTCCATAAATTTTATCACAGGAGCTTTCTTGAAAGGAATTCTTTTGGCAGGACTTATTGGACAGTAGAGGAGATAAGTCGGTTGTCAGAATCAAGAATAAAATCAAATTCAAAGATATTTTTTTTTTACACATTTGAGATCCATTTCCTACTTCTTTGGTTCTCCCAAGTTTCATCACACAGATACAGAGGGTCATCTGGGTTTTCTCTCCTAGGCTTAGATAGAGATTAGCAACATCTATAATTGGATATTCAGGTCATGATATATTGCCTGCCTTCGATGCCAGTGTGCTATTAGTACTTGTATTCTTTATCTTTTAGAGCACTGTTCCCCCCCTCCTGCAAATATCATTTTTTTGGTTGTCTCTATAGGTTTAGGGCCTAAATGTGAGGCTGCAATGAAAAGGGAAAAAAAAACGGAGAGAAGTGCCTTTTTTTTTTCATACATAAAATGAAAATGTTATGACCTTACATTTACAACATTTTATGGTTCAAGAGAGGAAAAGAAAAAAGATCACAATGGATTTTCTTTTAGTAATATAGCTTCCCTGTATTGAATTCAGTGCTTGCAATGTCTCTAAATTATTGAAGTTTGTTTCATGCTGTGTCTTAAAGGGGTATTCTCTCTCTCTCTCTCTCTCTCTCTCTCTCTCTCTCTATATATATATATATATATATATATATATATATATATATATATATATATATATATATATATATATATATATATATATGGGTCTTTGACATTGTCAATTGTGATGAATTACTATTGATTGGATTAGGACTGAAGGAACTTCCAATAAGTTAATATAACAACGTTGCTATTCGAATTGACTAGAAAAATATAGAAATTCTTTTAATGAGGATAGGACATGCATAAGATTTTATTCTTTTCATTTTGAAATTATTGCAGTTATTTTACATGAAGAGTCTCTCTCTCTCTCTGTGTTTTTTTATTTTATTTTTTTGGAGGAGAGTCCGAAAAGGAAAGACTAGCGAAGGATATAAAGCTCTGGTCAAAATATGAGTAACTAAATTTGCATCTCGTAATTCATTTAGCTGCTGTATATGTGAAAAGCTTAAGCAATGCTTTTACGATCATAATAGTGGAGCCTGAGCATCTGTTTCCATTAATCTCTTGGACCAAAAACCTTGAAATAGCCCATTCAAGCAACTTACACATCGCTATTTATTCCCTGAGCGGCTGAGGAAGCACCTACGAATCTATTGTGCCTTTACTGCCAGATTGTGTGAATACAACAAAAGCCGAATGAGATGCAGAACTCCATTTTGTCTTCACCCTGATTAGTGATTACACAGCATAGCGGGAGACCAGGTCCACAGTAGAATCTTGTACAAAATCAGCTTCAAGACCCCAACGAGATCTGCAATCAGGAAATTTTGGGCATAAAATAACATATGCATGCAGCAGTGGAACTTGACTAAAATATTTAGAGGAATCAATCAGCTAAGATAATTAAGTAATAAACTCAAAATTTTGTAGTTTATATATAATTTGTAGCATGTTCATACTCTATATATATATCAGATTCAAAATTTATAATTTACTAATATAAAATTAATTAGAAAATACATTAAATGAATAGTCAAATTTTTATTTAAAGTGTTGCTCTTTATTACATATTTGAGGAATTTGATTTAAACCATGGAGACTGAAAAAAATAGAAGTTGAGGTTTGAGAGTGAGATTTATAGTTTAAGTTACAATAACAAAAAGGGAAGTGAAAGTGGGATTTGCAATTTTAATTTAACACATTCTTGTATTTCTGAAATCACATTAGTTTATTAGAAGACGATGTAATATGTCTCAAAGTACAGCACAAAGTGCTATATTGAGCTCATGCACGAAACAAAAATGTTATTTGGTAACATAATAAAGATTGTCAAATACTAATTTAGATTTGAGATTATAGACCAATGTGGAACATGAGATGATAGGCCAATTTGGTAACATATTTTCTTTTTTTTTTTTTTCTCAAGAATGATGAAATAAAAAAAGAACCATTTATTCTTAAAAGAATACAACAAAAAAATAAATTAAATTAAAAATAAATTATTGATTCCTTATAAAAAAAATTACAAATTTTAGTATTAAATTGATATTGAAAAAAATAAAATTATTAAATAAAATTAATATTTATCTATATATATTATGAATTTTTTTGGAGGGTGATAGAATACATTATGCATATAGTACTCAAGATTATTATTATTATTATTATTATTATTATTATTATTATTATTATTATTATTATTATTATTATTATTTCCTTTGGAGGTTGCATACATGAGATTCTGAAAGCCTCCACAAATAACATAGGAACTCCCCCTTTGAATCAACATTTCTTTGCGGTGAGGATATTCATCAAGGCACGCCAATCAAAATCACGAACTTTAGGAGTTGTCTCCAAATCCTATATTATAGGGTGTTTGGAATTGCTGTTGGGTATCTAAAAAAATAGATTTAAAATTTTTTTGATTTAATTGATTAATTTTTTAATTTTTTATAAAATATTTTTCTTAAACTTATTTTTGGAAAAATATTCATTTACTTACTTCTTTTCAAAAATAGTTTTCAAAAGTCAAAAAAATTAAAAATAAAAAAATTTTCTTCTAAAAATTTTTTTTCAAACTCAACGCCAACGGAGCCATAATAATCGGATATTACAGAATTTTTCATAAAGTGGCAGATCAATTTGTCCCTAATACCAAATTTACTGATGGGAATGCTCAACACCTTTCTAGCATCGCTATCAGGAACCAAACTATGCGCCAAACTCACATTCCTAATCATCCATCAGTTGTCAGAAAGCAAACTATGCGCAAACTCACATAAACGTATGGAAAGCCCATACTACCATCAATTTTTTTTTTTAACAGCTAACCAGTCCCAAGAGAACCAACATGTATATATTCTTGTCTATCAAGTTTCCAACTCTACCAAATTGAATTAATAATTTTCTGAAAGGAGAATAGGATGAGAAAGATGGAATAGCTTAAGCTACAGACTTTATCTTGCCTGCACATGACAACATTCTACTATTCCAATCAAATATTTGCCTTTTAATTCTACCAACAAGAGATGAAAGACCCAAAATATTTGTCATAGTTATAACTTTTTCATTTAGTATTCACTTTGCAAAAGGGGTATTAATTTGTTTAAATAAATAACAAATCTTTTACATTTTCGTAGTTTTTTTGGACCAAACGACTTTTAATCCATAAAGCCACAAGAAGGAAATAAACCGTACAACATTCAAACAACCCAAACACATTCCCTTGCAAGAAACTCAAGCTTAAAAATTGAATTTTGACAATCTTCCAATACACATCGGAGATAGAGGAATAAAAATATTAGTTTATAAAAAAAATTTCATCTCCTCTTAACAGATCATCTCAAAACACAAATTCTTTACTTCTAAAATTAGTTGTATTTTCTCTCTCTCATAATATTTCACTTTATAATATTTCTTTGAATATTGAAATATTATTTTAATAGTGTCCGAGAACGTAGACATAATTGATTGAACTTCATTAAATTTTAGTGTTCTCTTTATTGTCTATTTAATAGCTATTATCGAGTAATTTATTTTAGTAATATATTATACTTTAAATTATATGAGAAAAATTATGTAACCAAGACTTTAAGAGTATAAAAAAGTTGGTTTTTAAGGAAAACCATTTGTAACTCTACCAATAAACTGAAAATTTTTCTTTGTCTTAATTTTTGATATAATTATTTATTTTAATAGAAACTAATCCGATTTTCACAATACTAACAATAACAAACAACATTAACAATCGCCTAGAGAGGAGGAAAGAAACGACATCTAAGGTTATCCATAAGAATTACCAAAAACTCTCTCGCCCACAACCCTTTGTAATTTGAGGATTATATTTGCTGACTAAATCCATAAGAATTAACAAAAACTCTCATAAAGAGAGATAAAATATTTCCATTAGAATTAGCAAAACTCTCCCAACTCTCATAAAAGATTAATAATAAAAAAATCCCGAGGAGAGGGAAAAATCATTTTGATGTCATTTATTTTAATTTATAATTTATGAAAAAAAAAACTTATGGAGAAAAGTAAAAAATCACATTTTTATAGCGTTATATCATTTATATGAATATTGCTTCTTTTTTCCATTTCAAATATCTATTTTGACATTTTTACGCAAATTAAAAAAATAAGTTTAATAAGGTTTTTATTGTAATTTATCTTAATATTTTTAGCCTATTTTCACTAAATAATAGGAAAGAGAAAAAATATATAATAAATACTAATTTAATATTTGAATTTGACATTTGAAGTGAAATAAAAAAAAAATCTCAAAATCGATATTTGAATTTTTATTGAAAGAAAAGAAGAATAATTAATGCAAAAAAATAATGTGATCACTCAACTCAGCGCTAATGTATATCAATATTTCTAATTTTATTTTGTAAAATTAATATATATCCTTTAGCTTTAATCAATATATCAGAAATATCATTTTTTATGCTTTTAAATGCTTATAGATTATTCTTAATGACTATAGTACATCACCCCAATACAAGAAATACATTTAATGACTAGGTGCTACATCTTTGTCTATATAAATATACTTTTTTAAAAAAAAAACAATTACACTTAAATGAATTTCTCATTTTTATGCTTCAAAGAATTGTGTTTAGATAATTTTTTTTTTAAAAAACATTCTACTTTAAAATAGATTTAGCAACAGAACGGGAAGGGAGCAGCGGACTGATCTTCATCCCCATCTTTGCAATGATGGTCCGTTTCTGTTATATTAACAAGGACAAATTTGTTCCTATCCTTGTGATCCCCACACGGATCCACTATTGATATTTTTTAATTTTAAAAATAATAAATAATTAAATTAATTATATAATGAAAGATAAAAAATCACTCATTAAACCATTTACTTATTGACTAGTTATAACCTGTTAAAAAACTCAGCACTTAATTCTCACAAATATTATTTAGTCTAAATCAAGTTTAATTAAATAAGTCAACCATATAATTAATTTGGTTAAAAGTGATTAATTAAATCCATCATATAATAAACTGATTTTAAATTAACAGTTAAAATTGGCAAACCATATAATGAAACCGACCAAATTTGATTAATTAAGTCAGCCATATAATTAAACAATATTAAAATTAACTAACCAAACAGTTTATTGCAAATCAATAAATTTATTTGCATTTAACCAATTTTTACTTGTTTGGTTGAATTTATAAACTCTAACAATCTCATAATTATTTATTTATAGCATGCCTTAGCTTGTGAATTTCTTACTTTTGCCGATGTGGTATTACTACCTTTAACTATAATACATCATTTTCTTTTCTCGCTCTCACCCTATGCTTGTGAGTTCTATTTTTTTCATTTCTTAATCTTTCTTCCACAATTAACATTTTTTTCTTATTAGATTTTTCTTTTTAAATTAGGTGTAAAATAATTATTTGTTTTAGCAATTTTTATTTAAATATTATACTTTAAACAATTGATTTTATTTTATTTTATATTTTATGTTCAATTAACTAATTGAACTTAATTTGATTAAATTGAGGTTAAATTCATCAATTGAACTTAAATTGATTAAATTAAACTTAAATTGAACTTCAATTGATTAAACTATAATTAATAATTGAATATAAGTTGATTAAATTGAACTCAAATATAACTTCTACTAAATAAATTGAAGTTAATTAATTAGAAATAATTAGATTAAATCTAGGTTCAACTAATTAATTAAATTTAAATTGATTAAATTGGACTCTTAAAAAAATAAACTTTAATTTATTAAATTGAAGTTGTTGAATTGAACTTGAATTGATTAAATTGACATCCAATTGATTAATTGAAGTTTAATTTAAGATAAAATATTAAATTTCACCCAATTAAAGTAATTAATAATTTCACTAATAAAGTTAAAATATTCAATAAATCAAGTGAACCTCAATTTAATTAATTTATATTTAATTAATAATTTTAATATAATTAATTTAATATTAATTTAATCAATTGAACTCCAATTAAATTTATAGAAATTCAATTAAATCAATTTAATTGTCAATTTAATAAAAGTGAACTCCATTTTATTAATTAAACTCAATTTAATAAATTGGAGTTTAATTAATTAATTAAAAATTAAATTGATTACATTGAGTTTAAATTGAACTTCAATTTGTTAATTGGGGTAATCAATTAAACTCCGATTTAATCAATAGAAGTTCAATTGAATACTTTAAATTTCAATTGTCAAAATGAGGTCCAATTAATTAATGAAACTTATTTAGATTGAATTAATCAGGTTCAATTGATAAATAAACTTAAATTGATTAAATTAAGCTTAAATAGTGACAAATTGATAAATTAGATTTCAAAAGAGATAATATTGTATTCAATCATACTTTTATTTTTTTTTTTTATCATGGATGTTTTCACAAATTATTAATTTTTTTTACATTTGATTATTTTTATCCAAAAAATAGATAAATCTTTTTGCCTCCATGATATATACTATGATAAGAAGTGAAAGTTAGGAAATGTAATATATATTTCATTTGCTTATAAGTACATTGTTGTAAATAATACTTAAAATTCAATATATGTTGTCTACACTAAAGTTAAATGGAAAAAATAGAAAATGCAATATATATTTCATCTACTAATGAGTATCTTGTTAAAAATAATATTAAAATTCAGTTGTATATCATTACATGCTAATATAAATACTTTGTGAAAGCTAACTAGTACATATATATTAAATTCAAAAAAAGAAAAAATATAATTTGTATTGCTCAATCCATGAGTGGTTTTCTTCTTTTTATTTTTTGAATTTATAAATTGAAGTAATTGAGTTATAATTTAGTTAACATAGTTAAAATTAAAAATTCTTCCAAGATAATAATAAAGTAAATTAGTAAACATGAAATAAATATGAAATCTTGATGACATTTTCATTTGAAAAATATAATAATCGGATAAATTTGATAATCAATATATTCTTTTTAAATGGTTATATGACATTTAATCGTTACATTTAGTCATTAAAAAAATATTTAAATTATAAGAATTAAAATTTGAGATATTAATATTAAAAATTAAATTATCCCTGAGAACTTTTTAAATATATTGGAGCTAGTTTATATTCCTCAAGATAATGTAGGTAGGGATTAGGGCTGTAAACGAACTGAGTTGAGTTGAATATTGATGAGCTTAAGTTTGACTCAAATAAGTATATCACAAAGTCGAGTTCGATTCGAATTTTTTTACTTGAGCTCGAGTTCAGCTCGTTTAAAAATTATCAAGTTTGCAAGCAGCTTAAGTTCGACTCGTAAAAAAATCATTTATTATGCTTAACAAGCTTAGTTTGAGTTCAACTCGTTAACTAATAATGACAAAAACTTAAGTTTGACTCGTTAACTAATAATGACAAAAGCTTAAGTTTGAGCTTGAATTTAATAACAAAATATAATATAAACGAATCATAAATGAACATATTCGTGAGATTTTAAATGAACACGTTCACGAGATTTTAAACAAACACACTCACATGCTCGTAAATGAACATGTTCAAGAGCTAATGAACCAAATAGTATTAAGCTTAGCTCGTTAACAATAATAAACGATTTCAAAAGAGGTTTTTTCTGAACTGAGACTCAAATAGCTTGCATGCGGCTTGATTCATTTACAACCCTAGGAGGGATGAATGGGTCTCGGATCTCTCTTCGGATGGGAACTATTTGTTAGAAAATTGCGATTAATGGACTCTTTTGAAAGTGATATTCGGATCCCATAATTCGGTTTTAAGAGGATAACTAGGATATGTGTTATTTGACATGAGGACTATGAATTATGATATTCATATACTCAAAATGGTGAATGTATGTGTTGCCCAGATATTAAGCCAAGAAGGGGGGTTGAATTGGAGTTTTTAAAAAAAAATTTAAACTTTAAAGTGCGGAAATAAAAATTAATTTTATGAGAGATAAAGAAATTTGACACAAGGATTTTTATAGAGGTTTGGGTGTTAACAAACCCTACTCCTATCCCCAATCGCAATTGGGAGTTTCACTAACACACTAAGTGTTACAATGGAGTTTTACAAGCTCACTCCCAACTATGATGTTTCTCACAATGGCTCACACCTAACCCAGAAATCCCTTGTGTTTTAATGGCTCACACAATAACCAATTTTTTGTGTTTTACAGGCTCACACAAACAACTTTCACTTTGTATTTTCACAGGCTCACACAAACAACCTTTTAATTTGTGTTTTATAGGCTCACACAACTAACCCTTACAAGTGTACTACTCTTAACCCAGAAATATCCAAAGCTCACTTGAGTAATGATTACAGAGAGAAACACTTACAAATCTTAATTGCTCAATAAATGAAGAGCAAAAAGATTTTTACAGAGAATATATTTTGTTCTCAAGGTATTTAATGTACAAATAGCTTGTAATAAGATTTTGATTCAAAGTAATTGCTATTCTCTTGTACTGAATGCATAAATGACTTCCATTTATACTCTCATGGCTGATTATAGCCGTTGGGGTGCATTAAATACGAAACTAGCCGTTGTACCAACCAAATAATCGCGCCTGACATTTTTCTCTTTCATCATTCACGGGCGTGACATTTCTTCCCAAGCCGTGATTGAAGTGGTGACCTTGGTCGTGAAGCTCTCTGAAATGTTTTGACATATTGGGTCACGGGCGTGACAAACTTTCCAGCCGTGATCCAAGTGGTGACTTTGGTCGTGAAGCTCTCTGGATGAAAATGCATAAACATTCACGGGCGTGACATTTTGATTCACGGGCATGACTTAAATATCCATTTCACAGTTTGTTCTTCCTTCATGGTCGTGAACTTCAAATGTTAGTTTTGATAACAGTTAGCTCATTCATGGGCGTGACACATATAGTCACGGGCGTGAACAAGCTACTTCCTTAATTTTGTCTTTCAATGATTATTCTTCCAATCTCCATTCTTGCTATTTTATTCCATGTCCTGTTTAATAGACTTAGAAAACAAGTATGTTAAATACAATATTGCTATTTTATTTGTTATCATCAAAATGATGGAAATACCCCTCAAGGTTTAACAATCTCCCCATTTTTGATAGTGACAAATAATATAGCAATATGTGCTTTTGAGAAGTCTCCCCCTCAAAATAAACTTAGGATAAAAAATTTATAAAATGCAAGAATTGTAAAGAATGATGTAGCATTGAAATAAACTTACTAGATTTTAAGTATATGCAAGTTATATGAGAAGTATATCCAATATATACCATAATTTTTTTTTAAGGCATGAAGTATATGGAAGGTATACTTAAGGTATATCATGGCATATTTATTTTTGTAACTTGCATGAAGGTATATGCAAAATATACTTAAGGTATATCACATGTGTATAAAGCTCAATTTCTTAATTTTATACTTTGCATATGAATTTTTGAATCAAAGTTTCTAATCCCTTTTAATCTATTTCAATGTCAATTCATAATTCAATTTTAATTTTTGATTCAAAATTCATTTACCTTAATATATATTGCTAGTTTCTCCTATAATATATTGCTAGTTTTCTCCCCCTTTTGTCATCAATCAAAAAGGATATAAAGATATCAATGAGGTAAACAAAAGCAAATATATTGAATAAAGGAAAAAATACAAACAAAGTTAGATAAAGTTCAGAAAGGAAATTGAAAATTTCCTACATAACAACAAACAAGAAAAGTAAATAAAAACAGCAAATCACGCAAATGTAGGCTATAATCTAGCCTAACACTTATCCGGAAAACCTATCACGAAGCCTAGCAACTTCAGCCTCAAGGCTGTCCATCCAAGACTTCATGAAGTCTTTGAGGTTCTCCAACCTCTCATCCATTGAAGTCTGCAGCTGCTCAAAATGTGGTGCTAAGAGGTCAACCACCTGCTGTGATAAAGTTGGTGTGGAAGCCGATGACTGTCTGATGTCCTGCTCAGCTACTGGATGTGCTTCCTCAACCCGAGCCCTCTTCTTCTGCTGGACTCCTTGGAGGCCTGCTTTAAAGTCTTCTGTGTCATTGTCTTCCCAAATGATCTCTCCAGCAGTGTCGGTGAAGCGGTAGAAAATATCATTCTCGAAGACGATTCTGACAGCCGCTCCCATCTTTATAAATGACTCAACATCCAAGCGATCTCGGGGATATCCAGCGATGAGGTTGAAATGATGCTCATCCAGCTTCAGATATTCAAACTTCACGGCTATGTGGGTGACATATGCACCAATCGAGATATCTCCCGTGGGTTTGGTAGCGATGGAGAGAAGATAGTTTGCAAACCATCTAGAGAGTGCCACGGTAAGTCCTCTTCAAGCCATCTCAAATAGGAAGAGCTCCAATTTCTTGATGGTCTCGTTGCTTTCTCCTTTAGCGAATTGCTATAGGTCAGGAACCTCTGCAAATACTTGTGCACTGGGGACCTGAGATGTGTGCTCTTTGTCTTCTTGACATCCCAGCTGCAATCGGTGCCAAAGTGAGTCCAAGCTCGAGGGGCAGAGAATTCTACCTCACTGTCATTTAGGATGCCATCAGATGGTAGATTAAACAATTCCTCAAATTCAATGGCACTAAGGGTGTTAGGATTGTTGCAGAGTTAGAATTTCACCACTCCAGTAGGTGATACCTGCAGGGTGCTGAGGAATTCCAGTGTTGGCTCCCTCAAGGTTGGCTGGTGAATCTCCACAAAGTCTTTCAAATGACAGGCCTGGAGTTGCTCTGTCATAGCCGTTTTGAGCCCAAGACTTCGAGCTGTCTGCCATTTGAAGGACCTTGATGACAATAGAGGTCTCTTCTTCAAAGTGGAGTACCGAGGATGGCATTGCTCCAGAATACGGTTCATGAGGTAATCTTCATACCTCATAAGAGCATGGGACTTCTTTCTCTTTCCCTTGGATGAAGCAGTCTCCATTTGATTTGAATAAATAGGTTTGTGATGGATTTGAAACTTTTTGACAGAAATTTTTATGGAAACCTTAAGAATGTATGATTTTTTATGAAGATTTAAACTTTTAGTGGTATTTATAGGAAAAGTTTAAGACTTGGGGGCCGAAATCTTCAATGTATCATTGATTGTGTGTAAGTGAGAGCGGTTTTGGGAGTTAAAGAGTTGAAATGAGAAATATAACCGGCTATTCTTTTATATACTCGATACATTCACGGGCGTAAAATGTGTTTTCACAGGCGTGAATGGTCGTGTTCATGGTTTGCTGAAGGAGTGTTCCATCCGTGAATGAAGGCATGAATAAGTTCACGGGCGTGACCTTTGAATTTCACTGGCGTGAATGATGAACTGTCACGGGTGTGAAATGTTGAATTTCACTACTTATGCCCGTGAAGCAAGCCGTGACTCAAAGCGTGAACGCTTCTGTGAGTTTTGAGGTGTAATAGTTCACGGGCGTGACAATTCGTCACGGGCGTGAAATGCTCTTTTCACGGGAGTGAATGAAGCCGTGAAAATAAGCTTCACCACTTGAAGTCGTGAGCCATGTCGTGAATCAAGTCGTGAACGACATTGCCTCTTTTGGCTATTTAAGTCACGGGCGTGACTCCCCTAAAATTTTCATCAAATAAAATTAAGTCCTAAAAACAAGACTAAATCATTTCAATAAAGATTCTATCCCTTACAACATAAATTTTCAACAAAATTTCTACCTGAAATTTAGTGATATGAAAGAAAAATTAAGTTCCTCAATTAAAATTTCATAATTTATCAATCACAAGGTTAATCCATCAATCATACCAAGTTCTCTTCTAATGAAATAAAATCTTTCCTTATTCAGAGACTTAGTGAAAATATCTGCTAATTGATTTTCTGTGCTTATAAATTCTAATGCAACATCTCCATATTGAACATGATCTCTAATAAAATGGTATCTAATGTCAATATGCTTACTTCTTGAATGTTGTATAGGATTCTTTGAAAGATTTATAGCATTTGTATTGTCATATTTAATAGGTATATGATTCATCTCATGACCATAGTCCTTAAGTTGTTATTTCATCCAAAGAATTTGAGTACAACAATATCCAGCTGCTACATATTCCACTTCAGCAGTTGAGAGAGCAATTAAAACTTGTTTCTTGCTAAACCAAGAAACTAAGCATTCTTCAATGAAGTGACAAGTACCTGAAGTACTTTTTCTATCTAAAAGACTACCAGCATAGTCTGCATCTGAATATCCTATAATATAAAAGGATGAATTCCTAAGATACCATAAACCTAGATGCAAAGATCCATGTAAATATCTTAAAATTCTTTTTACTGCATTTAAATGAGATTCTTTAGGACATGATTGAAATCGTGCACACAAGCAAACACTATACATTATATCAGGTCTAGAAGCTGTAAGATATAAAAGTGATCCAATCATACCTCTATAAAACTTTTCATTAATGCTTTTACCCTTTTCATCATTGTCCAATTTTGTTGATGTGCTCATAGGAGTCTTGGCATTCTTGCATCATTCCATACCAAATTTCTTAATTAAATCTTTGGCATATTTGGATTGGTTGATGAATATGCCCTCATTGGTTTGCTTTATTTGTAGACCAAGGAAATACTTAAGCTCTCCCATCATGCTCATTTCAAATTCTCTAGTCATACACTTAGCAAATTCTTGACAAAGCAACTCATTAGTAGAACCAAATATTATATCATCAACATAAACTTGAACAATTAGTATATCATGCTTATGCTTTTTAATAAATAATGTGGTGTCAACATTTCCCTTTGTAAAGCTATTTTCTAATAGAAAAGAACTTAGCCTCTCATACCATGCTCTTGGGGCTTGTTTCAAACCATAAAAAGCTTTTGAAAGTTTAAAAATATGATTTGGCAAATCATAGCTTTCAAAGACTGGTGGTTGTTCTACATACACTTCTTCTTCTATATAACCATTTAGAAATGCACTTTTCACATCCATTTGGAAAAGTTTGAAATTCATGTGACATGAATATGCTAAAAGTATTCTTATGGCTTCTAATCTAGCTACAGGTGCATATGTTTCATCATAATCTATACCTTCTTCCTAATTATATCATTTTGCAACTAATCTAGCCTTATTCCTAGTTATTAACCTTTGTTCATCTAGTTTGTTTCTAAACACCCATTTGCTACCTATAATTTGATGATCATTGGGTTTAGGTACTAGGGTCCATACCTTACTTCTCTCAAATTGGTTGAGTTCCTCTTGCATGGCAATTACCCAACTTTCATCATTAAGAGCCTCATCAATATTTTTAGGCTCAATTTGAGAAATAAAAGCAATGTCAGTGACTAGAAGTTTGAAATGAGATCTAGTACTTACTCCCCTTGAGATATCACCAATGATTTGCTCTTTTGGATGATCTTTCGTCATTCTCCATTCTTTTGGAAGTTCTTGCTCATTTTCTTCTTGACTTTGAGGTAGAGAATCATTTTGATGTAAATCTTCTTGATCATTTTCTTCTTTCCCATTTCCAATATCAAGTCTTTCCATATTACCTACAACATCATCAAGAACACTACCTTTCACAAGATCAAGTCTACTAGATTCATTAAAGACAACATGCATGGATTCTTCAACCGTTAATGATCTTTTATCAAATATTCTATATGCTTTGCTGGTTATAGAGTATCCTAAAAAGATACCTTCATCGGATTTAGAGGAAAATTTTCCAAGATTGTCCTTGGTGTTCAATATAAAACACTTGCATCCAAATACTCTAAAGTATGATATCAATGGCTTTCTTCCATTTCTTAGCTCAAATGAGGTTTTGTTTAAAAGAGGTCTTTTGAAAACTCGATTTGAAATATAACATGCAGTATTTGTGCCTTCTGCCCAAAAATAAGTTGGTAATTCAAATTCATTGAGCATTGTTCTAGCCATTTCAATTAAAGTTCGATTTTTCCTTTCAACTACCCCATTTTGTTGAGGTGTCCTAGGAGATGAGAAATTATGTGAAATTCCATGTTCAAGACAAAAGCTTTCAAAGTTTTCATTTTCAAATTCTTTCCCATGATTAGTTTTTATTTTTGAAATACAATACCCTTTTTCATTTTGAACTCTTTTAGCAAAGTTTTTGAAATTTTCAAAAGCATCACTCTTTTGAGCTAAGAACATTACCCAAGTAAATCTAGAGTAATCATCTACGATGAAAAATGCATAATGTTTTCCTCCTAAGCTAGCAATTTTAGTAGGTCTAAAGAAGTCTACATGCAGGAGTTGAAAAGGTTTTAAAGTACTTACTATGTTTTTGGCTTTGAAGGATGACTTGTATTGTTTTCCTCTTTGGTAAGGTTCACATGTCTTGTCTTTTTTATATTTAACTCTTGACAGTCCTTTTACTAGTTCTCCTGTGTTGAGACTTTGTATTAAGTCCATGTTAGCATGACCAAGTCTTCTATGCCACAACCAATATTCATCACTAGTAGTTACAAGACACTTAGAGGAATGGTTAGATAATTCATGTAAGTTTATTATGTATGTTTTTATATCTCTATTTCCTTTAAATATCTCCTGACCATCGATAGAGATCACAAGACATTCATTTGAAGTAAAGATTACTTTGTTTCCTTTATCACATAATTGACTTACACTTAACAAGTTATGTTTCAAGCCATCAACAAGTAAGACATCTTTAATAAAAGTAATACCATTAATACCAATAGAACCAATGCCAATTACCTTACCTTTTGCATTGTTTCCAAAGGTAACTTTACCTCCATCAATACTTTTGATTTCATTGAAAAGTTCTTTCTCTCATGTCATATGCCTTGAGCATCCACTGTCTACTAGCCAAACATTTTTGTTTATTGTGGACTTGAGGCATACCTATAAAATCACAATTCAAATATGATTTTTAGGTACCCAAATGAGTTTGGGTCCTTGGGGGTTAGCACATGAAGGTTCCCAATGAGCCTTCCTTATCCAACAATATTTATTTATGTGACCCATTTTCATACAATAATTACACTATTTTGGACTAAATTTTTTTTTTCTGGTCTTTCAATATTTTTGAATACCATTTTTCTATCAAATTTATTTTGAGAATGATGACATGCACAGTTATGATTAATTGTAGATTTTCTAAATGCATGCTTTATATATATAAAAGCATGATTATTTTGTTTATGTATAGAAGGTTTAATATACTTATTTCTTGGTGCTTTTCTAACAGGTGTGGAGATGTGAGGTTCTTTAGACTTAACAAATATGGTTTTGTGAGAAGATGATGATGTGTCCTTAAATCCTAGACCGTGTCTAATTAAGGGTGATCTTTGAGATACAATGAGAGTATCTAACCTCTCTTTACCTTTGTGAAATTTAGAAATGGAATTTCTAAGTTCCTCAATATCATTTTTCAAAATATTATTTTCTTTTAGCAAGGAAGCTTTTGAGGGTCTTGATGAGTATTCATCTAATGACTTTTGGAGAGATTCATTAGATGATTTAAGTTTTATGTTTTCCTTTTCTAAACCATCTATCTTATTTTTTAAATTAGAGATGTTATTTCTATAAGTACTAAATTTAAAGTGCGGAAATAAAAAATTAATTTTATGAGAGATAGAGAAATTTGACACAAGGATTTTTATAGAGGTTCGGGTGTTAACAAACCCTACTCCTCTCCCCAATCGCAATTGGGAGTTTTACTAACACAATAAGTGTTACAATGGAGTTTTACAACCTCATTCCCAACTATGGTGTTTCTCACAATGGCTCACACCTAACCCAGAAATCCCTTGTGTTTTAATGGCTCACACAATAACCAATTCCTTGTGTTTTACAGGCTCACGCAAACAACCTTCACTTTGTGTTTTTACAGGCTCACATAAACAACCTTTTAATTTGTATTTTAGAGGCTCACACAACTAACCCTTAAAAGTGTTCTACTCTTAACCCAAAAATACCCAAAGTTCACTTGAGTAATGATTACAGAGAGAAACACTCACAAATCTTAATTGCTCAATAAATGAAGAGCAAAAAGATTTTTACAGAGAATAGAGTTTGTTCTCAAGGTATTGAATATACAAATAGCTTGTAATAAGATTTTGATTCAAAGTAATTGTTATTCTCATGTACTGAATGCATAAATGACTTCCATTTATACTCTCATGGCTGATTATAGCATTGGGGTGCATTAAATAAGAAACTAGCCGTTGTACCAACCAAATAATAGTGTCTGACATTTTTCTCTTTCATCATTCACGGGCATGACTATGTTTGTCACGGGCGTGATATTTCTTCCCAAGCCATGATTGAAGTGGTGAACTTAGTCGTGAAGCTCTCTAGAATGTTTTGACATATTGGGTCACGGGCATGACATACATATTCACGGGCGTGACAAACATCCTAGCCGTGATCCAAGTGGTGACTTTGGTCGTGAAGCTCTCTGGATGAAAATGCATAAACATTCACAGGCGTGACATTTTGATTCACGGGCATGACTTAAATATCCATTTCACAGTTTGTTCTTCCTTCATGGTCGTGCACTTCAAATGTTAGTTTTGATAACGGTTAGCTCGTTCACGGGCGTGAACAAGTTATTTCCTTAATTTTGTCTTTCAAGGATTATTCTTCCAATCTCCATTCTTGCTATTTTATTCCATGTCCTGTTTAATAGACTTAGAAAACAAGTATGTTAAATACAATATTGCTATTTTATTTGTTATCATCAAAATGATGGAAATGCCCCTCAAGGTTTAATAATCTCCCCCTTTTTGATGGTGACAAATAATATAGCAATATGTGCTTTTGAGAAGTCTCCCCCTCAAAATAAACTTAGGATAAAAAATTGATAAAATGCAAGAATTGTAAAGAATGATGTAGCATTGAAATAAACTTACTAGATTTTAAGTATATGCAAGTTATATGAGAAGTATATCCAATATATACCATAATTTCTTTTTAAGGCATGAAGTATATGTAAGGTATACTTAAGGTATATCATGGCATATTTATTTTTGTAACTTGCATGAAGGTATATGCAAAGTATGCTTAAGGTATATCACATGTGTATAAAGCTCAATTTCTCAACTTTATACTTTGCATATGAATTTTTGAATCAAAGTTTCTAATCCCTTTTAATCTATTTCAATGTCAATTCATAATTCAATTTTAATTTTTGATTCAAAATTCATTTACCTTAATATATATTGCTAGTTTTCTCCCACTTTTGTCATCAATCAAAAAGGATATAAAGATATCAATGAGGTAAACAAAAGCAAATATATTGAATAAAGGAAAAAAATACAAAGAAAGTTAGATAAAGTTCAGAAAGAAAATTAAAAATTTCCTACATAACAACAAACATGAAAAGTAAATAAAAACAACAAATCACGCAAATGTAGGCTATAATATAGCCTAACACCTATTCAGACAACCTATCTCAAAGCCTAGCAACTTCAGCCTCAAGGATGTCCATCCAAGACTCCATGAATTCTTTGAGTTTCTCCAACCTCTCTTCCATTAAAGTCTGCAGCTGCTCAAAATGTGATGTTAAGAGGTCAACTACCTGCTGCGATAATGTTGGTGTGGAAACCGAGGACTATCCGTTGTCCTTCTCAGCTACTGGTGGTGCTTTCTCAATCCGAGCCCTCTTCTTCTGCTGGACTCCTTGGAGGCCTGCTTTAAAGTCCTCCGTATCATTGTCTTCCCAAATGATATCTCTAGTAGTGTCGATGAAGCGGTATAAAATATCATTCTCGAAGACGATTCTGACAACCGCTCCCATTTTTATAAATGACTCGACATCCAAGTGATCTCGGGGATGTCCAGGGATGAGGTTGAAATGATGCTCATCCAGCTTCAGATATTCAAGCTTCACTGCTATGTGGGTGACATATGCACCAATCACGATATCTCCCGTGGATTTGGTAGCGATGGAGAGAAGATGGTTTGGAAACCATCTAGAGAGTGCCACGGTAAGTCCTCTTCAAGCCATCTCAAATAGGGGGGTTGAATTGGATTTTTAATAAAGGTTTAGACTTTAAACTGCGGAAATAAAAAATTAATTTTATGAGAGATAGAGAAATTTGACACAAGGATTTTTATAGAGGTTCAGGTGTTAACAAACCCTACTCCTCTCCCCAATCGCAATTGAGAGTTTTACTAACACACTAAGTGTTACAATGGAGTTTTACAAGCTCATTCCCAACTATGCTGTTTCTCACAATGACTCACACTTAACCCAGAAATCCCTTGTGTTTTAATGGCTCACACAATAACCAATTCCTTGTGTTTTACAGGCTCACGCAAACAACCTTCACTTTGTGTTTTTACAGGCTCACATAAACAACCTTTTAATTTGTGTTTTAGAGGCTCACACAACTAACCCTTACAAGTGTTCTACTCTTAACCCAAAAATACCCAAAGCTCACTTGAGTAATGATTACAGAGAGAAACACTCATAAATCTTAATTGCTCAATAAATGAAGAGCAAAAAGATTTTTACAGAGAATAGAGTTTGTTCTCAAGGTATTGAATGTACAAATAGCTTGTAATAAGATTTTGATTCAAAGTAATTATTATTCTCTTGTACTGAATGCATAAATGACTTTCATTTATACTCTCATGGCTGATTATAGCATTGGGGTGCATTAAATAAGAAACTAGCCATTGTACCAACCAAATAATAGTGCCTGACATTTTTCTCTTTCATCATTCACGGGCGTGACTATGTTTGTCACGGGCGTGATATTTCTTCCCAAGCCGTGATTGAAGTGGTGACCTTAGTCGTAAAGCTCTCTAGAATGTTTTGACATATTGGGTCACGGGCATGACATGCATATTCACGGGCGTGACAAACATCCCAGCCGTGATCCAAGTGGTGACTTTGGTCGTGAAGCTCTCTGGATGAAAATGCATAAACATTCACGGGCGTGACATTTTATTCACGGGCATGACTTAAATATCCATTTCATAGTTTGTTCTTCCTTCATGGTCGTGAACTTCAAATGTTAGTTTTGATAACGGTTAGCTCGTTCACGGGTGTGAACAAGCTATTTCCTTAATTTTGTCTTTCAAGGATTATTCTTCCAATCTCCATTCTTGCTATTTTATTCCATGTCCTGTTTAATAGACTTAGAAAACAAGTATGTTAAATACAATATTGCTATTTTATTTGTTATCATCAAAATGATGGAAATGCCCCTCAAGGTTTAACAATCTCCCCCTTTTTGATGGTGACAAACAATATAGCAATATGTGCTTTTGAGAAGTCTCCCCCTCAAAATAAACTTAGGATAAAAAATTTATAAAATGCAAGAATTGTAAAGAATGATGTAGCATTGAAATAAACTTACTAGATTTTAAGTATATGCAAGTTATATGAGAAGTATATCCAATATATACCATAATTTCTTTTTAAGGCATGAAGTATATGTAAGGTATACTTAAGGTATATCATGGCATATTTATTTTTGTAACTTGCATGAAGGTATATGCAAAGTATGCTTAAGGTATATCACATGTGTATAAAGCTCAATTTCTCAACTTTATACTTTGCATATGAATTTTTGAATCAAAGTTTCTAATCCATTTTAATCTATTTCAATGTCAATTCATAATTCAATTTTAATAATATATTGCTAGTTTTCTCCCACTTTTGTCATCAATCAAAAAGGATATAAAGATATCAATGAGGTAAACAAAAGCAAATATATTGAATAAAGGAAAAAAATACAAACAAAGTTAGATAAAGTTTAGAAAGGAAATTGAAAATTTCCTACATAACAACAAACAAGAAAAGTAAATAAAAACAACAAATCACGCAAATGTAGGCTATAATCTAGCCTAACACCTATTCAGACAACCTATCACAAAGCCTAGCAACTTCAGCCTCAAGGATGTCCATCCAAGACTCCATGAATTCTTTGAGTTTCTCCAACATCTCTTCCTTTAAAGTCTGCAGCTGCTCAAAATGTGATTGTAAGAGGTCAACCACCTGCTGCGATAATGTTGGTATGGAAGCCGAGGACTATCCGTTGTCCTTTTCAGCTACTGGAGGTGCTTCCTCAACCCAAGCCCTCTTCTTCTGCTGGACTCCTTGGAGGCCTGCTTTAAAGTCCTCCGTGTCATTGTCTTCCCAAATGATCTCTCCAGTAGTGTCGATGAAGCGGTAGAAAATATCATTCTCGAAGATGATTCTGACAACCGCTCCCATCTTTATAACTGACTCGACATCCAAGTGATCTCGGGGATGTCCAGGGATGAGGTTGAAATGATGCTCATCCAGCTTCAGATATTCAAGCTTCACTGCTATGTGGGTGACATATGCACCAATCACGATATCTCCCGTGGGTTTGGTAGCGATGGAGAGAAGATGGTTTGGAAACCATCTAGAGAGTGCCACGGTAAGTCTTCTTCAAGCCATCTCAAATAGTGGGGTTGAATTGGAGTTTTTAATAAAGGTTTAGACTTTAAAGTGCGAAAATAAAAAATTAATTTTATGAGAGATAGAGAAATTTGACACAAGGATTTTTATAGAGGTTCGGGTGTTAACAAACCCTACTCCTCTCCCCAATCGCAATTGGGAGTTTTACTAACACACTAAGTGTTACAATGGAGTTTTACAAGCTCATTCCCAACTATGGTGTTTCTCACAATGGCTCACACCTAACCCAGAAATCCCTTGTGTTTTAATGGCTCACACAATAACCAATTCCTTGTGTTTTATAGGCTCACGCAAACAACCTTCACTTTGTGTTTTTACAGGCTCACACAAACAACCTTCACTTTGTGTTTTTACAGGCTCGTACAAACAATCTTCACTTTATATTTTTACAGGCTCACACAAACAACCTTTTAATTTGTGTTTTAGAGGCTCACACAACTAACCCTTACAAGTGTTCTACTCTTAATCCAAAAATACCCAAAGCTCACTTGAGTAATGATTACAGAGAGAAACACTCACAAATCTTAATTGCTCAATAAATGAAGAGCAAAAAGATTTTTATAGAGAATAGATTTTGTTCTCAAGGTATTGAATGTACAAATAGCTTGTAATAAGATTTTGATTCAAAGTAATTATTATTCTCTTGTACTGAATGCATAAATGACTTCCATTTATACTCCCATGGCTGATTATAACCATTGGGGTGCATTAAATACAAAACTTATCGTTGAACCACCAAATAATCGCGCCTGACATTTTTCTCTTTCATCATTCATGGGCGTGACTATGTTTGTCACATGCGTGACATTTCTTCCCAAACCGTGACTGAAGTGGTGACCTTGGTTGTGAAGCTCTCTGGAATGTTTTGACACATTGGGTCACAGGCGTGACAAACTTTCCAGCCGTGATCCAAGTGGTGACTTTGGTCGTGAAGCTCTCTGAATGAAAATGTATGAACATTCACGGGCGTGACTTAAATATCCATTTCACGGTTTGTTCTTCCTTCATGATCATGAACTTCAAATGTTGGTTTTGATAATGGTTATCTCATTCACGGGCGTGAACATGCTACTTCCTTAATTTTGTCTTTCAAGGATTGTTCTTCCAATCTCCATTCTTGCTATTTTATTTCATGTCTTATTTAATACAATATTGCTATTTTATTTGTTATCATCAAAATAACAGAAATACCCCTCAAGGTTTAACAGTATGAATAAGAAATTGAAGCTCAAAGTATGCTCCGTGCTAAGGAGAAAAGAAATCGATTGTGGGAATCCAACATAGGAAAAATAAAAATTTGGAGGAATGGTTTTAATAGAAAGACTCATCCCTGCAATGTTAAGTGAATTAAGTGGAAGACTATCTCTCGCGTGCATAGACGCAGGAGGGTGCAAATCCATGTATCGAACCAAGACCAATGCGTGGGTGTGAAACTAGTGCACATGAATGTTAAGCCAAAATACCGTGGTCCAAGCCCAAATCCACCTTTACATTTTTTTCTGGAAATTATTTAAGGCACATGGTAGAAAGCCTTAAGCCACTATCGTGCGAGCGATATTTTGTTGTGTCCATGACAGTGAGCCATGAAAACCTGTCGCATGCGAGTGCGAGATAGTGACCAGTTGAAAGCTATCGCAAGTGCAACAGGTTTGTCGTGCTTACGACAGATAACTTTCCATATTTCAACTTTTAAGCTTCTTCAATTTTTTGAGTTGCAAAATTAAATAAACAGATTAATTTTGATTAAATTCCAGTCTTAATGGAGATTAATCACAATTAACTTTTTTTCCTTTTCTCTAATATAAATAGATGTATCTATTTATCTTAGATATATTTTTTATGCCTTTGAAAAAAATTCTTCTCCTCTTCTTATTCTTTTCTTGTTGTGATAGAGATACTCTACTTTCAGTTCTTTGTGGGCATTTGTTATGTATTCAACATTTGCTCTTTAATCTATTGTATTCTTGAAGACAAACGTCAATTGTCCTAAACCCTAGTGGTAGAGGGTGAATTTTCCTTAAAGACACTGTGTGGAACACAGACTTCATATTTCTCTTTTTCTTCATCCAATTCTTTATTCTAAATTAACAATCTCTACATATTATTTTTCCTAAAATCTTAAGATAAATTCCCTACTTGTTAATCTCTGTATTTTTTTTGTGATATTTATTATTTCATTTGTGTTGTTTCAGAAATGGAGAACATGATAATTGCTACCAATGTTTAGGATGGTTCCCAAGGGCCATCAATTACTATTGCAAAGATTATCTCTCATGTTGTACCTGTTACGATGCTTATGAATCATGGATAAAAACCAGAGAAATTCAATTGTTAAAATTTTAAAAGGTGGCAATAAAAGATGCTATTTTATTTGACTACCTTGAACCTTACACGGTTCTTGACTGATAATGCTCCTATTCTGAATGAGGTTGAGTAAGATGTCCAAGTGAGGATGACTTATGATAGTTGGCACCATTTTGATTTTTTATGTCGAAATTATGTCATGAATGGGCTACATTATTCGTTATACAATGTGTATAGTATTGCAAAATATTTATGGAAGTCTTTGGATGGAAAATATAAATCTAAGGACGTCGGTGTCAAAAAGTTTCTAGTGGGACATTTTTTTGACTAAAAAATGGTGGATTCCAAACTGTGGTGAGTCAAATGCAAGAGCTTCAAGTTATCCTTCATCATATTCATGTGGAAAGAATGAAGTTAAGGGAGACTTTTCAGGTGGTTGTTATTATTGAAAAATTACCCCCTGGCTAGAAGGATTTCAAAAACTACCTTAAGAATAAGTGAAAGGTAATGAATATTAAAGAACTAATTGTTAGATTCAAATTGAAGAAGACAACAAAAGCTCTGAAAGAGATATGAGGGCTTTGAATTCTTTTGAGACAAAAGCGAATATTGTTGAACATGGACAAAATTCCAAAAGGAGGAAAACTAAAGAGTTCAATACGGGTCCCAAAATTGAATTTTTAAGAAGAAATTCCTAGGTAAGTGCTACAACTATTATAAGATGGGTCATAAGGCTTCTGATTGTAGGTTTCCAAAGAAAAATAAGAACAATAAAGCTAATCTCTTGCAGAATATTATTCAAGATATCTTTGATATTACTCTTGTTATTGTCATATCAGAGGTGAACCTAGTTGGGTCTAACCAAAAAGAATGGTGAATTGATACTGGTGCCACAAGACACATTTGCTCAAAAATTGAGATGTTCTTTACCTTCAAACCAAAGAGTGGAGAAAAGCTTTATATGGGCAATTCTGCCACTTTTTAAGTGTTTGGTAAAGGATAAGTGGTGCTGAAGATGACATATAAAAAGGAACTGACTCTGAACAATATCTTATTTATGCCTGATATTTACAATAATTTGGTGTTAGGATCACTATTAAACAAGCATGGTTTTCATATAGTTTTTGAGTCAAAGAAAGTTATTTTATCTAAAGGCGAAATGTATGTGGGAAGAGGGTATGCTCTTGATGGGCTTTTTAAGGTTAATGTAATTGTTGTGAAACATATGAATGAAAGTACCTCTTTTACTTATTTGTTGGAGTCTTCCAATTTATGACATGGTATACTAGGACATATTAATTATAAAACCTTGAGAAGGCTAATTAACTTATACCACATACCTAATTTCTATATAGATTCAAAATATAAATGTGAAATTTATATTGAGGTAAAAAGTTGAAAGGAAAATGGAATCACTTAATCTAATACACAGTGATGTATGTGATTTAAAATATTTTCAAACAAGAGGTGGAAACAAATATTTTATCATATTTATTGATGATAAAAATAATGATATGGCTATAGAGAAATTTAAACTCTATAAGATTGAAGTTGAAAATTAAGGTATTGAGAAGTGAATGTGGTGGTGAATATGAATCATTATTTGTAGAACTATGTGTACAACATAGAATTATATGCGAAACCATGACATCTTATTCTCTTTAGTCAAATGGTGTGGCTGAAAGAAAGAAATTGTACCTTGAAAGAAATGATGAATGTAATGCTATTAAGTTTTGGGATGTCTTAGAACATGTGGGGGAAGCTGTTACCCCGTAGTAAGCAAGATAAAACTCCCATGAAGTATGGAAAGGGAGTATGGGGGTTTCTTGCTAAAGTGGTTGTTTCGTTACCAAAGAAAGTAAGAATAGGCCCAAAAATAGTTGATTGCATTTTCATTAGCTATGCACATAATAGTAGTGCTTATCGGTTTTGTTAACCTTGAGGGATATTTCCGTCATTTTAATGATAACAAATAATATAGCAATATTGTATTTAACATACTTGTTTTTGTAAGTATATTATACAGGACATGAATTAAAATAGCAAGAATGGAGAATTGGAAGAATAATCCTTGAAAAACAAAAATCAAGTTGTAGCATGTTCACTGTCGTGACTCTAGGAGTCACTCACGTGAAGAAAGCTAACCGTTACCAAAACCAACATTTGAAGTTCACGGCCATGAAGGAAAAACAAACCGTGAAGTAAGCATTTCAGTCACCCCCGTGAAGAAAGGTGTCACCCCCGTGAAGCTTCATGCAAATTCATCACAGAGAGATTCACCACCAGAGCCACCACTTGGGTCACGGCTGGGAAGATTGTCACCCCCGTTAATGAAGGTGTCACCCCCATGAAGGCCTCATGCAATTTCATCCAGAGAGCTTCACGACCAGAGTCACCACTTGTCTCACGGCTGGGAAGAGTGTCACGCCCGTGAATGATTAATGTCACGCCCGTGACGCTATATGTCAAGACATACCAGAAAGCTTCACGACCAATGTCACCACTTCAGTCATGGCTTGGGAAGAACTATCACCCCCGTGACAAGCATATTCACGCCCATGACCAATGAAAGAGAAAAATGTCAGGCGCGATTTTTTGGTTGGTACAACGGCTAGTTTCTTATTTAATTCACCCCAACGGCTATAATCAGCCATGAGAGTATAAATGGAAGTCATTTATACATTAAGAAACATGAGAATGATAAGAAAAACAAAAGATTAGCATATACTTCAAATCATAAGCTATCTTGTACTTTTATACTTTGAAAACAAATCTATTCTCTGTAAAAATCTTTTTGCTCCTCATATTTGAGCAATAAAGATTTATAAGTAGTTCTCTCTGTAATCTTTACTCAAGTGAGCATTGGGTAGTTCTGGGTTAAGAGTAGAACACTTGTAAGGGTTAGTTGTGTGAACATCCAAAACACAAATTAAAAGGTTATTTGTGTGAGCCTGTAAAACACTAGTGTAGGCTGTTTGTGTGAGCCTATAAAACACAAAGTGTAGGTTGTTTGTGTGAGCCTGTAAAACACAAAGGAATTGGTTATTGTGTGAGCCATTAAAACACAAGGGATTTCTGGGTTAGGTGTGAGCCATTGTGAGAAACACCATAGTTGGGAGTGAGCTTGTAAAACTCCATTGTAACACTTAGTGTGTTAGTGAAACTCCCAATTGCGATTGGGGAGAGGAGTAGGGTTTGTTAATACCCGAACCTCTATAAATCGTTGTGTCTGATTTTCTCTATCCTTTCTAAAATTAACAATTTTATTTTCGCACTTTAAATTTTAATTTTTGAAACTCCAATTCAACCCCCTTCTTGGTCTAATATTTGGGCAACAATTGGTATCAGAGTCTTGTCTAGCATCGAAGCCTAAAAAGTGCTAGTAAAGAGTAAGATATGGCAGTGAAGGATTCCAGAGTCTCAAACCTTACTTTGATGGAGCAAATTATGCCCATTGGAAGTTTAGGATGGAGACATACTTGGATAGTGAAGGCATTGAAGTTTGGGATAGTGTACGAAAAGAATGGACACCACCAACCAGAAGAGGAGCTGATGGTGAAGAGGAAATCCTATTAAGAGATGTTTGGACAGAGCCCCAAAGAAGAGCAAATTTCAAAAATAAGAAGGCAATGACAATTCTATCAAGCTCATTATCTATTGAAGAATGTGGGAGAATACAGCACTGCTCAACAGCCTATAGTATGTGGAAGACATTGGAGAATTATCATGAGGGAACTAAGCAAGTCAAATCCAAGAAGATTCAACTTCTAACCTCAAAATATGAGCTCTTCAAGATGAAATCAAATGAGTCAATCACTGACATGACCAACCGTCTTTTATGCATTATAAATGGAATGAGGAAACTTGGGAAGCATCTGAGTTTGGAAGATGCAAACAATAAAATCCTGAGAAGTCTTCCTCTTAAAGACTATGGTTCAAGAGTTGCTGGCATAGAAGAAACAAATGAAGATATGAGTATCATGAACACTGATGTGCTGATTGGCAAGCTTTTCACACATGAGATGGCAGTAAAGAGAGATAGAGAGCTTGAAGCAGAGCCAGAGAAAAGAAAACCCTTAGCACTCAAAGCCTCTACTTCAAAATCTCAAGAAGAAAGTGAAGATGATGAAGAGATGAGTGATGATGAAAATGAGGACATCGCTATGCTTTCAAGGAGATTAAGAAGAATCATTGAGAAGAAAATGAGCAATTCCAGAAAATTCAGGCAAAGAAACCTCAAACAAACTTCAAATGATACACACAGAAGTAAGGAAGAGGTAAAATGCTATGAATGTGGAAAGAAAGGACATATCAAACCAGAATGTCCAAGTCTCAAGAAGCATAAGAGCAAATACCAAAGAGACAATGGGGAGAAATGTCAAAAGCCACATGGGATGACGAAAGCTCTTTAAGTGAAAAAAAATGATAATGAAAGTGAAGAGGTCAACCTATGTTTCATGGCTATTGAGGATCATGTCTCGGACAAAGTAAGATCACTACACTCATACTCTTTCAATAATGATAGTAGTGATAATAATAGTAATAGTGATAGTGATGATGATGATGATGAGCAAAGCCTAATAGAAGAATTAAATATAGAATTAGAGAAATATAGAACTAAATTTAGTATCTATAGAAATAATATCTCTAATTTGAAAAATAAGATAGATGGCTTAGAAAAGGAGAACATAAAGCTTAAATCATCTAATGAATCTCTTCAAAAGTCATTAGATGAATACTCATCAAGACCCTCAACAGCTTCACTGTTAAAAGAAAATAATACTTTGAAAAATGAAGTTGAAGAACTTAGAAATTCCATTTCTAAATTTCACAAGGGTAAAGAGAGTTTAGATACTCTCATTGTGTCTCAAAGACCACATTTAGTTAAACATGGTCTAGGGTTTAAGGACACATCATCATCTTCTAACAAGACAACATTTGTTAAGTCTAAAGAACATAACATCTCCACACCTGTTAGAACTGCACTAAGAAATAAGAACGTTAAACCCTGTATACAGAAAAAGAATCATGCCTTTATATATAGGAAGAATGTATATAGAAAAATGCAAATTAATCATGATTGTGCATGCCATTGTTCTCAAAATCAGTCTAATCAAATTATGGCATTCAAATACATTGTAAGACCAAAAAGCAAAGTTACATTGTAAGACCAAAAAGCAAAGTTACACCTAAACAATGTAATTACTGTATGAAAATGGGTCATTTGGACAAGGACCCAAACTCATTTGGGTACCTATTGTTTCCAAAAGTCAACCTATATTTCATGGCTATTGAGGATCATGTCTCGGACAAAGTAAGATCACTACACTCATACTCTTTCAATAATGATAGTAGTGATAATGATAATGATAGTGATGATGATGATGATGAGCAAAGCCTAATAGAAGAATTAAATATAGAATTAGAGAAATATAGAACTAAATTTAGTATCTATAGAAATAATATCTCTAATTTGAAAAATAAGATAGATGGCTTAGAAAAGGAGAACATAAAGCTTAAATCATCTAATGAATCTCTTCAAAAGTCATTAGATGAATACTCATCAAGACCCTCAACAGCTTCACTGTTAAAAGAAAATAATACTATGAAAAATGAAGTTGAAGAACTTAGAAATTCCATTTCTAAATTTCACAAGGGTAAAGAGAGCTTAGATACTCTCATTATGTCTCAAAGACGACCTTTAGTAAGATACGGTCTAGGATTTAAGGACACATCATCATCTTCTAACAAAACAGTATTTGTTAAATAACGTAACATCTCCACACCTGTTAGAACTGCACCAAGAAATGAGAATGTTAAAACCTCTATACCGAAAAAGAATCATGCCTTTATATATAGGAAGAATGTATATAGAAAAATGCAAATTAATCATGATTGTGCATGCCATTGTTCTCAAAATCAGCCTAATCAAATTATGAGATTCAAATACATTGAAAGACCAAAAAGCAAGTTTACACCTAAACAATGTAATTACTGTATGAAAATGGGTCATATAAATAGAAATTGCTGGATAAGGAAGGCTCATTGGCAACCTTCATGTGCTAACCCCCAAGGACCCAAACTCATTTGGGTACCTAAATATCTTACTTGATTTGTAACTCTGTAGGTATGCCTCAAGTCCACAATAAACAAAAATGCATGGCTAGTAGACAGTGGATGCTCAAGGCATATGACAGAAGACAAGGAACTCTTCAATGAAATCAAAAGTATTGATGGAGGTAAAGTTACCTTTGGAAATAATGCAAAGGGTAATGTAATTGGCATTGGTTCTATTGGTGTTAATAGTACTACTTTTATTAATGATGTTTTACTTGTTGATGGCTTGAAACATAACTTGTTAAGTGTAAGTCAATTATGTGATAAAGGAAACAAAGTAATTTTCACTTCAAATGAATGTCTTGTAATCTCTATTGATGGTCAAGAAATATTTAAAGGAAATAGAGATATCAATACGTACATATAAACTTACATGAACTATCTAACCATTCCTCTAAGTGTCTTGTGACTACTAGTGATGAATCTTGGCTGTGGCATAGAAGACTTGGTCATGCTAACATGGATTTAATATAAAGTCTCAGCACAGGAGAGCTAGTAAAAGGATTACCAAGAGTTAAATATGAAAAAGGCAAGACATGTGATCCTTGTCAAAGAGGAATGCAACACAAGTCATCTTTCAAAGCTAAAAACGTAGTAAGTACTTCAAAACCCCTTCAACTCCTACATTTAGACTTATTTGGACCTACTAGGGTTGCTAGCTTAGGAGGAAAACATTATGCATTTGTCATCGTAGATGATTACTCTAAATTTACTTGGGTAATTTTCTTAGCTCAAAAGAGTGATACTTTTGAAAATTTCAAAAACTTTACTAAAAGAGTTCAAAATGAAAAAGGGTACTGCATTTCAAAAATAAGAAGTGATCATGGGAAAGAATTTGAAAATGAAAATTTTGAAAGTTTTTATCTTGAACATGGCATTTCAGATAATTTCTCATCTCCTAGAACACCTAAACAAAATGGAGTAGTTGAAAGGAAAAATTGAACATTAATTGAAATGGCAAGAACAATGTTTAATGAATATGATTTACCAACTTACTTTTGAGCAGAAGCCACAAACACTGCATGTTATATTTCAAATCGAGTTTTCAAAAGACCTCTTTTAAACAAAACCTCATTTGAGCTATGGAATGGAAGAAAGCCCTTAGTATCATACTTTAGAGTATTTGGATGCAAGTGTTTTATATTGAACACCAAGGACAATCTTGGAAATTTTGCCTCTAAGTCTGATGATGGTATCTTCTTAGGATACTCTACAACTAGCAAAGCATATAGAGTATTTAATAAAAGATCATTAACAGTGGAAGAATCCATGCATGTTGTTTTTAATGAATCTAGTAAACTTGATCTTGTGAAAGGTAGTGCTCTTGATGATTTTGTAGATAATATGGAAAAACTTGTCATTCAAAATGAAAAAGAAGAAAACGATCAAGAAAATCTACTACCTCAAAATCAAGAACAAATGGAGCAAGAACTTCCAAAAGAATGGAGAATGAACAAAAATCATCCAAAAGAGCAAATAATTGGTGATCTATCAAGGGGAGTAAGTACTAGATCTCATTTCAAGCATTTAGTCACTGACATAGCTTTTATTTCACAAATTGAGCCTAAAAACATTGATGAGGCTCTTAATTATGAAAGTTGGGTAATTGCCATGCAAGAGGAACTCAACCAATTTGAGAGAAATAAGGTATGGAACCTAGTACCAAGACCTAAGAATCATCCAATCATAGGCAGCAAATGGGTATTTAGAAATAAGTTAGATGAACAAGGGTTAATAACCAGGAATAAAGCAAGACTAGTTGCAAAAGGATATAATCAGGAAGAAGGTATAGACTATGATGAAACATATGCATCGGTAGCTAAATTAGAAGCTATAAGAATACTCTTAGCATATGCATGTCACATGAATTTCAAACTTTTTCAAATGGATGTGAGAAGTGCATTTCTAAATGGCTATATAGATGATGAAGTATATGTAGAACAACCACCAGGTTTTGAAAGCTAAATCATGTTTTTAAACTTTCAAAAGCTTTGTATGGTTTAAAACAAGCTCCAAGAGATTGGTATGAGAGACTAAGTTCTTTTTTACTAGAAAATAGCTTCACAAAGGGAAATGTTGACACTACACTGTTCATCAAAAAGCATAAGCATGAGATACTAATTGTTCAAATTTATGTTGATGATATAATATTTGGTTCTACTAATGAGCTGCTTTGTCAAGAATTTGCTAAGTGCATGACTAGGGAATTTGAAATGAGCATGATGGGAGAACTAAAGTATTTCCTTGGCTTACAAATCAATCAAAGCAATGAGGGCATATTCATCAACCAATCCAAATATGCCAAAGACTTAATCAAAAAATTTGGTATGGAATGATGCAAAAATGCCAAGACTCTTATAAGCACATCAACAAAATTGGACAAAGACGAAAAAGGTAAGAGCATTAATGAAAAGCTTTATAGAGGTATGATCGGATCACTTTTATATCTCACTGCTTCTAGACCCGATATTATGTATAGTGTTTGCTTAGGTGCGCGATTTCAATCATGTCCTAAAGAATCTCATCTAAATGCTGTAAAAATGATTTTAAGATATTTACATGGAACATTGCATCTAGATTTATGGTATCCTAGGAATTCATCTTTCTATATTATAGGATATTCAGATGCAGACTATGCTGGTAGTCTTTTGGATAGGAAAAGCACTTCAGGTACTTGTCACTTCATTGGAGAATGTTTGATTTCTTGGTTTAGCAAGAAACAAGTTTCAGTTGCTTTATCAACTGCTGAGCTGAATATGTAGCAGTTGTATGTTGTTGTACACAAATTCTTTGGATAAAACAACAACTTAAGGACTATGGTCATGAGATGAACCATATACCTATAAAATATGACAACACCAGTGCTATAAATCTTTCAAAGAATCCTATTTAACACTCTAAAAGTAAACATATTGACATTAGACATCACTTTATTAGAGATCATGTTCAATATGGAGATGTTGAATTAGAATTTGTATGCACAGAAAAGCAATTAGCAGATATTTTCACTAAGTCTCTAAATGAGGAAAAATTTAATTTCATTAGAAGAGAACTAGGTATGATTGATGGATTAACCTTGTGATTACAAGAATAAGAAATTTTAATCGTTGATCTTAAAACATATCACAAGTTATAAGATAAAATTTGTTTGATGAGAATTCATGCTTTATGAACTAAAATCCTTGTTGAAATGATTTAGTCTTGTTGCAGAACTGAATTTCAATCTGATGAAAATTATAGGGAAGTCATGCCCGTGACTTATACTCATGCCTGTGACTTAAGTGGCTCAAAGAGGCAGTGTCGTTCACAACTTTGGTTCACGACATGCTTCACGGCTTGAAATAGTGAAACATTGTTTCACGGCCTGAGTCACGCCTGTGGATTAGAACATTAATGCCCGTGACGATTTTTCACGTCTGTGAACCATTACGACTCAAAAACTCACAGAAGCTTTCATGCTTTGGGTCACGACATGAGTCACGGCTTCAAGTGGTGAAACATAGTTTCACGGCTTAAGTCATAACCGTGGCAAAGAACCTTCAGGCCCGTGACAAAATTTCACGCCCGTGAATCATTACGCCTCAAAAACTCACAGAAGCTTTCACGCCTTATGTCACGGATTTCTTCACGGGTATAAGTAGTGAAATTCAACAGTTCACGCCCGTGACACCGTATTCACCCCCGTGACGGATGATCATTCACGGCCATGAGGTTCATCGATCACGCTCGTGAACACATTCACGCTTTCATTCACGGGTGGAACACTGCTTCAGCAAACTGTGAACACGACTAGTCACGCCCGTGAAACCCTAAGCCACGCCCGTGAATGTATCGAATATATAAGAAAACAGTCGGTTACACTCTTCATTTCAACTCTCCATCTCCCAAAACCGCTCTCATTTACTCTCATTCATTGAGACATTGAAGATTCTGACCCCAATGCCTTAGTATTTCACTATAAATACCATCAAAAGTTCGAATCTTTAGCAGAAATCAGACATTTCTAAGGTCTTTCATCACTTTTTTCTGTCAAAAAATCTTCTTCAAACTAAAATTCTTCAAAAATGGAGTCTGCTTCATCAAAGGGGATGGGAAAGAAGTCCCATGCACTAAAGAGGCATTCAGATTACCTCATGAACATCATTCCAGAAAGTTGCCATCCTCGGTATGCAACTTTGAAGAAGAGACCAATTTTATCATCAAGGTCCTTCGAATGGCAGACAGTCCGTAATCTTGGACTCGAGATGGCTATGACAGAGTAACTTCAAGCCTGTCATCTACGAGAATTTGTTGAAATTCATCTGCCAACCCTACGGGAGCCAACGCTGGAATTTCTCAGCACCTTGCAAGTTTCACTAACTGGAGTGGTGAAATTCCAACTCTGCAACAATGAAAACACCCTTAGCGCCATCGCTTTTGGAGAATTATTCAACCTACCATCTGATGGTGTTCCGAATGAGACTGAGGTAGAATTATCTGCCCCTGCAGCCTGGACTCATTTTGGATATAACTGTAGTTGGGACGTAAATAAGAAGAATAGCACTCTTCTCGTAGCCCCAGTACACAAGTATTTGCATAGGTTTCTAACCTATAGCATTTTTGCTCGGGGAGAGAGCAATGGAACTATTAGGAAGTTAGAACTCTTCCTATTCGAGATGGCTCGCAGGGGAGTCACAGTGGCGCTTTCCAGCTGGTTTGCAAACCATATTCTCTCCATCGCCACCAAGCCCACAAGAGATATCTTGATTGGGGCTTATGTCACTCATATGGCAGTGAAGCTCAATTACTTGAAACTGGATAATCATCACTTCAACATCATTCCTAGACACCCAAGAGATAGGCTGGATGTAGAGTCTTTCATCAAGATGGGAGCAGCTGTCAGAATCATTTTTCAAAACGATATCTTCTACCGCTTCACTGATACTGCTGGAGAGATTATCTGGGAAGATCATGACACGGAGGATTTTAAAGCAGGCCTCCAGGAAGTCCAGCAGAAAAAGAGGGCTAGGATTGAGGAAGCAACTCCAGCCATCGAGCAGGACATTGGACAGTCCTCAGCCTCCACACCGTCTTTAGCGCAGCAGGTGGTCGACCTCTTGGCACCACATTTCGAGCAGCTGCAGACTTCCATGGATGAGAGGTTGGAAAACCTCAAGGACTTCATGGAGTCTCGGATAGACAGTCTTGAGGCTGAAGTAGCTAGGGTTCATGATAGGATGTCTGGCTAGGATATAGGCTAGAGTGTAGCCTAAATTTGTTATGTTTGATCATGTTTTTTTGTTATGTTTATGTAAGAAATCTTAAATTTCCTTTCATAGTTTGTATCCCTTTCTTCATAATATATTTTCTTTTGTTCACTTCAATCTACATATTCTTTTTGATTGATGACAAAAGGGGGAGAAAACTAGCAATATATGATAAGGGAAAGTAGTATCAAACTAGCAATAATAAGAATAGTGAATCAAAAAGTGAAACAAACTTTGAATTGATTTAAAAATCTTGATTCAACTTTTCAGATGCAAAGTAGATAATTGAAAAACTGAGCTTCTATATACTTTAAATATACCCTAAGTATACTTTGCATACACCTTAAGAGCAAGTTACAAATAAAAACATGTCATGATATACCTTACATATACTTTCTGTCTTAAAAAGGAATTATGGTATGTATTGGATATACTTCTCATATAACTTGCATATACTTAAAATCTTATTTGATGCTACATCTTTATTAACTATTCTTGTACATTATAATTTTTATCCTAAGTATATTTTGAGGGGGAGACTTCTCAAAATCACATATTGCTAGATTATTTGTCACCATCAAAAAGGGGGAGATTGTTAACCTTGAGGGGTATTTCCGTCATTTTGATGATAATAAATAATATAGCAATATTGTATTTAACATATTTGTTTTTGTAAGTATATTATATAGGACATGAATTAAAATAGCAAGAATGGAGAATTGGAAGAATAATACTTGAGAAACAAAAAGCAAGAAGTAGCATGTTCACTGCCGTGACTCTAAGAGTCACCCCCGTGAAGGAAACTAACTGTTACCAAAACCAACATTTGAAGTTCACGGCCATGAAGAAAAAACAAACCGTGAAGTAAGTATTTCAGTCACCCCCGTGAAAAAAAGTGTCACCCCCGTGAAGCTTCATGCAAATTCATCACAGAGAGCTTCACCACCAGAGTCACCACTTGGGTCACGGCTGGGAAGATGTTCACCCCCGTGAATGAAGGTGTCACTCCCGTGAATGATTCATTCAATTTCATCCAGAGAGCTTCACGACCTAAGTCACCACTTGTCTCACGGCTGGAAAGAGTGTCACGCCCGTGACTCCATATGTCAAAACATACCAGAGAGCTTCACGACCAAGGTCACCTTGGGAAGAACTGTCACCCCCGTGATAGGCAGATTCACGCCCGTGAACAATGAAAGAGAAAAATGTCAGGCGTGATTTTGTGGTTGGTATAACGACTAGTTTCTTATTTAATGCACCCCAACGGCTATATTTAGCCATGAGAGTATAAATGCAATCATTCATGCATTAAGGAACAAGAGAATGATACGAAAAAAAAGGATTAGCATATACTTCAAATCACAAGCTATCTTGTACTTTTATACTTTGAGAACAAATCCATTTTCTGTAAAAATCTTATTGCTCCTCATATTTGAGCAATAAAGATTTATAAGTAGTTCTCTCTGTAATCTTTACTCAAGTGAGCATTGGTTAGTTCTGGGTTAAGAGAAGAACACTTGTAAGGGTTAGTTGTGTGAACCTCCAAAACACAAATTAAAATGTTGTTTGTGTGAGCCTGTAAAACACAAAGTATAGGTTGTTTGTGTGAGCCTGTAAAACACAAAGTGTAGGTTGTTTGTGTGAGCCTGTAAAACATAAAGGAATTGGTTATTGTGTGAGCCATTAAAACACAAGGGATTTCTGGGTTAGGTGTGAGCCATTGTGAGAAATACCATAGTTGGGAGTGAGCTTGTAAAACTCCATTGTAACACTTAGTGTGTTAGTGAAACTCCCAATTGCGATTGGGGAAAGGATTAGGGTTTGTTAATACCCGAACCTCTATAAATCTTTGTGTCTGATTTTCTCTATCCCTTCTAAAATTAACAATTTTATTGGTACAATTGGTAGTCTCTTACTGAGGCTAAAGGGAGGTCAAGGGTTCGACTCTTTCTTCCAACAACCTACTGTGGCAAACACCTTGAGTGCGATTCCAGTGATGGGTTTGAGGTATTGGGCCATGGACCCTGGCAGCCCGTTGGTCTCAGTGAGATGGCGGGTGGACTACTGTGGCAATGGGTTGAGACCTGAATTCCAGTAGATCCAGCCGTTACATAAAAGGTACCTTTTATGTAACGGCTAGGCTCCGCCACAGCATCGGCCCTACCCGAAGTCCACAGGCCTGAGCCCACCCGCCGTCTCACTGAGACCAACGGGCTGCCAGGGTCCATGGCCTAATACCTCCAACCCATCTCCTCCTTAAATGAGGCAGGTTGTTGGAGGCAAGAGTCGAACCCTCAACCTCTCTTTAGCCTCAGTAAGAGACTACCAATTGTACAGGCATGTAGACTTCGGGTAGGACCGATGCTGTGGCGGAGCCCAGTCGTTACAGTTTAATTTTTGAAACTCCAATTCAACCCCCCTTCTTGGTCTAATATCTGGGCAACAGGTTTATTGTGCAAAAATAAAAAATTCCTGACATATATAAGAATACGATAATGGAATCAAGTAATCTGTCGTTCTTTGAACATATATTTTCTTATAAAACTTTAGAAGAGGAAAAATCATCCAAACAAACTCTTGAGGCTATTACTGAAGAAAATCGAAGTTAAGTTCAAGTTTAGAGAGGAAAGGAGAACTTGGTTTTGAAGTTGAGCCAGCTAAAATAGAGCTTTGGTGTAGTAAAAGAGCAAGGTTAGAAAATCTTTTGGACCTGATTTTCTAACTTATATGTTAGAGGCAGAACTTGAAACTTACATAGAGGCTATAAACTCTTCAGATGGTCTTTGAAAAGAAGCCATTAAGAGTGAAGTAGATTCTATAATGAAAAATCATACAGAGAACTAGTGGATTTACCTCTAGGATGTAAACCCCTAGAATCCAAGTGGATATTCAAAAGGAACATAAAGATAGACAATTCAATTGATAAATACAAAGTCAACCTTGTGATTAAAGGTTACAGACAAAAAAAAGGCCTAGATTAATTTGATACGTATTCTCTTATAACCAGGATAAATTCTATAAGCATGATTATTGTTATTGTTGCATTGCACAATCTTGAAATACATCAAATGGATGTAAAGATAACTTTCTAAATAGAGATTTAGATGAAGAAATATATATAATACAACCTGAAGGCCTTATTGTCCTAGGACAAGAAGAGAAGGTTTGTAGATTAGTTAAATCTCTAAAAAGTTTGATAGTGCAATGTTATTTAATGGTTTTAAAATCAAAGTGTGATAAATGTGTTTATGTCAAAGACACTAGTGATGGTTATGTCATTTTGTGTTTGTATGTTGATGACATGCTAATTGTTGGTAGTAATAACAAAATAGTCAAGTCTACCAAGGATATGTTCAACTCAAGATTTGATATGAAAGATATAAGACTGGTAGATGTGATTTTGGGAATAAAAATCTCAAAAAGATCATATGGATTTACATTAAGTCAAACACATTATGTGGATAAAATACTTGATAAATTCAACAAGAATGATACAAGTATTTCTAGAACCCCATTGGACTAGAATCTTCATCTATCTAAGAATAGAGGAGAATGTATTTCTCAAGTAGAATACATGCATGTAATTGGCAATCTCATATACTTAATGAGTTGTATAAGACCATACATTGCTTATACAATAAGCAAATTGAGTTGATATACGAATAATCTAGAAACTAATCACTGGAAAGGAATTGTAAAAGTACTGAGGTAGTTAAGGTATACTCGTGATTATGGACTGCATTATACCAAATATCTAGCTGTCCTAAAAGGAAATAGCGATGCGAACTGGATTTCTGATATAAAAGATTCGAAATCTACTAATGGTTGTGCAGTTGTGGCTTGGAAATCTTCTAAACAAACTGTCATACCTAGATCCATAATGAAATTTGAGTTTATAGCATTAGATAAATGCACTGAAGAAGCTGAATGGCTATGCCATTTCTTAGAAGATGTGTTCAAAATGGGGAAGTCCTATGCCACCAAATTGAATACATTGTGATAGTCAATATGCAATTAGAAGGGCATATAGTAACATTTATAATAGTGAGTCTAGACACATCCATCGCAGATATAATTTCATATGGAAACTACTCTCAACTATGATTATCACTATTGATTATGTAAAATCAAATGATAACATTGCGGATCTGCTAACCAAATGGTTAAATAGAGACTTAGTTGATAAATCATCAAGAGGAATTCTTTTCTCGTTGTAATAGACAATACTCTACTTTTAGTTCGCTATGGGCATTTATTGTGTGTTCAACATTTACTCTTTAATTTATTGTATTCTGAGAGACAAATGTTAGTTGTCCTAAACGACAGTGGTAAGGGATGAATTTGTCTTAAGAACACTATGTGGAACACATGCCTCATATTCCTCTTTTTCTTTGTCCAATTCCTCATACTGAATTAACAACCTCTACATATTATTTTTCCAAACACTATTCAATTGCTTCAACTCATAATTGTCTCTTAATGAAAACTTATACGAACAATAAAAATTTATGGAATTTCATCTAGAAGTGGCATGGACCTCAATGAATCAAGACCTTTCTTTAGCTTTGTGATCATGGGAGAATTTTTACAAATCCTAAGAGGTGTAGGAGAATATTAACTTTGGAGGTAATTTGTGTTATCTGTAATACTGAGTAGAAAATGTCCTTCATGTCTTGTGAGATTGCCTTGTTGTGAGAGCTCTTTGGTGCAAACTTTTGGCACCTCTCGATCATGCTTCTTTCTTTGCTCTCAATTTTAAGGATTGCATGATTCAGAACTTGCAAAACTTGTATAGGAGCATAAGAGTTTCGATTGGAAAGGGGTGTTTGATTTTGCATGCTAGTATTTGTAGAAATGGAGAAATAATCTTCTTTTTTGAAAGCTGGCATAATTTATAATTCTGTTCAAGAAATGATTTGACATTTAACACTCTAGCTAAGATGGGTGAAGTTAGCAAGCCTCGAGTGGAAAAGCCTATCAATTGGGCAGCTCCGCCTTTGGATTATATGGCTTTAAATATTGATGCCATTCATCATCGCAGAGTGATGGCATCTACTACTGGGGGAGTCTTTCAAAATAATGTAGGTCAATGGCTTGGTGGTTTCTCGTTAAAGCTGAGTTATTGTTCCTCTTATGGTGTTGTACTCCGAGGCCTTTATATGGGTTTGCAACAAGCCTAGAATCATGGTTGGAGAAAACTTATTGTGTAGGTTGAGCATGGAAGCTCTGTTTTCCTCTGCTCATAAATCCTTAAATCTTCATGTGAACCTAGTTAATTGAATTAAGATGTTATTCCAGAGTAATTGGGATGTGCAATTATGCCATATCTACTGCAAAGCTAATAGGCTTGTAGACCAACTCGCCAATTTAGCATTTGCATAAGATGACAAATTCATATGGTACGATGTTCCTCCTCCAGGTGTAGTGATCATTTTGCTAACTAATATAAGTGGAGTTACCCCATCATTGGAGCAATATTACTTTATTGCTATTTTTTTCTCTTTTTATATATAAAAAATATTAAAAATTAAAGTTAGGACGATAGGTGAAAAATATCCAATTAATATTCATGGCAAGGCATTCTATCATTTTTCTACACAAGCTTGGCTCTTATCATAAATAAAAATGAAATACAAAGTTAATTTGAAACTAAAAATAGATTATTACTCTCCAGTCTCTATGGACAAGTATTATTAAATTTTGGGAACTTTTTAAAATTAACCTTAAAAAGGTTAATAATTGAAAATTTAACCTCAATGTTTTTGTTTTTATAAAGGTAACCTCCCTTTTAATGATATTTTCATAATACCAATAATACCCTTATCTGAATAAAAAAATGAAAAATATTAAACATTCTTCTTCTGCTCTTTCCTTCTGCGCAAAAAAAACCTCTGTCTTGTAGATATTCATCTTCAAAAATCAGAAGTTTTCAATCATCTGCATAGATTCAGCTTTCCAAAACCCAAATTTATGACTTTTCAATTTGCATTTCGAGATTTTCGGTGTCGTTATTAAGTTTCATAATTCAGGTGAGTATACTACATAAATATGAGATAAATAGCTTTTAATTCATATTCTAAATGCAATGCACTTTAGTATATAGGTGTGAAGATTCATTTAGAATGCTTTTGTAGCACCCCCTTACCCAAACCGCTCGTGCCCGGATGTGGGGGCGCTACTGCCTGTCTTCTTTACTTCTTTAAAATCACTATTTTCTTTTATATTTGCTAGAGGGCCATACATTAATTTTATACAATAAATAATTTACATTTTACTTACATGAAATAGTATTATAAATATCAATTTACTACTTAACAAATTTTGAAAACTAATTTACAAACTTATAAGGATATATATAACGCGAAAAGCAAATTACAAGAGTTCAAAAGTGTGTGACCCACTATTTTGAGATCAGTTGCTTTAATTTAAATAGGATCACCATTTACTTTATCTACCACCATCAGCTACCTTTCTATATCTGCGCGGAAGGAAACTCCCATGCTAAGCTATAAGCTTAGTGGTGCACATAGATAAAGCAATATACTATATTATGCAACAGGCATTAACATGTATCATTTTATGCATAACAATCTTTGCATACTATTCCTATCAACATATTCCTATTTCATACAAATATAAATATCATGCTCACATATACAATGCTATTTTCATTTATCTTTAATGGTAAGTTGCTCTTTTAATCTCTTTAGTATTATATCTCAATCTCATATCATCATCATTTTTCTTTTCTTATTTTCCAACTTATCTTCATTATCTTGCCCACATCACTCTAAATTTGGACTGAGTAGATACGAGTTATGGATCAAGAGGGCTCTCAGAGCTATAGTCATCCTGTCCACTATCTGACTCAACATAGCTTTTCAATTCAATGACGCTCCCAGAGCTTAAGCCATATTGATTGAGTATTATTTCATCATAGATAAATAACAGGACCAAGGGCACTCTCCGAGCTTAAGCCTCCGAGCTTAAGCCACTTGTCCTTAATTTATATATGTTCAACAGAGTTTCTCAAGTTTATGGTGCTCCCAGAGCTTAAGCCACATTGACCAAGCATCTTAGATCAATGGCGTTCCTAGAGCTTAAGGCACATTGATTGAGGAATATCTCATATAGTACGGTATCACTTGCCCCCATAATGACATGTCATCTATCCTATTTCTAGTCCGTAGGTAGAGTAATGGGCATGATCGTATTTTCACATTAATCATATATCTTTATTTAATTTTAATTTACATCTATTTCATCATTCACATATCATACATATCATCATCATCATTCTTAAATTTTGACACACCAATATTCTCATGTATCAACATCTCAATTTTCTTGTTTTGCAAACATATCATCATGCTCATACATACTGGATAACATCTTTTCATTTGTTTAACTAGATACATCAGTAGAAAATTATATTCATAATTTATTTAAAAATAGAGCATTCACAGTCGTGACTACTAATTCATGCTCGTAATTCAAAGCCGTAAATGCTACTGGAATGAATTGTGCCAAAAGCATTCAAGATCGTGATTACTCATTCAGGTCCGCGAATGATTTCACGTTGGTGATTTTAAACTGTGAATGCTTCTAGAATGAATAGTACCATTTCCACACCAAAGTCAAAACCGTAATACAAATCAGTCACAACCGTGAACTATCAAGTTCGTGCCCGTGACTCGATAGTCATGCCTATGACTTTCTGCAAGAAATCTGCATATTCAAATGTCATTCATTCTAAATACACCAAACCATATCAAAACACAACTCATGCATTTCTAGAGTCCTTTATTAAATATATCATGACCCAATACATATAAATGTCTTAATCATAAATAAATTCTCTAACATGTATCACTTAATAAAACAAATCACAACAAAATCTCATCCTTTACCTCTAACATATGATTTCATGCCATGGTCATCATTAATGCACTTCAATCATCAATTAACATATTAGACATGCATTATTTCAAACAAGGATAGGCTATTTCCTTAAATTATGAACAAACCTTAATATTTCTCCTTCACTCTTCTAGGTAGCTTTCTCTTTTCCTTTGCTCCTTAGTGTTTGTTCCTTGTCACTTGGAACTCCTTCAACATCATAGATCATTATTATCATCTGATTTTCTCAAGACCCTAAACTCTTTTATTTTCTCTCAAAACCCTAATTTCTCTCTCTTTCCATATGAGTCTTGGATGAGCTCAAAATTCAAACTTCTTTAAGAAAAGATGAAGAAGGAGAAGAATCACTTCTTACCTTACTCTTTTCTTCACTTGATCACAACTCTGGAGATTTTCTCTCTGCACCAAACTTGAATTTTCTTCTTCTTTCTGGCTCTTCCCAACTTTTTTAGGAGTTATAGACCATGAAAATCACTTGCTCTGAATTAAAACATTTCTTCATCTTCCAAAATTGAGATTTTTACATCATGAACTTTGCAATTTAGACAACCATATAACATAATAAATCGTTTAATGTAATTGGATATCAATCATTCTCAATTTATAACTATCTAAATATCCTCGACCCTTATTACATAATCAATATTGATTCAAATTTTATAATTCCAAATATATGTCTTTATTAAAACATGAATTAATTGTCTTTATCCCATGATATGCAGAAAAATAAATAAAATGTATGAAGTAATAAACATACCTAATTCGAGTCAACTTCAACTGCTCTGACTGACTTTGTCTTCTCTTCATATCACTGAATAGTCTAGGACTCCAAATCTACGTGCAGAAAAACTCACATACTAACCAACTGAAAGCATTCATATAAGCATTTAAATTTTAGCATGCATTCATATAGTAATATAGCATCACATATTCATAGACTTACCTATGTGCTTGGCCATATTGTCAAACATATAATTATTCAAAAAATAGTGTAATCATATTGATTTGCATAATATTCAACTCACTCATAACATATATCACATAAATGAGTTCATCATCAAAATATCATTACATGTCAATTGCCATATCTACATATCATCACGTATTTAGATTTACTGATTTTTGTACATTGTATTCAACTTTTTGTATTACCAATTTCTAGTTTCATAGCCTAATACTCTAATCGTGGACTACCCGAATGTGAATTATGACACATGAGTGTTCTTACCCAAGATTAATCCACCCTACTCACTATCTGTTCCTATCTATATTGCACATTCTACATCTCAAATTAGAAGCACTCTGACACGAGTTTATGCCACCCTGATGAACAATTATAACACTGCATGCATAAATATTTCTATGGTACTGTAACCCCTTTAATAGTATGCCACCTATTCTAACTAGTCCCTGAATAGAGAATATACATTCTTATTCAAATTCTAGTTATTAGTATCAATTACGTCATATTTCATAATTTAACAAGATCATCACATAATATGATGTGATGTAGAGCACCATGTGCATAATAAATTTCTTCAATTATGTTATCATATTGTATACAAATCTCATTTAGTCATGTCAAAGGTGTATGCATATCATACTCAAGTAGTCTCTTCATATAAATTCATTTATTGATTTCTGGAAAATAGGGCATTCACAACGTGAATGGTATATTCACGAGTGTGAAACCTTATGTCATGGGTTGTCTACTATTGATGAGACCGTGACTGATTCATGATCATCTATAGGTGTGAACATTTGTTCACGGACATGAATTTCATATTTTTTTTCAAGGGAGTGAAGCTTGGCTTCACGGGCTTGAAGCTTGACTTCACGTGCATGACACATTAGATAGAAACAAATATTTTAGCATTGATTTCACTCATTTCACACAAAACATGCATGGGATCTAAGGCTAACCAATGTTAGTCACACTAAGCAACACTTTACATATTCCATCATTTAAAAACAACCATAAACATCCATTTAATCATACTTAACCAATAAATCTAGGCTTGATGCCGTAATTAACAAACATAATAATATTTCATACTCACTTGCAATATATCAGTCCCAATATTTCATACTCACTTCCCTTAATTAAACACAACCATAGACAACTATTCAATCATACTTTACCATTAAATCTAGGCTCAATGCCTAAATTACAAACATTCATTTTTAATCCATTTTTACTTCGTTTATCATGGAAATCTCGTGTTTAATCAACTAAAATTGAAAGGGGTGTAGGGGAATTCATTTCTGGGTTTTCAAGGTTAGTGGCTAGGGGGTTTGATTGGAATTTACATGCGTTTTTGTAAAAAATACAATACTATCATATTTAAATCCGTAGGTCTTCACAGGCGTGAACACTAATGTCATGACTGTGAAGATCCTCAACTTCTGAAACTGAAATTCACGACATTCATGATCGTGATTAGCTTTTTCAAGGGCATTAACGCTGAAAACTTCATTTTTTCTTATCTTTTCATTATTTTATGGTTTCTAATACTCTTAATCCTCACATATATTTCCCATATAGCTTTAGTATACTTATTTAACTTATAAATTCCATGTCCAAATTTATGAATGTTACATTTTTCTCCCTCTTAAAGACATTTCATCCTCGAAATTACTTGATATACTGTTTCTGAACAGTTGTGGTTACTAGGCTCTCATCACTTTCTCACTTTCCCATGTAGCCTTTTCCATAACATGATTTTTCCATAATACCTTGACTAATGGTACTTGTTTGTTCCTGAGTTCCTTAATCTCTCTGTCTAGAATCTGAACTGGTTCTTCATCATAGGTCAAATCTGATCTCACCTCAATATCCTTTACTAAAATAATATGAGAAGGATCAAATCTGTATCTTATTAATATGGAGACATGGAACACATCATTGATCTTACTCAATTCTGGTGGTAAAGCAATCCTGTAAGCAACTGGTCCCGCTCTTGCTAATACCTCATAAGGCCCAATAAATCTCGAGCTCAATTTACCTTTCTTTTTTAATCTTATAACTTTTTTCCATGGAGAGACTTTAAGAAAAACCTTGTCTCCCACTGCATACTCAATATCTTTTCTCTTGAGATCTACATATGACTTCTGTCTATTAGAAACTGCCTTCAATCTTTCCTGAATAACTTATACCTTTTCCTCTGTCTATTGTACCAAGTCCAGCCCCATTAATCTTCTTCCATTGAGTTTTGTCCAACATATGGGTGTTCGGCACTTTCTATCATATAGTGGCTCATACACAGCCATCTTAATACTAGATTGATAGTTGTTGTTATAAGCAAATTCCATCAATGGAATATATTTATCTTAGCTACCCTCAAATTCAATCACACAACTCCTTATTATTTTCTTTAGAATATTTATGACTCTTTTTGATTGACCATCTATTTGAGGATAAAAATTTGTACTAAAACTGAGCTTGGTGCCCAACGCTCTCTACAAACTATCTTAGGGTCTATATCTGAAATAATGGAGACTGGTACTCCATAAAGTCGCACTTTCTCATTGACATAAAGCTTTGCTAGTCTGTTCAAAGATGAATCCCTCCTGATAGGCAAGAAGTGAGCCAACTTTGTAAACCTATCCATAATAATCCATATGACATCAAATTTTCGAGAAGTCACTGGTAACCCAATCACGAAATTCATAGTAATTAGCTCTCATTTCTATTCCGGTACATCGATAGGTTATAGTAGTCCTAATGGTTCCTGATATTCTGCCTTGACCTGTTGACATATTAGGCATCTAGTTGTATATTTAGTGATATCTCGTTTCATACTTGCTCACTAGTACTTACTCTTCAGGTCGTTATAGATTTTTGTCCTTTTTAGATGCATAGTATACCTGATCTCATACATTTTCTATAATATTTTCTGTCTCAGCTCAACAATACTAGGCATGCATAAACGACCCTAGTAGTATAATCCATCATGAGTCTTAATTGTGTAACTAAGTCTCTCCCCCTTAGAGACCAACTCAACCATCTCAATCAGCTTACTCTCATGCCTCTGTGCATCAATAATATCTTGATTCAGTGTAGACCAGATGTGTAACTCGACCACCATCTTTATGCCCAATGCATCAACCACTACATTTGCTTTACTTGGATGATAATCAATAGCATAGTTGTAGTCTTTTATGAGCTCTAACCACCGCCTTTGTCTCAAATTGAGATCCCTCTGTGTATGCAAGTATTTCAAACTCTTATGGCCTGTGTAGATGAAATATCTCTCCCCATAAAGATAATGACACCATATCTTCAATACTAAGACTATGATCGCCAACTCTAAGTCGTATGTAGGGTAATTCTTCTAAAGAAACTTTAGTTGTCTAAATGTATATGCCATTACCTTGCCTTGTTGCATAAGTACACACCCCAATCCATTGTGAAAAGCATCACTATTGATTACATATTCCTTATCAGGAATTGGCTATGTCAAAATCAGAGCCTCTGTTAACATCTTTTTTAGACTATCAAAACTCTTTTCGCATTCCTCGGTCCACTCATATTTCACATCTTTTCTCAATAGTTTGGTTAAAGGAGAAGCAATCATGGAAAATCCTTTAACAAACCTCTTGTAGTAACCAGTAACCCAAGAAAATTTCTGCTTTTTGTCACATTGCAGGGAGGCTTCCAACTCATAATAGTTTCTACCTTGCTAGGATCAAATCACATACCATTCGATGACATAATGTCCTAGAAAAGCTACCTCATCAAGCCAAAATTAACATTTTGAGAACTTGACATACAATTTATATTCACTGAGTGTCTGTAACACTATTCTCATGTGTTGATCATGTTCCTCAGGTGTCTCATAATACACCAAAATGTTATCAATAAAGACCACAATAGTAGGGTCTGAACACCCTATTCATTAAGTCCATAAAGACTGCCAGGGTATTGGTTAATCCAAAAGACATAAACACAAATTCATAATGTCTGTATATGGTTTTGAACGTTGTCTTTGCTACATCTTCCACCCTAACTCTCAATTGGTGATACTCTGATCTCAAATCAATTTTTGAAAACACCTCTGCACCCTTTAACTGATCAAATAGGCCATCAATTCATGGTAACAAATATCTGTTCTTGACTGTCACCATATTTAATTGTCAATAGTCTACGCATAACTTCATAGACTCATCTTTCTTTTTTACAAATAACATCAATGCACAATATGGAGATACAGTCGACTTGATATAACCCTTCTCTAACAATTCCTGTAGCTCAGCTTTAACCTCTTTTAACTCGAATGGTGTCATTCTGTATGGCGTTGTTCATATAGGTGTTATGCTTAAGGTGAGCTATATAGAAAACTCAACTTCTCTGTATGGTGGTAATCCCGGTATCTCTTTAGGGAACACATATGAGAATTCATGTACTGTAGGGATATCCTAAAGTTGTAAACCTCCATTTCTAGTATCAACCATATGGGCCAAATAGGGTTTGCATCATTTCCTCATCATTTTGTTTGCCTTCATCATTGAAATAACTTGTGGAAGCTATAGAACAACTCACCTTCCACTTTCATATCCTCATATTCTGCAATTTTCAGCATTACAAATTTTCCTTACAGTCTACAAATGCATCATACTGTGCTAGCCAATCCATGCCTAATATGGCATCAAATTCTCGAAAAGGCAATTCTATCAAATCTGCTAAGAACTCTCTCCCTTGTACATTTAGATGACAACCTCTATATACCTGATTCATTATCATGCTATACTCTAAAAGTTTTGTGACCTCAATTTCATATTCAAGATTCTCATTAATCATATTGTGTTATCTAGGAGTGTTTGTGCATATATATGAGTCTGTTGATTAATCAATGCACATATATTAGAGTCATAAAGAAAAACATACCAACAATTACATTTGTAGCCTTTCGATCCTCTCTAGCACTCATAGCATAAGCTCTAGTTGGTGTTTAGCCTAGTCTGGCCTGTTGATAGTCTCAAAGATTGTCTGGGTAGGTCCTATGCAACCTCTAGTCTATTGCCTGGGCTAAGTTTGAGCTTACCGTGTAGCTTGTGATGTGCACCACCAGTCATCAGACGACAATCCCTCTTCATATGATCCTTAGACCCACATCTATAATAAGTACTTGTGTTCTTCCAGGACTCTCCTCTGTGCTCTTGTGGCAGGTGCCACAAACTGGAACGCTATGCTTGTTAGCCTATGTTTGATTGCTACCTACTGTAGATGTAGACCTAGAGGGTTGTCCCCTCCTAGATGAACTGCCCTGAGTATAACCCTTGTTCTATTCCTAACTCTTGCCATGAGATTATGGGTGGAATCGACCCTTCTTGCCTTAAGGCTGGGTCAGTGGAGTCACTATCTATCTAGCAGCTTCCTCAGCTCTCTTTCTCTTCCTTCGTTCTATACTAACAGTGGCTGAAATCAGCTTGGTGAAGCTATCATGCTGCAGTGCAGTGATAAAATTGCCTATCTCTACATTGAGACCATACTCAAACCTCTTGCACTTATCTCTCTCACTGGAGATCATCTCAGAGGCATATTTACTCAATCAAGTAAACTCTTTCTAGTACTTAATCACCATCATATTGCCCTGTTTGAGGCTCAAGAATTCTCTCTTCTTCTCATCCACATAAATTGGAGGAACAAATTGTTCCTTGAATTCTGCCATAAAGAAGTCCCAAGTCATAGGTTGTGAAACATTTGGTTTCAATAAGACTATATTCCACTAATCATAGGCACCTTCTTGTAACAAAGAGACAAAATACTTGGCCTTCTTATCAATGGCCACATCAAAATTCATCACAAACCTTCTCTATCTTTTCAATCCAATATTCAACAGTAATAGGGTCATCATTCTTTGTTCCCAAAAAATTAGTAGCTTCATATTTATGGAGCTTATCTAGCTATACCCTTGGCCTCGGTGGTAGAGGTGAAGGAACTGGTGCTGATGCCATTGTTCTAACTATATGTTGCAGTAGACTTGCCACCTGCTGCATGAATGAAATCTTGTCTAGGTTAGCTTGTTCGGGAGCTCATGGTTTAGGGACTGGTATTGTACCTTGACCTTAAATACTAGTTACACTAGGCTGGTTCGGTGCCCTATTATATGGAGAGTTCTGGCTCTCAGCCATGTCATTCGATTCAGATGCCATCTCACTCTATTCCTACAAATTGACAAAGAAGTAGCCAAAGTAAGAGTTAGACAATACACATGTATGCATGCATGATAACCCTATAATCCACTTAGGTTTAAAATGATCTAAACTAGGCACAAATACCACCAAATGAAATACCCCTCCATACAGTTAAGGAAAACCTCACTGTACAGACGGATGACACACAACTGAATCTGTATAAATCTGTCTGAATTAAAAAAAAATTTATGTCTTCCAAAATCGAGATTTTTACATTATGAGCTTTGCAATTTAGACAACTATATAATATAATAAATCATTTTATGTAACTTTGTATCAATCATTATCAAATTATAACTATTTAGACATCATCAGCCCTTATTACAGAGTCAATGCTTATTCAAATTTCATAATTCCAAATACATGTCTTGGTTAAAACATGAATTAACTGACTATATTCCATGATATGTGAAAAAATAAATAAAATGTATGAACTAATGAACAGACCCAATTCGGGTCAACTCTGACTGACTTTGTCTTCTTTTCACGTCATTCTATGGCTTTAAATCTGTGTGCAAAGAAACCCACACACTGAGCTACTAATAGTTTAGTGGTACATATAAGTATTTAAATTCTAGCAGACATTCACATAGTAATATAGCATCACATATTCATAGACTTACCTATGTGTTTGACCATACTGTTAAACATGCAATTATTCATAAAATAGCTCAATCATACTAATTTTCATAATATTCAACTCACTCATAATATATATCAGATAAATGAGTTCATCATCAAAATATCATTACATGTCAGTTATCATATCTACATATCATCATGTATTCAGATTTACTGATTTTTGTACACTGTATTCAACTTTTTGTATTACCAATTTCTAGTTTCATAGCCCAATACTCTAAACATGGACTACCTAGATGAGAATTATAATGTTGGAGTGTTCATACCCGAACTTAAACCACCCTACTCACTATCTGTGTCTGTCTATATTGTAAATTATGCATATCAAATCATGAGCATTCTAACATAAGCTTAAGCCACCTTGATGAGCAATTATAATACTACATGCATAAATATTTCTATGATATTGTAATCCCCTTAATAGCATGTCACCTATCCTAACTAGTCCCTGAATAGAGAATGAGCATTCTTATTCAAATTCTAGTTATCAATATCAATTACGTCATATTTCATAATTTAACAAAATCATCACAAAACATGATGAGATGTGGAGTACTATATGCATAATCAATTTCCTTAGTTATGTTATCATATTTTATACAAATCTCATTTAGTCATGTCAAATATGTATGCATATCATACTCAAGTAGTCTCTTCATATAAATCCATTTATTAATTTTTGAAAAATAGGGCATTCATAGACATAAATGGTATATTCATGTGCATGAAAATTTATGTCATCGGTTGTCTACCCGTGATGAGGTTGTGCTTGATTCATGATCACCTATAGGCATGAACATTTGTTCATGGGCATGAGTTTCATTTTTTTTCACAAGAGTGAACATTGGCTTCACAGGCTTAAGGTCCTTTCATGGGCATGAAGCTTGACTTCAAGGGCATGACACATTAGATAGAAACAATATTTCAGCACTAATTTCACTCAATTTTACACACAACATGCATAGGATCTAAAGCTAACCAATGTTAACCACACCTATCAGCATTTTACATAGTTCAACATTTAAACACAACCATAGACATCCATTTAATCATACTTAACCAATAAATCTAGGCTCAATGCCTTAATTAACAAACATAATAATATTTCATACTCATTTGCCTATATATCAGTCCCATTTTACGTTTCAAGAATTTACAAGTCAATTAACTTGACTCCAACAATATCAAAACATCAAACTCATAACCTTTAGCTTATTAGAATCATATTTCACATCACAAACATATCAAAATTGAAAAACAAAATGTGTATATGCACAAACCTTAATATTGGAGCCCTAAAACTCGACTCTCATATGTTTACTGTCTCTAGTGGTTGTCTCCACCATCAATCTTAGCCCCTAAAATAGAATCAGAGACCAAATCAATATTTTATACTGCCATTTAATCTATTTATACCATAAACAAACCAAAACCTTAACTTTTCATTGATTTAAAGCTTATAAACCTTATTTCCCATTAAATCGAATTAAACTAGATTAAAGAACAATGGAGAACATGATTTCTTATCTTTATTTCCTGAACAAAGATTGATTTCTAGGGTTCAAAATGTGTTCAAACCCTACTTATTTCAGATTTAAAACCCACAATGGAAAACTTCATTTTTAATCCATTTTTACTTCGTTTATGGTGGAAATCTCATGTTTTATCAAATGGAATTGAAAGGGGATGAAGGGAATTCATTTTTGGGATTTCAGGGTTAGTGGCTAAGGTTTCTGATTGGAATTTAAGTGAGTTTTTGTAAAAAATACGATACTACCACATTTAAACCAGTAGGTCTTCACAGGCATGAACACTATTGTCATGGTCGTGAAGATCTTTAGCTTCTAAAATTAAAATTCATGACACTCATGGTTGTGATTAACTCTATCACGGGTGTGATTGTTGGGAACTTCATTTTTTCTTATATTTTCATTATTTTATGGTTTCTAATACTCTTAATCCTCATATATATTTCCCATATACCTTTAGTATACTTATTTCACTTACAAATTCCAGGCCCAAATTTGCGAGTGTTATAGTCGAGATAGGGTTGAGACTTCTAATTTTAACTTTATTGACTCATTGTTGTGAACATTACCTATTCATACTAGTATTTTATTATGTAATTATCAATATTTATTAGTGTTTAGTGTTTAGATGAGTCGGGATATTTCTAACATTACTCTCGACCATCTCTAACCTAATGGTCGAGATAGGGACGAGACTTGTAATATTGGCTTCATTGACTTACTGTTGTAAATATTATGTATTCATACTAGTATTTTATTATGTATTTGTCAATATTTATCGATGTTTCTTTTGTTTCAATTATGGCTCAAAGGAATGTTTATCTTGTTTTGGGTGAAGAATGGATAAAAGAATTGAAGGTGGTAATGAGTTTTATAAATAGTGCGAAATAAAAGAGAATATCCAATGCATCTAAGTGGATGGCTTTAAATTAAACTACGAGACATTCATGGATATCATATATAATGCATTTGTTCTTAACTCTTTAGAAGTAGGATGCCGCCTTTTTTAATTGATGGGATTAGTTGTCTTGAAGTTTTTATTAGAGACAAAGAGTTATAAGATTGTTTGTTATATGTGGAGCTCATAAAAAAATATGTAGTTTACAAAGGACCTAAAGATTTAAAGAATGGCCAATTTGAAGTTTGTGATGATCACTTTAAATGCAATATTATCAATGACAATGATTCTACACATGGAAAAGATGGTATTGCTCACTCTCCAAAGTATGATGGTCAAAATATAGATTTTCAAGGGTCTAATTGGACTCCATCAAAATATATGGATATGGTTGCAGAGTTGTTAGAGGAAGAAATTGTCGCACTAATTCATTGTATGTGGTCCATAAGTTGTTGGATGTAAATTTAGATCATTTTGATTGGTGATAGGTAGACTGCACTAGAAGGAGAGTGTTCTTTTTTAAATGGGTTAGATTTGGCAATTGGTCAGAAGTTTGCTAACAAGGAGGAGGTCAAAAGGAAGCTAAGAAATGTTACCCTCTAAGGGAACTTTGGGACAAAAACTGTTAAATGTGAGAAGGATAAATATGTCTTAAAATGCAAAAACCCGATGTGCAATTAGAAGGTACGAGTGTCACTAATTAATAACTCAATGTGCTTTCAGATCCAAATATATAATAATGTTCACACTTTCTCAATTGGTTGTCAGAAGAGATAGCACAACTAAGCAATGACGAGGTATGTTGGGGAAAAGGTGTTATCTCATTTTAGTGGTCAAAAAGACCTCATAAGGCCCAAAGCAATAATGACCCTGATGTAGAATAGAAGTATTCCCATATCGTACTACAAGGTTTGGTTAGGGAAAAGATTTTCCTGCAAAAGCCTTATCGAATCTCTAGAGGCAAGCGATAGTCTACTACTAATATACCTGTGGATGGTGTAACACCCTCTTACCCTCCTATGTCACAGTCAGGTAAGGTGATGTCACCAACTATCTGTATAGACAAACCTATATAAATCTATGCATATATCCATATATATGTATTCACGTGAAATTTGTTTTTGTGCATTTGTGCATATGACTCAATGTATATGTATCATCCATGATACATATATACATAAGCATAAATTCCTATAAAAATGAACATATTAATTTATATAAATTAACATATGAGTATATCCATATACTCATCTCTACTCACAATCCCCTATATAATATGATATATTCACATCTCATATATGCATAGTGAAAACTTTAGTTTACATATTGATTTATATACATATAATTCATATGACCACAACTAGTCATAAATATTTACAGACTGTTTATATACATGTATAAGCGGTTACAAAAAGAAACCAAACCTATCCTAGTGGCTGTCACTGCTGCTCTGTTCCATGTGTGGGACTCACTGGACTGGCGGCATACTCAGATAACTCTCCGCTCTTGACTCTCGTCCTAATACCTGTGCGAGAGGAAAAATAAACTCTCGCACTGAGTTTTGACTCAGTGGTGCAAGAACTTATAATAATTATCATTTTGAAGAAATATATATATATATATATATAACCAAAAATCATTGAAATTCCTTTTTGCATAAAATAACATTTACGTTTATATAAATAATCTGGCATAAATATTTTCAGTAAATGTATATAACAGTAAAATTTTTTGGAATATAATTTTATTCACGTGCTATATCATAAGCATATAATTAAAACATAACCCGCATCCATTTACTAAATAAAAACTCTTGTCAAGCCTATATATTAAGATGCCATAGACCCAATCCTAGGGAAACAGGATGTACTGTCAATTGACGGAAAAATCATGGTCCAAGAAATTCACAGGACTGGGGTCAAATCATAACCCCTCAGCTGATCCAAGATAACCACAGGATTGGAATGTGTATATATAATATGTTTGGTCTAAGATAACCATAGGACCAGGGTTAAATCATAACCCCACAGTGGATCCAAGATAACCACAAGATCAGTCAATACCTCTTATGACCAAGATAACCACAGGCTATAGAGTTATTACCCTATTGGCATGCCAACAAATCCCTGACCAAGTCTAGGCGAATACGTGGGCCAAAATATAGTGACTTTCATAAAATAAATAATTAAAACTTACATATATATATTACACAAAACTATTGTCAAACTCATTTATTTTCATTTCATATATCACATAAAAATTAAATTCATTTATTAATGGTCAATATTATAAATAATTGCACTAACCTAATTTAACATCTTGTCGCGTCTTCAGACTCTTTTCCTTTGCCCGATGTTGGCGCTTATGTCAAAGGTACGCCTAATAAAATTATATTTAACTGTCAAATACTTAGAAGTATAATACTTTTTTACTCATTTGGTTTCCAAACTTTATTCTATTAATTCTATTTAATCCAATTACCATTTTAATTACTAGTTATTTCATTAATTATTTAACTTAGTTAATTGATTCATTACCTTAATTTAATTAAATTTTTTTACTTAACCAAATAATTAGCTTAATTATCTAATAAGATTTTAACACTACTTCAAGGTCCATCAACCTCCCATTTTCGGTCCAACTAATTATTAATTTAAGTTTGCATGTTTTAATTAATCATAAATTTCTTTGATTTTTCCTTAACTTCATTAACTTAATTACACTAATTAACTTCATAAATATATATTTTTTCATTATCATTCTCGGTTAACTCTTCGTTCCAGCAATTTTTTTTAAATTAAGTTCATTCATTAATCTGACCTTAATTAACCACAAATTGATTAAACCCATTAATATTTATGATTCTTGGCCAAATCAAGCTAAAATTTTCACAAATCCAAATTCATACCCACCACCTTTCCTTCGGCCATCATAAAATTTCCTCTCATAACATGCAAAACTTTCTTTAAACATGATTTTTCTTAGCTTACAATGGAATATTGAGATGATAAACAAAAGTTTTCATACTCATAGCTCACGGCCAAAACTATAAACAAAAGAATAACTCACAAATCTTAACATAGGACATGAAAATGATAGAATCCAAAAGAAACACATGAAAATGATAAATAGAGAGCTTGATGCTTTCGGTTACAAGGAAAAAGAATCAACAAAGAAGGAAATAAAAATTTTCACCTAGAAATCCTTCAACTCGTGGCCTCCCTTACTTCTTTTGGTCTTCTCTTCACCTCAAACCCAACATGCAAGACTCAAATAACCCTCCACAAACTTCAACTGAGCCAAGAGTTTCCTCTTTCTTCACTAATAGGTGTCAGCCTCTTTTGATTTATCCATAATTTCTCCCTTCTTCAAGACTTGTAGATATCTAGATTGAGTTGGTATTTCATTGTGAGAAGTTTATAAGAAAATAGAGAGGAAAAGGAAGGGTTTTTAGGTTAGATAAGAAGATAGAAATGAGAGAAGGAAGAAAGAAGCAAATGGGTACACGATTGTTTGGGAGGAGAAAATAAAAGAAATGGAAAAACTTTCTAGAATAGTTAGAAATGAATGGGATGAATTCAAAGCCAATTATGGCCGGCCACCCTTAGAAGATTTTGTTCAAAAATCAATTACTTAGTTACTTTTTACATTTTGTTTACTAATTATAACTTATAAAGATGATGTTAATTGATAGTGTTAAACCTTGAGGGGTATTTCCATTATTTTGATACTAACAAATAAAATAGCAATAATGTATTTAATATTCTTGTTTTCTAAGTCTATTGAACAGGGTATGAAGTATGTTAGCAATAATAGAGAATGGAAGATTAATCTTTAAAAGATAAAATTGAAGAAGTAGCATGTTCATGCCCATGACCCTATGTGTCACGCCCGTGATGAAGCCTAGTGCCAACAAACCAACATTTAAAGTTCACGGCCATGAAGGAAGATAACAACCGTGAATGAGCATTTCAGTCACGCCCGTGAAATAAATGTCACGCCCGTGAAAAGACATGACAAATTCTTCCCGAGAGCTTTACGACCAAAGTCACCACTTAGACTACGGCTTGGAAGGTTGTCACGCCAGTGAGGATATATGTCACGCCTATGAACAAACATTTCAAAACCTTCCAGAATGCTTCACTGCCAAGGTCACTACTTAAGTCATGACTTGGAAGAACAGTCACGACCGTGACACACAGAGTCATGCCCGTGAAAGATGAAAGAGAAAACTATCAGGCATGATTATTAGGGTTGTTGCAACGGCCAGTTTCATATTAAATGCATTCTAACGGCTATATTTTTCTATGAAAGTATAAATGCAAGTCATTTATGCATCCAGAACAAGGGAATGAACAAGGAGAACAAAAGAACAAGAGAATTGAAAATATTTTGAATCAAAACCTTATTGTAAGCCATTTTGTGCATTTGATATTTATTCTCTGTAAAACTCTTTTTGCTCATCATTTATTGAGCAAATTAGATTTGTAAGTGTTTCTCTCTGTAATCATTTACTCAAATGAGTTTTGGGTATTTCTGGTTTAAGAGTAGAACACTTATAAGAGTTAGTTGTGTGAGCCTTTAAAACACAAAGAAATGTTGTTTGTGTGAGCCTGTAAAATACAAGGTAAAAGTTGTTTGTGTGAGCCTGTAAAATACAAGGTAAAGGTTATTGTGTGAGCCTATAAAACACAAGGAATTGGTTATTGTGTGAGCCATTAAAACACAAGGGATTTCTGGGTTAGGTGTGAGCCATAGTTGGGAGTGAGCTTGTAAAACTCCATTGTAATACTCAGTGTGTTAGTAAAACTCACAATCGAGATTGAGGAGAGAAGTAGGGTTTGTTAACACCCAAACCTCTATAAAAATCCTTGGGCCATATTCTTCTATCCCTACTAAACTTAATTTTTATTTCCGTAATTTAAAGTTAAATTTTTTAAACTCCAATTCAACCCCCCTTCTTGGTTCAATATCTAGGCAACAATGGGTATCAGAGCTAAGTCTAGCATCAAAGCCTAAACAGCGCTAGTAAAGATCAAGATGTGGCCAATGAAGGATTCCAAAGTCTCAAGCCTTACTTTGATGGCACAAATTATGCCCATTCGAAGTTTCAGATGGAAACATATTTGGATAATGAAGGAATTGAAGTCTGGGATAGTGTATGAAAAGAATGGACACCACCAACCAGAAGAGGAGCTGATGGTGAAGAAGAAATCTTATCAATAGATGATTGGACAGAGCCTCAAAGAAGAGCAAACTTCAAAAATAAGAAGACTGACAATTCTCTCAAGTTCATTATCCATTGAAGAATATGGAAGAATACAACACTGCCTAACAGTCTACAGCATGTGGAAGACATTGGAAAATTATCATGAAGGAACTAAGCAAGTCAAATCCAAGAAGATTCAACTTCTTACTTCAGAATATGAGCTCTTCAAAATGAAATCCAATGAGTCAATCACTGACATGACCAACCATCTTCTAGCCATCATAAATGGAATATGTAACACCTAACACCTTATACATCTATATACCACATATACTGATTTTATATTATTATCCCGTATGGAACAAGATTAAATAAAATTCAAGTTTACAGTGATAGTAATTTATTTTTTAACTCATCTCATATTATCAACAATAATTTCACAATCAATACGGATGCTTTAATTATAGCCTATAACATCACATATATTATTAACTTAAATATTATGTTTAAAAGTTAGTAAATTTGCAAGTATTCAATCCCCAAATATAAATGATATGTTTTTATGCTTATGTGGAATGCAAGGAGAGAGAGTGATGAGGCTCGGCCGGTGACCTTTGATCCATGACTTTTATATGCACCTCAATATGAACTACTAATATTCTCTACCTGAAAAATGATGCAATTTGGTGAGTTGCGACTCAGTGAGAATAACCATCAAATGAGTTCTAAAGCACCAAGCATTTCATAATAGCAAATAACAAGTATAATTAATACATACTTTATACTCCATTTCATCAGTCAATAACATATAAATATAGATAAAATCAAGTATTCAATAATTGCTCTTTACTTATGCTTATGCTTATTCATTTTATTTTGTTGTGACCAGGTTAAACGAGCATTGCCCCAGGTTTCCATGTGAACATTTGTCATGTGAACATTTGCATTTGCATTTGCTAGCTAGCTTGATCATTTGTTTCATTTGCACATTTGTTGGGTCATAGACCTCTTCTTTTGTTTTGCAATGTCGATTAACTAGTCACAATGCTTTTTTAAGTCATTATGTATATGCACTTGTACTTACATATTCATCAACTATTGTATCTTATCACATATACTAAACATATACCACATATATACTTCATATGCAACACATATACCATACATATACCACATATATACTTCATATGCAACACATATACTATACATATACCACATATATACCTCATATGTCAACACATATACCTTGCATATACTATACATATACCATGTATATATATATTATGTCAAACATATACCTCAAATATAACACAAGTACACAAACTTATATGTACCACAAATGTCACAAATATTCATCATCATATTTTCAAGGAAACATAATCACAATCATATGAATCACATAGCAAACAACATTCATATGCACTAAAGAATTCAATTGATAATTAGACTCACTTTTTTCCTTTGATTCCAACCCTTAACTTATTGTCTACCCCCTTCTTGTATATCTCCAATTTGTCTTAAGCCTAATATTGAAATATAATTGGTTAATTTATGACTAAAGAAACTTAATATGGCTTAAACAAATTAATATACATTATTCATATCAATAATTAAAATATTTCCTATGAGGCAGTGTGACCTTATGGGACTGTTTTGACTATAACTTTTTCTGTACTTAACCAATTAATCTGATTATTGTTCCTAATTAAAATTAAATATTTATATATAACATATTAAAATTTCAAACCAATTAGATTACTGTACAATTTTTGGTAGAATTTCTAAACCTATTCTGATTTCTGCTATGTTTTCTGCCCTTAGGCAGTTTCAGGGTACTCATTTGGGTTCATCATAACTTATACTCTAAACGTCCTATTTTAATTAACATTTATAGACACTTATATGGGTGTATATGGAACATTTTTCATGTTTACAACTTCTATCAATTATGTCTCTAAGGTCTTAAAATTATAACAAACATTTTACTGGTCCAGAATAGAATTGGCTTCCGGACCAGTATGACTTCCAAAGGTCATAACTTATTCTTTACATAATATATTAAGCTGAAATTCATACTAAAATTTAGCTAATACATATACCTATAACTCTACTGTTTTGAGAATTTACAGAATCGATCTGTAAGAAACTCCAAATAATTAAACAATTTTCTAGACCTGTACAGGGCACTCAGTAGATAGTTCAAATTATGGAACAGTCATGGTTCCATTCACCATAACTCAAAAATTACAAGACCTATGAACCTGATATTTGGTATACAGATCCATAACACATATATCTACAATTTTTATGTTTTGAGGTACTTCAAATATTAGTTTACCATACCCACAACTAATAAACACTGTAGCTAACTTACTTAAGATTCATATCCAGACCAGTTTCAGTACGAAGAGGATATCTCATTCTATACATCACATCTTGAAACAATATTTACCTATCCATAAATATAAGACATAAAGGAACAACTGTTGTGTTTTATGCTTTTCCAGAATCAATTTATATGGATATCAAAATCGGGATGCAAATCAGTGCCTATTAATAAACCTTAGCAACTCAAATCAACCTTATAGCAATAAGAATTGATTACTTACCAAGAACAAACTTGCAAGGGATCAATTTGCCTCAAAAACCAAGTGAAACAAGGAAGAATTGGTGGCTAGAACTTGAGAGAAAATAGGTTGAAGAAATGAAGCAAAGAAGAAGAAGAAGATAAAGAAAGAAAAGGAAGATAATTGAGCCTAATAGGTTAAAAGCCACCTATCCCATTTCCTTTACTTTTCCATCCGTCCATGTTTTGTTTTCTTTTTCTTTTGTTGTATGCTTTTTTTTTTAATTTTTATTATTATTTTTATTTTTATTATCATCATACATACATACATACATATACATACATTCATGTATACATATATACATTTACCCAATTTTACTAACCAATAATAATTAAATATATAATTTAATCACTTATTTTAATTTAATTAAATTAATCATGTCAAATTTTTATTAATTTAATCTAGTCTCTTTATTCATTTAAATATTAATTTCATATCATTTTCAACTATATTATAAAACAGACATATGCATTTCTATACAATTGTAAAATATTTGAAAATAAAGTAATTGTATGTCATGAATATATTTAAATAAAAATGTATATTATGCATGTGTTCAAGTGATATATATGCAAAATGTATATGTGCAAATGAGATGCTGTAGAAATGCATATGGAAAAATTCAAGGATGTCACAGAATAAGGAAACTTGGGAAGCATCTGAGCTTGGAAGATGTAAATAACAAAATCTTGAAAAGTCTTCCTCTCAAAGATTACGGTTCAAGAGTTGTCGATATAGAAGAAGAAAATGAAGACATGAGCATCATGAATACTGATGTGCTTATTGGCAAACTTCTGACACATGAAATGGCAGTGAAAAGAGATAGAGAGTTTGAAGCAGAGCCAGAAAAAAGAAAGTCTCTAGCACTAAAAGTCTCTATTTCAAAATCTCAATAAGAAGATGAAGATGATGAAGAAATGAGTGATGATGAGAATGAGGACATTGTCATGCTCTCAAGAAGGCTGAAAAGAATCATTGAGAAGAAAATGAGCAATTTCAGAAAATTCAGGCAAAGAAACCTCAAACAGACCTCTAATGATGCACAAAGAAGTAAAGAAGAGGTAAAGTGCTATGAATGTGGAAAGAAAGGGCATATTAAACCAGAATGTCCAAGGCTCAAGACATATAAGAGTAAATACCAAAGAGACAATGGGGAGAAAGGTCACAAAGCCACATGGGATGACGAAAGCTCTTCAAGTGAAAAAATGGCATTGAAAGCGAAGAGGTCAACCTATGCTTCATGGTTATTGAGGATCACGTCTCAGATAAGGTAAAATCATTACACTCATACTCTTTCAATAATGATAGTAGTGATAATGATAGTAATATTGATAGTGATGATGATGAACAAAGCCTTATAAAAGAATTAAATATAGAACTAGAGAAATATAAGAGTAAATTAAGTACTTATAAGAATAACATCTCCTATTTAAAAAACAAAATGGATGCCTTAGAAAAAGAGAACATTAAGCTTAAATCATCTAATGAATCTGTTCAAAAATCATTAGATGAATACTCATCAATACCCTCAACTAAATCCTTGCTTAAAGAAAATAATACTTTAAAAAATGAAGTTGAGGAACTTAGAAATTCAATTTCAAAATTCCATAAAGGAAAAGAGAGTTTAGATACTCTTATTGTGTCTTAAAGACCACCTTTAATTAGACATGGTCTAAGATTTAAGGACATATCATCATCTTCTCACAAAACCATTTTTGTTAAGTCTAGTGAACCTCACATCTCCACACTTGCTGGAACAACACCAAAGAATAAGTTCACTAAACCTTTTATACATAGAAAGAATAATCATGTCTTTATGTATAAGAAACATGTATATAGAAAAGCAGCAAATAATCATAATTGTGTATGCCATTGTTCTCAAAATCACTCTAATAGAAATATGGCATTCAAAAATATTGTAAGACCAAAAAGTAATGTTAGACCTAAACAATGTAATTATTGTATGAAAATGGGTCACATAAATAAATATTGCTGGATAAGGAAGGCTTATTGGGAACCTTCATATGCTAACCCCCAAGGACCCAAGCTCATTTGGGTACCTAAAAATCATACTTAAATTGTGATTCTATAGGTATGTCTCAAGTCCACAATAAACAAAAATGCTTGGCTAGTAGACATTGGATGCTTAAAGCATATGATAGGAGACAAAGGACTCTTCAATGAAATCAAAAGTATTAATGGAGGTAAAGTTACCTTTGGAAACAATGCTAAGGGTAAGGTAATTGGCATTGGCTCTATTGGTATTAATGGTACTATTTTTATTAAAGATGTCTTACTTGTTGATGGCTTGAAACATAACTTGTTGAGTGTTAGTCAATTATGTGATAAAGGAAACAAAGTAACCTTTACTTCCAATCAATGTCTTGTGACCTCTATCGATGGGCAAGAGATATTTAAAAGAAATAGAGATGTCAACACTTACATAATAGACTTACACGAAATATCTAACCATTCCTCTAAGTGTCTTGTGTCTACTAGTGATGAATCATGACTGTGGCATAAAAGGCTTGGTCATGCAAACATGGACTTAATTCAAAGCCTTAGCACAAGAGAACTAGTAAAGGGATTGCTAAAAGTCAAATTTGAAAAAGACAAGACATGTGAACCTTGCCAAAGAGGGAAGCAACACAAGTCATCCTTCAAAGCCAAAAACATATTTGCTAAGTGTATGACTAGGGAATTCGAAATGAGCATGATGAGTGAGCTTAAATATTTCCTTGGTCTACAAATAAAACAAAGCAATGAGGGCATATTCATCAACCAATCCAAATATTCCAAAGACTTACTTAAGAAATTTGGAATGGAAGGATGCAAGAATGCCAAGACTCCAATAAGCACATCAACAAAATTGGATAAGGATGAAAAGGGTAAGAGCATAAATGAAAAGCTCGATAGAGGTATGATCGGATCACTTTTATATCTTACTGCTTCTAGACCTGACATAATGTATAGTGTATGCTTATGTGAACGATTTCAATCATGTCCAAAAGAGTCTCATTTACATGTAGTAAAAAGAATTCTAAGATATTTACATGGCTCATTTCATCTAAGTTTGTGGTATCCTAGAAATTCATCTTTTTATATTGTAGGATATTCAGATGCTGATTATCCTGGTAGTCTTTTAGATAGAAAAAGTACTTTAGGTACTTGCCACTTTATTGGAGAGTGCTTAGTTTCTTGGTTTAGCAAGAAACAAGTTTCAGTTGCTCTTTCTATCGCTGAAGCGGAGTATGTAGTAGCAGGATGTTGTTGTACACAAATTCTTTGAATGAGACAACAACTTAAGGATTATGGTCATAATATGAACCATATACCTATTAGAAGTGACAATACAAGTGCTATAAATCTATCAAAGAATCCCATTCAACATTCCAAAAGTAAGCATATTGACATTAGACACCATTTTATTAGAGATCATGTTCAACATGGAGATGTTGTATTGGAATTTATAAGCATAGAAAATCAATTGGCAGATATATTCACTAAATCTCTAAATGAGGAAAGATTTAATTTCATAAGAAGAGAGCTTGGTATGATTGATGGATTAACTTTGTGATTGCCAAATTGTCAAACTTTAAGTGATAATCTTGTTTTTGTATCATTTTATTAGATATAAGGTAGTTAATTTGATGGAAATTCATGTTATAAGGGATAAAATCTTCATAGAAATGCTTTAGTCTTGTTTTAGGATTTAATTTTATTTAATGAGAATTTTAGGCAGTTTACGCCCGAGACATATGTTCACGACCGTAAACTAAATAGCCAAAAGAACCAGTAGCTTTCACGACTTGATTCACGATATGGTTCACGGCTTAAAGTAGTGAAGCCTATATTCAAGACTTCATTCACCCCTATGAAATGCCTTGTTCATGCCCGTGTTGCATTTTCACGCCCGTGAACATTTTCATCAAAAACTTACAGAAGCGTTCACGCTTTGTGTCACGCTTTGTTTCACGGTCATAAGTAGTGAAATTCAACACTTCACGCTCATAACTTATTTTTCACCACTGTGATAGTTCATCATTCACGCCCATGACCTTCAAATGTCACGACCGTGAGCAATTTTATGCCTTTCTTCATGGGTAGAGAACCTTTTCAGCAAACCGTGAACACGACACTTCACGCCCGTGACTAAGTGTTTTACGACCGTGAAGAGGTCAGCTATATAACGTTTATGCCGGTTATTTTTCACATTTCAACTTTACAACTTCTTGCAACTGCTCTCATTTATCAACATTCATTGTCACATTGAAGATTCTGGCCCCCTAGTCACAAATTTCATCTATAAATACCATCAAAAACTTCTTCCATCATCACAAATCATCTTTCCTTAGTGTTTCCTCACAAATTCTATTAAACTTTTTTCCACTCTTCAAAAGTTTATTCTTCAAATGAAGATGGAAACCGGTTCATCAAAGGGTACTAGGAAGAAATATCATGCTCCTAGAAGGTACATAGATTACCTTATGAATATAATTCCAGAGCATTGCCATCCAAGGTACTCTGTGCTTAAGAAAATGCCTCTCATTTCCTCAAGGTCATTTGAGTGGCAGACAGTACGTACTCTTGGCCTTGAGACAGCCATGACAAAGCAACTTCAGGCCTGTCATTTGAAGGATTTTGTTGACATTCATCAACCAACATTGAGGGAGCCAACCTTGGAGTTCTTGAGCACTTTGCAAGTGTCTCCCACTGGCATGGTGAAGTTTCAATTGTGCAAGAATCCTAACACCCTTTTCGCCACAGAATTTGGAGATTTATTCAACCTACCCTCGGATGGCATCCTAAACGACAGTGAAGTAGAGTTCTATGCTACTCAAGCATGGACTCACTTTGGTCTGGATTACAGCTGGGACGTAAAACAAATGAAGAGCACTCACCTTTGATCCCCAGTGCACAAATATCTGCATAGGTTTTTAACCTATAGCATCTTTGCCCGAGGAGACAACAATGACATCATTAGAAAGTCTAAGCTTTTTCTCCTAGATATGGCCCCAAGAGGCCTCACAGTGGCATTATCTCGATGGTTTGTGAACCATCTCCTGTCCATTGCCACCAAGCCCTCTGGAGACATTGATTGGTGGGTATGTGACCGATATTGCATTGAAGCTTGGATATCTGAAGCTGGATGCACATCATTACAACCTCATCTCAGGGCATCCTCGAGACCGACTGAATGTTGAGTCCATCATCAAGATGGGAGCGGCTATTCGAATTGTCTATGAGAACAACATCTACTACCACTTCATTGACACTGCTGGCGAGATCATTTGGGAAGATAATGATTCAGGGGAATTTAAAGCTGGCCTCCAAGGAATTCAGCAGAAGAAAAGGGCTCGAGTTGAGATGACACCTCCTGAGGTTGAGCAGGACATCGGACAATCCTCTGCCCCTACACCAAATTTGGCTCAGCAGGTGGTTGACCTCCTAGCACCACGATTTGAGCAGCTACAGGCTTCTATGGATGAGAGGTTGGAGAACCTCAAGGACTTTATGGAGTCTAGGATGGATAGCCTCGAGGCAGAAGTTGCTCGACTTAGGGATATAATGTCCGGTTAGATGTTAAGCTAGATGTTAGCCTTGATATGCTTGTTTGTTTGTTTGTAGCAAATTCTAAATTTCCTTTCTGAATTTTATTTACTTATTGTTTGTACTTCTCTTTCATAATTAATATATTTGCTTTGTTTTCCATTATGGTTTATCTTTATTGATATTTTTTTTGTTGATGATAAAAGGGGGAGAAACTAGCAATATATTAAATATAAGTGCAAGCAATACTTAATTTTGAATCAAAATGGAGAACTTAGCAATATATTGTTTTAAAAGTTAAATGCAAAATTAAATGGGGAGAAACTAGCAATATATTCAGTTAAGTGCAATACTTAAATTTTGATTCAAAATGAATATGCAAGTATGCAAATGAGCTTTATACACCTTAAATATATCTTAAGTATACTTTGCATATACCTTGATGCAAGTTACATAAATGAATATGCACTTGATATACTTTAAATATACCTTACATATACTTCATGCTTTAAAGAAAATCTTAGTATACATTGGATATACTTTGCATATAACTTGCATATACTTAAAACTATAAAGTATATTTTGATGCTACACTTCATCATTCTTTACAATTCTTGCACTTCAGCATTTTTTTATCCTAAGCATCTTTTGAGGGGGAGACTTCTCAAAAGCACATATTGCTAGATTATTTGTCACCATCAAAAAAGGGGAGATTGTTAAACCTTGAAGGGTATTTCCGTCATTTTGATGCTAACAAATAAAATAGCAATAATGTATTTAATATTCTTGTTTTCTAAGTCTATTGAACAGGGTATGAAGTATGTTAGCAATAATGGAGAATGGAAGATTAATCTTCAAAAGATAAAATTGAAGAAGTAACATGTTCACACCCGTGACCCTATGTGTCATGCCCATGATGAAGGGAGTGAACAAGGAGAACAAAAGAACAAGAGAATTGAAAATATTCTGAATCAAAACCTTGTTGTAAGCCATTTTGTGTATTTGATATTTATTCTTTGTAAAAATATTTTTGCTCATCATTTATTGAGCAAATTAGATTTTTAAGTGTTTCTCTCTGTAATCATTTACTCAAGTGAGTTTTGGGTATTTCTGGTTTAAGAGTAGAACACTTGTAAGAGTTAGTTGTGTGAGCCTCTAAAACACAAAGAAAAGTTGTTTGTGTGAGCCTGTAAAACACAAGGTAACGGTTGTTTGTCTGAGCCTATAAAATACAAGATAAAGATTATTGTGTGAGCCTGTAAAACACAAGGAATTGGTTATTGTGTGAGCCATCAAAACACAAGGGATTTTTCGGGTTAGGTGTGAGCCATTGTTAGAAACACCATAGTTAGGAGTGAGCTTGTAAAAATCCATTGTAACACTCAGTGTGTTAGTGAAACTCTCAATCAAGATTGAGGAGAGAAGTAGGGTTTATTAACACCAGAACTACTATAAAAATCCTTGTGTCATATTCTTCTATCCCTACTAAACTTAATTTTTATTTTCGCAACTTAAATTTAAAATTTTTAAACTCCAATTCAACCCCCCCTTCTTGGCTCAATATTTGGGCAACAGATAGCTTTCACATCAATCATTCATTTGTCTCTCATTTCTCTTCCTAGCCGAAATTGGCTTTTTTCCCTTATTTATTTATTTATTTATTTATTATTATTATTTTAATTCATTTTATCCACAATTGTTAAATCCATTAATTTCAAGTCTTGAATAAATAAATTTTCAACAATTAATTATACAATTATTCATGAAATAATTTTCTTTACATTTCGGTATATTCAATTTCAAAATTGGAGTACCGAAGCAAAAATCGCATTTTTCCGGGTATTTTTATGGTATCATATGTTAAATTTTATCTTTTAAATGTGGTGCCCTAAATAATTGAGTTTTTATACCAAATTATACCTGGGAGTCCGCCTTAATATTCATTACGTCCTAGTATACTCCATTTGTGATTTGCTAACAATGCAAAAATTGCGTATTTTACAATAAGATGTCATTTTCATCGATTGTCGTAAAAATTTCAGCGTTACGTGTTTAAATTAAAATTTCTCATTTATTCTCGGTCCTAATTTAGACTTTAGTCATATCGGCTCAATTTTGGTCCCGCATGGGCATGATTTTTGATCGGTCCAATGCGTCTGGTCGAGAAATACCCGTGTCGACCGTGGCCTAAATTGACGGACGTGACAGATGGTGCATTATACGGATGATGGTAAAGTGACTATAGATTTGGAAGTAAACGATGAGGGAAGATTTAAATATGTATTTGCCGCATGGATTAAAGGATTTGCCGCATTAATGAAGGTAATAGCGAGTGACGAGACTTTTTTGGAAGGAAGGTACAAAGGAATTTTGCTCATTGTAGCGACCCAAGATGGTAACTTCCATCAATATCCATTAACTTGGGTTGTAATAGACTTAGAGAATAATGATTCCTGGGGTTGGTTCTTTGGGAATATGCAAGAGCTCATACTGATGAAAATGGTTTGGTTTTTATTTCGGATAGACACTAGAGTATCACTAATGGTCTCAGGAATCACTACAAGGTAGCTTATTAGGAATACTTTAGGTGGCATATTTCCCAAAATGTCAAAGCAAATGTGAGGAAGAAATGTGTGTTTCAACTTTTTGAAGAAGTCGTAAATGCCTACAAAATTTCAGAATTCAACAGGTTCTATGATGAACTTAAGGCAAGATTTGAATGAGTCGTTAAATATCTTGAAGAAATGAGAATGGACATAAGTCAATAGGAAAAAACTCATTTCTACAGTACTCGATACAATATCATGACTACTAATAGGGCAAAATCTATAAACTCTGCTTTGAGGGAAAAACAAAAGTATCACATAATTTCATTGTTGGAGGCATGCAAGTCAAAGTATCTGAGTGGTGTAATAAGAGGGCAAATGAATTACTTAATTTACAACCCCTAAGGGATAGTCCGTTGATGCCCAAAACTGAAGTTATTGTTAGAAAATGATACCAAGATGCAATGGGGATGCACCCAATTCATCTTAACAGGTTTTAGTTTGACGTGAGAGGGAAAAGTAATGAGGCTAGGGTTAATTTAGAAGATAAATCATTTACATATTGTCTATTTAACGTGGATAAGCTTCCATATATGCATGCTTTGTCATGTTGTTAGCTTGTCAGAATTAATCTGTATCATTTGTGTAATAACCAATATTCTATAGATAATATGTTTGTCACATATGTTGAAATAGTCTATCTAGTGCCAACAGAAGTTGAATGGGACCTCGAAGGCGTGGAACTGGTGAAAGTATTTTCCCTGATGTTGAGAGGAATAGAGAAAGACCCAGGACAAAAAAACTCCCTCCGTGGAAGAAGTTAGAAAATGGAAGATTACTTGCTCAATATGTAAGAAACAGAGTCATTCAAAAAGAACACATAGCAAACATTCAACAGACACAACGTCGAGGGCGGAAAAAATTAAATAGTCTCATTTTTTATGTATATGTAATTTAATATATTTATTTTAACTTTTATTGTATGTGTGATTTGAATTTCCAATAAAATTTCACGTGAACAAAGTGAAATTGGTATTTTTAGTAAATTATCTCTACTTTACTCTACCAAACTCGACAATAGTAAGAAGTATGACGATAGAGAAATTCATGTTAGCAAAATGAAAATTGCATTTTTAGTAATTTATCTTTACCAACTCAGGAATAGGATTAATTTCGAAGGTCATGAGTAGATACAAATTATAAGAAAATAACATTGATTATCTTTATTTAATTCTACCTAACTCGATAATAGTATTAAGTTCGACAATCGTGAGTAGATACAAATTCTATGAAAATAGTATCGGTTATCTCTACCTAACTCGACAATAGGATTAGGTTTGATGGTCGTGAGTTTATACAACTTCTATGAAAATAAGATTAGTTTTTTGTACACTGTTAATATATTATATAGCAAACTCAAAAATCATAATAGTTTTGATTTTCATATATTATATAAAAGAATATTGATTTTTTTTTATGATTACACATGTATTTCCTAAGCCACATTTAGACATCATTTTTCCATTTCAATTACACTTGAAAAACATGTTGACAATTTTTGTTTCTATTCCAATGAATGTTAGTCATTCCAAGGCCAATGATCCAAAGTATTAGAGACTAAGATCAAAGTATTAGAGTGAATCCTGTAAATTATTGGATTAGAGACTTCAAAAGGATTTAGAGATTCATATGTCATTTCTAACAGCATCCACCTTGAATACATCAGTGTCTACCCACCATTTGTGTCCCATGCAACTCTCTGCCAATTCAACCATTCAACTATGCCATTCAATATAATTAAAGCAATGCCAACGACATAAACTGATAATTCACAGCCTTGTTTTGCTGTATTCTCAAATAAACTGAGATTTTTATCATCATTATAAAAAATGTTTAGACATCCAAAATAAATAAGGGAATATTTATTTTATGCCTATAAATAACATGTCATAAACCTAATGGTTGCATGTAATGGATCCCAAGGTAAATTTCAAAATACTTTTATAAAATCAATATTCTTAAGCAAAACATAGTCCTTGGCAGCCAAATTGAAGTATCGATAGCAGAAAGTAAAATTGTAAATTATGTCTTCATCATTTTTGCTTTTGGTGGTGGATCTGAAAGATTTCTCTTAATATGCACAAAGGGGAAGTCTCGTGATATCAGCTATTGAGAAAAGAAAGAAAAGGACAAAAAAATTGTTAACCTTGAGGGGTATTTCTGTCATTTTGATGATAATAAATAATATAGCAATATTGTATTTAACATACTTGTTTTTGTAAGTGTATTATACAGGACATGAATTAAAATAGCAAGAATGGAGAATTGGAAGAATAATCCTTGAGAAACAAAAAGCAAGAAGTAGCATGTTCACTATCGTGACTCTAGGAGTCACTCCCGTGAAGGAAGCTAACCGTTACCAAAATCAACATTTGAAGTTCACGGCCATGAAGGAAAACCAAACCGTGAAGTAAGCATTTCAGTCACCCCCGTGACTATAGGTGTCACCCCCGTGAAGAGTCATGTAATTTCAACCAGAGAGCTTCACGACCAGAGTCACCACTTGGGTCACAAATTAAAAGGTTGTTTGTGTGAGCCTATAAAACACAAAGGAATTGGTTATTGTGTGAGCCATTAAAACACAAGGGATTTTCTGGGTTAGGTGTGAGTCATTGTGAGAAACACTATAGTTGGGAGTGAGCTTGTAAAACTCCATTGTAACACTTAGTGTGTTAGTGAAACTTCCAATTGCGATTGGGGAGAGGAGTAGGGTTTGTTAATACTCGAACCTCTACAAATCTTTGTGTCTGATTTTCTCTATCCCTTCTAAAATTAACAATTTTATTTCCGCACTTTAAAGTTTAATTTTTGAAACTCCAATTCAACCCCCCCTTCTTGGTCTAATATCTGGGCAACAATTGGTATCAGAGCTTTGTCTAGCATCTAAGCCTAAAAAGCGCTAGTAAAGAGTAAGATATTGCCAGTGAAGGATTCCAAAGTCTCAAACCTTACTTTGATGGAGCAAATTATGCCCATTGGAAGTTTAGGATGGAGACATACTTGGATAGTGAAGGCATTGAAGTCTGGGATAGTGTACGAAAAGAATGGACACCACCAACCAGAAGAGGAGCTGATGGTGAAGAGGAAATCCTATTAAGAGATGTTTGGACAGAGCCCCAAAGAAGAGCAAATTTCAAAAATAAGAAGGCAATGACAATTCTATCAAGCTCATTATCTATTGAAGAATGTGGGAGAATACAGCACTGCTCAACAGCCTATAGTATGTGGAAGACATTGGAGAACTATCATGAGGGAACTAAGCAAGTCAAATCCAAGAAGATTCAACTTCTAACCTCAAAATATGAGCTCTTCAAGATGAAATCAAATGAGTCAATCACTGACATGACCAACCGTCTTTTATGCATTATAAATGGAATGAGGAAACTTGGGAAGCATCTGAGTTTGGAAGATGTAAACAATAAAATCCTGAGAAGTCTTCCTCTTAAAGACTATGGTTCAAGAGTTGCTGGCATAGAAAAAGCAAATGAAGATATGAGTATCATGAACACTGATGTGCTAATTGGCAAGCTTCTCACACATGAGATGGCAGTAAAGAGAGATAGAGAGATTGAAGCAGAGCCAGAAAAAAGAAAACCCTTAGCACTCAAAGCCTCTACTTCAAAATCTCAAGAAGAAAGTGAAGATGATGAAGAGATGAGTGATAATGAAAATGAGGACATCGCTATGCTTTCAAGGAGATTAAAAAGAATCATTGAGAAGAAAATGGGCAATTCCAGAAAATTCAGGCAAAGAAACCTCAAACAAACTTCAAATGATACACATAGAAGTAAGGAAGAGGTAAAATGCTATGAATGTAGAAAGAAAGGACATATCAAACAAGAATGTCCAAGGCTCAAGAAGCATAAGAGCAAATACCAAAGAGACAATGGGGAGAAAGGTCACAAAGCCACATGGGATGACGAAAGCACTTCAAGTGAAAAAGATGATAATGAAAGTGAAGAGGTCAACCTATGTTTCATGGCTATTGAGGATCACGTCTCGGACAAAGTAAGATCACTACACTCATACTCTTTCAATAATGATAGTAGTGATAATGATAGTGATAGTGATGATGATGATGATGAGCAAAGCCTAATAGAAGAATTAAATATAGAATTAGAGAAATATAGAACTAAATTTAGTATCTATAGAAATAATATCTCTAATTTGAAAAATAAGATAGATGGCTTAAAAAAGGAGAACATAAAGCTTAAATCATCTAATGAATCTCTTCAAAAGTCATTAGATGAATATTCATCAAGACCCTCAATAGTTCACTGTTAAAAGAAAATAATATTTTGAGAAATGAAGTTGAAGAACTTAGAAATTCCATTTCTAAATTTCACAAGGGTAAAGAGAGCTTAAATACTCTCATTGTGTCTCAAAGACCACCTTTAGTTAGACATGGTCTAGGGTTTAAGGACACATCATCATCTTCTAACAAAACAGTATTTGTTAAAGAACATAACATCTCCACACCTGTTAGAATTGCACCAAGAAATAAGAATGTTAAAACCTCTATACCGAAAAAGAATCATGCCTTTATATATAAGAAGAATGTATCTAGAAAAATGCAAATTAATCATGATTGTGCATGCCATTGTTCTCAAAATTAGCCTAATCAAATTATGGGATTCAAATACGTTGTAAGACCAAAAAGAAAGTTTACACCTAAACAATGTAATTACTGTATGAAAATGGGTCATATAAATAGAAATTACTGGATAAGGAATGCTCATTGGCAACCTTCATGTGCTAACCCCCAAGGACCCAAACTCATTTGGGTACCTAAATATCATACTTGATTTGTAACTCTGTATGTATGCCTCAAGTCCACAATAAACAAAAATGCATGGCTAGTAGATAGTGGATGCTCAAGGCATATGACAAGAGACAAAGAACTCTTCAATGAAATCAAAAGTATTGATGGAGGTAAAGTTACCTTTGGAAACAATGCAAAGGGTAAGGTAATTGGCATTGGTTCTATTGGTGTTAATGGTACTACTTTTATTAAAGATGTTTTACTTGTTGATGGCTTGAAACATAACTTGTTGAGTGTAAGTCAATTATGTGATAAAGGAAACAAAGTAATCTTCACTTCAAATGAATGTCTTGTAATCTCTATTGATGGTCAAGAAATATTTAAAGGAAATAGAGATATCAATACGTACATAATAAACTTACATGAACTATCTAACCATTCCTCTAAGTGTCTTGTGACTACTAGTGATGAATCTTGGCTGTGGCATAGAAGACTTGGTCATGCTAACATGGATTTAATACAAAGTCTCAGCACAGGGGAGCTAGTAAAAGGATTACCAAGAGTTAAATATGAAAAAGGCAAGACTTGTGATCCTTGTCAAAGAGGAAAGCAACACAAGTCATCTTTCAAAGCCAAAAACATAGTAAGTACTTCAAAACCCCTTCAACTCCTACATTTAGACTTATTTGGACCTACTAGGGTTGCTAGCTTAGGAGGAAAACATTATGCATTTGTCATCGTAGATGATTATTCTAGATTTACTTGGGTAATTTTCTTAGCTCAAAAGAGTGATGCTTTTGAAAATTTCAAAAACTTTTCTAAAAGAGTTCAAAATGAAAAAGGGTACTGCATTTCAAAAATAAGAAGTGATCATGGGAAAGAATTTGAAAATGAAAACTTTGAAAGTTTTTGTCTTGAACATGGCATTTCACATAATTTCTCATCTCCTAGAACACCTCAACAAAATGGAGTAGTTGAAAGGAAAAAATGAACATTAATTGAAATGACAAGAACAATGCTTAATGAATATGATTTACCAACTTATTTTTGAATAGAAGCCACAAACACTACATGTTATATTTCAAATCGAGTTTTCAAAAGACCTCTTTTAAACAAAACCTCATTTGAGCTATGGAATGGAAGAAAGCCCTCGGTATCATACTTTAGAGTATTTGGATGTAAGTGTTTTATATTGAACACCAAGGACAATCTTGGAAAATTCTCCTCTAAGTTTGATGATGGTATCTTTTTAGGATACTCTACAACCAGCAAAGCATATAGAGTATTTAATAAAAGATCATTAATAGTGGAAGAATCCATGCATGTTGTTTTTAATGAATCTAGTAGACTTGATCTTGTGAAAGGTAGTGCTCTTGATGATGTTGTAGATAATATGGAAAAACTTGTCATTGAAAATGGAAAAGAAGAAAACGATCAAGAAAATCTACTACCTCAAAATCAAGAACAAATGGAGTAATAACTTCCAAAAGAATGGAGAATGAACATAAATCATCCAAAAGAGCAAATAATTGGTGATTTATCAAGGGGAGTAAGTACTAGATCTCATTTCAAGCATTTAGTCACTGACATTGCTTTTATTTCACAAATTGAGCCTAAAAACATTGATGAGGCTCTTAATGATGAAAGTTGGGTAATTGCCATGCAAGAGAAACTCAACCAATTTGAGAGAAATAAGGTATGAAACCTAGTACCAAGACCCAAGAATCATCCAATCATAGGCAGCAAATAGGTATTTAGAAATAAGTTAGATGAACAAGGGTTAATAACCAGGAATAAAGCAAGACTAGTTGCAAAAGGATATAATCAGGAAGAAGGTATAGACTATGATGAAACATATGCACCAGTAGCTAGATTAGAAGCTATAAGAATACTCTTAGCATATGCATGTCACATGAATTTCAAACTTTTTCAAATGGATGTGAAAAGTGCATTTCTAATTGGCTATATAGATGAAGAAGTGTATGTAGAACAACCACCAAGTTTTGAAAGCTATGATTTGCCAAATCATGTTTTTAAACTTTCAAAAGCTTTGTATGGTTTAAAACAAGCTCCAAGAGCTTGGTATGAGAGACTAAGTTCTTTTTTACTAGAAAATAGCTTCACAAAGGGTAATGTTGACATTACACTGTTCATCAAAAAGCATAAGCATGAGATACTAATTCTTCAAATTTATGTTGATGATATAATATTTGGTTCTACTAATGAGCTGCTTTGTCAAGAATTTGCTAAGTGCATGACTAGGGAATTTGAAATGAGCATGATGAGAGAACTTAAGTATTTTCTTGGTCTACAAATCAAACAAAGCAATGAGGGCATATTCATCAACCAATCCAAATATATCAAAGACTTAATCAAAAAATTATGAAGCAAAATCTTTGTTGAAATGATTTAGTCTTGTTGCAGAACTTAATTTCAATCTGATGAAAATTATAGGGGAGTCACGCTCGTGACTTATACTCACGCCCGTGACTTAAGTGGCTGGAAGAGGCAGTGTCATTCACGACTTTGGTTCACGACATGCTTCACGGTTTCAAGTAGTGAAACATAGTTTCACGGCTTGAGTCACGCCCGTCGATAAGAACATTCACGCCCGTGACGCTTTTTCACTCCCGTGAACAATTATGCCTAAAAAACTCACATAAGCTTTCACGCTTTGGGTCACGGCATGATTCACGGCTTCAAGTGGTGAAACATAGTTTCACGGCTTGAGTCACGCCCGTGGAAAAGAAACCTCACGCCCGTGACACAGTTTCACGCCCGTGAATAATTACACCTAAAACTCACATAAGCTTTCACGCCTTGTGTCACGGCTTGCTTCATGGGTATAAGTAGTGAAATTCAACAGTTCACGACTGTGACAATTTATTCACCCCCGTGACCTATGATCATTCACACCCGTGATGTTCATCGATCACGCCCGTGAATGCATTCACGCTTTCATTCACGGGTGAAACACTGCTTCAGCAAACCGTGAACACGACTATTCACACCCGTGAAACCCTAAGCCACGCCCGTGAATGTATCGAATATATAAGAAAACAACCGGTTAAAATCTTCATTTCAACTCTCCATCTCCTAAAACCGCTCTCATTTACTCTCATTCATTGAGACATTGAAGATTCCGACCCCAAAGCCTTGATATTTCACTATAAATACCATCAAAAGTTCAAATCTTCAGCAGAAAACAGACATTTCTAGGGTCTTTCATCACAGTTTTTTGTCAGAAATCTTCTTCAACTCCATCAACAACTAAAATTCTTCAAATATGGAGTCTGCTTCATCAAAGGGGAAGAGAAAAAAGTCTCATGCACCAAAGAAGTATTCAGATTACCTCATGAACATCATTCTAGAAAGTTGCCATCCTCGGTATGCAACTTTGAAGAAGAGACCTATTTTATCATCAAGGTCCTTCAAATGGCAGACAGTCCGTAATCGCGGGCTCGAGATCGCTATGACAGAGCAACTTCAAGCCTGTCATCTAAGAGAATTTGTTGAAATTCATCTGCCAACCCTACGGGAGCCAACGCTGGAATTTCTCAGCACCTTGCAGGTTTCACCAACTGGAGTGGTGAAATTCCAACTCTGCATTTAGAGAATTGTTCAACCTACCATCTGATGGCGTTCTGAATGAGACTGAGGTAGAATTCTCTGCCCTAGCAGCATGAACACATTTTGGCACGGATTGCAGCTGGGATGTCAAGAAAACTAAGAGCACACATCTCAGGACCCCAGTACACAAGTATTTACATAGGTTTCTAACCTATAGCATTTTTGCTCGGGGAGAAAGCAATGGAACTATTAGGAAGTCAGAACTCTTCCTATTCGAGATGGCTTGCAGGGGAGTCACAGTGGTGCTTTCCAGATGGTTTGCAAACCATCTTCTCTCCATCGCCACCAAGCCCACAGGAGATATCTTGATTGGGGCATATGTCACTCATATGGCAGTGAAGCTCAATTACTTGAAGCTGGATAACCATCACTTCAACATCATTCCTACACACCCACGAGATAGGCTGGATGTAGAGTCATTCATCAAGATGGGAGCAGCTGTCAGAATCATTTTTCAAAACGATATCTTCTACCGCTTCACTGATACTGCTAGAGAGATTATCTGGGAAGATCATGACACAGAGGATTTTAAAGCAGGCCTCCAGGGAGTCCAGCAGAAAAAGAGGGCTAGGATTGAGGAAGCAACTTCAGCCATCGAGCAGGACATTGGGCAGTCCTCAGCCTCCACACCCTCTTTAGCGCAGCAGGTGGTCGACCTCTTGGCACCACGTTTTGAGCAGCTGCAGACTTCCATGGATGAGAGGTTGGAAAACCTCAAGGACTTCATCGAGTCTCGGATAGACAGTCCTAAGGCTGAAGTAGCTAGGCTTCGTGATAGGATGTCTGGCTAGGATATAGGCTAGAGTGTAGCCTAAATTTGTTATGTTTGATCATTTTTTGTTGTTTGATTTATGTAGGAAATCTTAAATTTTCTTTCTTAGTTTGTATCCTTTCCTTCATAATATATATATTTGCTTTTGTTTACTTCAATCTACATATTCTTTTTTGATTGATGACAAAAGGGGGAGAAAACTAGCAATATATGATAAGGGAAAGTAGTATCAAACTAGCAATAATAAGAATAGTGAATCAAAAAGTGAAACAAACTTTGAATTGATTTAAAAATCTTGATTCAACTTTTTCAGATGCAAAGTAGATAATTGAAAAACTGAGCTTCTATATACTTTAAATGTACCCTAAGTATACTTTGCATACACCTTAAAAGCAAGTTACAACATGCCACGATATATCTTAAATACACCTTACATATACTTTATGTCTTGAAAAAGAATTATGGTATGTATTGGATATACTTCTCATATAACTTGCATATACTTAAAATCTAGTTAAATGCTACATCTTTATTTACTATTCTTGCATATTATATTTTTTATTCTAACTATATTTTGAGGGGGAGACTTTTCAAAATCACATATTGCTAGATTATTTGTCACCATCAAAAAGGCGGAGATTGTTAACCTTGAGGGGTACTTCCGTCATTTTGATGATAATAAATAATATAGCAATATTGTATTTAACATACTTGTTTTTGTAAGTATATTATACAGGACATGAATTAAAATAGCAAGAATGGAGAATTGGAAGAATAATCCTTGAGAAACAAAAAGCAAGAAGTAGCATGTTCACTGCTGTGACTCTAGGAGTCACTCCCATGAAGGAAGCTAACCGTTACCAAAACCAACATTTGAAGTTCACGGCCATGAAGGAAAACCAAACCATGAAGTAAGCATTTCAGTCACCCCCATGACTAAAGGTGTCACCCCCGTGAAGAGTCATGTAATTTCAACCAGAGAGCTTCACGACCAGAGTCACCACTTTGGTCACGGCTGGGAAGATGGTCACCCCCGTGAATGAAGGTGTCACCCCCGTGAAGGATTCACTCAATTTCATCCAGAGAGCTTCACGACCAGAGTCACCACTTGTCTCACGGCTGGGAAGAGTGTCACGTCTGTGACTGATTAAAGTCACGCCTGTGACTCTATATGTGAATCATGAATACACATTGGCTTTGATTATATTCAATTAATGATAAAATTAGATATTTTGTTCTTTTAATTTTAAAAAAAAATGCATGTTTTAGGTTTAAAAACCCTAATTTTCTCCACTATAAATCCTAATTTGATATGATAAGATCAACTCTTACATTATGTGAATCACGAATACAAAGTGGAATTGATTAAATTCAATTGATGACAAAATTAGATGTTTTGTTCTTTCAATTTTAAAAAATGTGTGTTCTAGGTCCAAAAATCTTAATTTTCACTAGCTAGATGTGTAAATAATAAGTGAAAGGTAAATGTTATGTCACCAATTCTTTGACTACACATTTAGACATCATAAATTGGAATGATGGTCCCTAAATATATTCAAAATAATATGTTTCACATAAAATAATCACACTTTCTCACAACAAAATCGTTAATAAATTGTGGTAGAAAATGAACAATGGTTGGGTATCACTATTCTGACGATAGTGATACTGAAAAAATATGATTGAGACGTATAATCAACAATCGGTAAAAAATTACCAATGGTAGAAAAATCAATAACTATGGTCATGAATAAGCAAAAAATATGAAAGTAATTGTTTTGTGATGATTTCTTTATATGAGACTTTTTTAGCACCAACAAGGGTTAAAATAAGATTATTTGAGAGATCAATTTAACAAAATGAATGTTGTAGGTCCAAAAACTCTAATTTCGAGAACTAAAAACCCTAATTTAACATGATAAGATCAAATATTGCAATTTGTAAATCATGAATACATATTGGCCTTGATTATATTCAATTGATGATAAAATTAGATATTTTGTTCTGTCAATTTTGAAAAATGCATGTTCTAGGTCCAAAAATCTCAATTTTCTCCACTATAAATCTTATTTTGATATGATAAGATCAACCCTTATATTTTGTGAATCACGAATATAAATTGGTCCTGATTATATTCAATTGATGATAAAATTAGATGTTTTGTACTTTCAATTTTGAAAAATGCATATTCTAAGTCCAAAAATCTCAATTTTCACTAGCTATATGCGTAAATACTAAGTGAAAGATAAATGTTATGCCATCAATTTTTTGACTACATATATTAGAGATCATAAATTGGAATGACAGTCCCTAAATATGCTCAAACAATATGTTCCACATAAAATCACACTTTTCTTACAAAAAAATCCCTAATAAACTGTTGTTCAGGTATCATTATTCCGAAGACTGTGACACTAAAGAAATATGGTCGAGATGTATAACTAATAGCCGATAAAATATTTTCGATAGTCAGAAGAATCAATCACTACGGATGTGAATAAGCAAAAAATATAAAAGTAATTGTTTTGCAATGATTTCCTCAAATGAGACTTTCTTAGCACCAATAAGATTTGAATAAAATTATTTGAGGGATCAATTTAACAAAATGGATGTTGTAGGTCCCAAAACTCCAATTTTGAGAACTAAAAACCCTAATTTGATATGATAAAATCATCATTTGCCTTGCATGAACTACGAATACAAATTGTCCTTGATTTTATTCTAATTTGTATTCAATTGATGATAAAAAAAATAGATGTTTTGTTCTTTCAATTTTGAAAAATATGCGTTCTATGTCCAAAAATATCAAATATCTCCACTATAAACCCTAATTTGATACGATAGGATCAACCCTTGCATTATGTGAATCATGAATACAAATTGACCTTAATTATATTCAATTGATGATAAAATTAGATATTTTATTTTTAAAATTTGAAAATTTCATGTTCTAGGTCCAAAAATCCCAATTTTTACTAGTTAGATGTGTAAATACTAAATGAAAGGTAAATGATATGTCACCAATTTTTTGACTACACATTTAGAGACCATAAATTGGAATTATAGTCCCTAAATATGTTCAAAATAATATATTCCATAATAAATAATCATATTTTCTTGCAATAAAATCCCTAATAAATTATGTTAGAAAATGAATGAATATCGGGTATCACTATTTCGACAATCATGACACTAAAGAAATATGGTAAAAACTTATAACCAATAGCCAGTAAAATATTTTTGATGGTCAAAAGAATCAATCACCACGATCGTGAATAAGTAAAAAAATATGAAAGTAATTGTTTTGTGCTGATTTCTTCAAATGGAACTTTCTTAGCACCAATAAGCGTTAAAATAATATTATTTGAGGGATCAAATTAACAAAATGGATGTTGTAGGTCGAGATATCCCAATTTTAAGAACTAAAAGCCTTAATTTGATATGATAATATCATCATTTGCCTTGCGTGAATCTTGAATACAAATGGACATTGATTATATTCAATTGATGATAAAAGTAGATATTTTGTTCTTTTAATTTTGAAAAATGCATGTTCTAGGTAAGATCAACCCTTGTATTATGTGAATCACGAATACAAATTGGCTTTGATTATATTCAATTGATGATAAAATTAGATGTTTTGTGGTGAATGATCAACGATCGAGTTTATGATTGTAACTGACAGTCGAGACATATCTACATTATGGTAAAGACATGAAATCGACAGCCGAGATAATTATGTCATTGGTCGGTACATTCTTCACTATGGTTAGGAAGACTTTAAAAATAAAAGTTTAATTGTTTTTTAAGATATCATCGAATTGGACTTAATTAACAAGTGCAAAAAATATTTCACCAAACAAATAATCAGTAAATTATAATTACTAAACAAATAATCAGGAACAGGTCTTAAAACTATAAAATAGAAGACTCAAGACACAACAGATCCTAAAATCTTATGATGTTACAGTCTACAACATCACCACCAATTAATTAAATAGAATTATACAAGTTCATATGATATTAATAAGAAGATGAAGTTCACATGATATTAACAGCAAGATAAAATAATGAAGAGCTAGGCTGGAAGGGTATGTGGATAGGAGAAATTATCGACAACCAGGCTAGAAGAGCTTATTTCTTAAGTAGATTGTTAAGCTCAGGGTCATCACATATATATAAGGTCATATTCTGCTTTATTTTCCTCATATCTTCTTTTTTTAGACCCTCTAAGCTGCTAAACCCTAATTGACAAATGTCTATCTTTATGCACTTCAATGCGACCACTCCACAATTACTATCCATTTGCTATGGAACATCAGATGGCTTCTCAATATCCCATACTGTTTTGGCTTCATAATTATGGGGACCAAGGCTTTCAATTCCTGCCAAAATTAGGAATGTTTTGAGAAAAAGTTGCATGTCTTTGGCCAAGCTTCATCCGTGAAAAGATTTTTTAATGAATTAAAAACCATTAGACATTTGGTATTAAATTCAGCTCTCGTTGCTACCCAATATTTTTTTTCTATGTTATGCGGTAGGTGCATACACTTAATGTTCTTCCACTATCTCTCATATAAGTGTTCACTGTATTTGCTAATGTAATTCAATAGGCTATCGCTGATATTGAAAGAGCATGCCACAAATTGGCTAAAGCTTTCATTCAGTATCAAAGCATCCCGCCTCATAAAATCTGGATATTCATGGTGAAGCCTCCATAATAAGTACAAGTATTCTTCAAAGTGCTATAAAAAGAAGAATAACAAATCAGTTTTATTATTACATATGGCAAAAATATAATAACAAATTTAAATTTAGAAAAATAGTTTTGACTTACTCTAGTCTTTAGCCAATTACCAGGCATTAGTAAATTTGTCCAGAAATTTTCCTCTCATTCAACCCTTTCACAGATGTTGGTCTTGATTGACAATTGAGCATTGACCCTGTATTTGATGAATTTGTCTATGATTTTCAGTTCGGATGTGTTAGGTACTTTCAATTTTCTCCAACCTTGTTGATCAGCAGCTTTGATTTTCTTTTTCGGTAGCACGTGATCTTAAGTCTAAAGTCCGCCCATAAATTTACTGACATGTCTTTTTTTATCTCACCCCAATATATAAATTTCTCACCCTATATGATCCTAACAAAAGTGTTTTTAAGACCATCTTTCAAGTCATCATCGATAGGACCAATTGGCTCTACATTCTTCTCAGCCCCAACAATCTGTGTATCTTCTTTAATCCCATCTTAAGCCCCATCATCATTCTCAGGTTCTGCATTTTTCTCGGCCTTCATAGCTTATTCAATAGTCTCAAGCAAATGATTTTCAGCTTCATCCTCCTTCATATCCTTTTCAACAGTCTCAGGTCAATTCTTCTTAATCTTATCTTCCATCTCTTTGGTATCCATATTTTCTCCACCATTGACCATGTTACCAAGTACCAAGTCTACTAACCAATTGAGCTAAAAAAAAAGAATGAAAACAATTTTTCATTAGAGTGTAGACATTTAAATATTAAATATTTTAAGTACCAAATTCAGTAGTAGAAGTTAGATATGGTACATATCTCAAATTGTGAGTCATTATTCTCAATCCCAACATCTTCCTCGCTTTCACTATCCAACTTGATATCCTCACCTCGATTGATCTAAAAAAATTAATGAACAAAATATTTATTAATGAGTAATAAAAAAATATTAAGCATGCCAAATTTAAGTAATTATAAAGATCAATCAATGAAAAAAATCTTCTCATAAAGTCAGTTTCAGTAACGAATCTCGACCATCTCTATCCTTTATGGTTGGGATGAATATTATTCTACCATCTACGGTCGAGTTAGACAGTCTCACATTAAAAATTAGTGTAAGATATATAAATTTCAATAAAATATATCTTGTCATCCAAAATAGGGCTATGCAAGTGCTACAAAGAACACTTTGGTTTTTGATTGAGGATCGAAGAATGTACCTCCTGAACAAATTGGTTAAGTGATGCAATCTGATAGCTTAGCTCTGCAGTTTGTCTTAGCACAACATGCTCCATATAGTTTGCAACAAGTGCTCTAATTTGTTTTTTCAAGCCCTCATATATTACATGAGTTTTGACACCGATGGAGATCATTTAACACATGTCACCTCATAATCTTTTTCTATATGTGGAGGGATATGTCATTTTGCAACATCATTCTTCCTCAAATTTTGGAGGACTTAACTCTCTTTACCACCAACACCCTCCCAATTAATGGAATACCCCATCTCCAACTTACTAATGTAAGTGTCTAACTCTTCATTGGGGGTTGTTTCTGGTGCCAAAAAAGTTTTCATCAAGTCTATAACCACCTTGTTTTCATTTGGCATCATGATACTTTTCACCTTCTGTAAAGGTATTTAAAAGAAGTCAGCAAACAACTATTTTAAAATAAAGAAAACACAATTCATAATTATAAATTTAAATTGTGTGATACACTTACTTTGGCCCCTTTGAAAACCTCAAAGACTTCATTATGTTTCAAGTCTTTCTTGACAAACATTGTCCTCTACCTACAGAAGTGAGGAATTGGTTGGTCATCAAAAATAATCTTCCTCTGTGCATACTGCTTAGCCACTGCTGGTATGCATTCATATACCAAAATCTGTAGAATTATAAAAACAAAAGGTTAATTTACAACATTTCAAGATGCAGGATGTTAACTAATTTTTACAGAGTATGGACTCACCGACAAAGGAATAATGAAACACATATAAGTATATGTTTTGGATCTTTGTGGATCCACCTTCAGCTCCATCATCTTATTATTCAAATTCTTACGGAGCTAGCTCATTGAATAACAAAACGACCATGTTGCCCATGGAAAGACTCCAAAAGATTCAAGGTTTTGCACAATTCCGAAAATCCATTTTGAAATAACATATTTTCTCTTATCTTTCATGTGCAGAATCATCTCAATAAATAATATCTGTGTTAGCTTAATAATTATTTCTTTTTTGGAGTCATCCTGCACTTTCTTCTTCTTATTGTGCTTTATTTTTTACCTTGTTTTTATAGCCTTTTGCCTTTGTTGTTGTTACTTCTTGCACAACTCCTTAAATGTTTTTGCCACCATAACGATGTTAATTATCTTCTCATCCAATATAGGAAAGTTTTTCTTTATGAAGTCCTTAGCCACATCCTTATTATACATGGGGTAATCATCTCAATTCTCAGCTAAGTGCGAGCATTAAAACCTGTTGATGATAACAAACTCTTTGAGGGAGTATCTAATAGGAAGACCATTAATACTAAACCATATCTCCCATTCCTTATTAAAAAAATCTCTCTGAAAAAACAGCTCCCACATAATGGTAGATGAGTGATGACAGTCAGTTATATCAAAGTATGCTCCAAATATACCTTTTTTCAAATCCTCCGAGAGACTAGGGTCCTCAATCAACCATTCTTTTGTCAGAACTTCAAAATCCTCCAAGGAAGATCTTATTGTAAGCTTAAAGGGCACGAAATCTTTTTCTGGTACTCTTGTTGGTAATCTTGGAATCTCATCAATCTCAAATAAAGATAAACAAAATCATTAGTCAGTAGAAGAAAGAATATCAACCATAAGATCATTAATCTCGATCAACTCTACCTTACACTGGTCGGGAATCAATACTCCCAACATCTATGGTCGAGATTGATATTAACAAAATAAAAATAAATATCCAAAAATTATTCTAGAAAAGTATTCATAAAATATTATGCAATCATTCATATTAAAGATCAATCAAACATAAGTATATAGATATCAACGTACGTTTTCATAATATCACAAAGCTCGACCATCTCTACCACTCTTTTGTCGAGAATAACAATATCTCTAATATCAATAATAAGATCATTAATCTTGATTATCTCTACCCCACAACGATCGGAAATAAAAAAACTCTCTACATCTACGGTCGGGATTGCCGTTAACAAAATAAAAATAAATATCCAAAAGTTATTCAAGAAAAGTATTCATAAGATATTATACAATAATTCACATTAAAAATCAATCAAACATAAGTATATAGATGTCAACATTCATTTTTATAAGATCACTAAAACTCAACCATCTTTACATCTCCATTGTCGGAAATAAGAATATCTCTAAACTCTAAAACCAAAAATAGATATTCTTACTCTAATATACATCAAACCTAAACTACTAAAGGATAAATAAACTCTACTCTCTTTAAAATCTAGATTAAAATTATAAAAAATAATATTTTACTAAGATGCATCAAATCCTAAATTAATTTAGCAAAATCTATCATACTAATGTTTACCGTCAAAATTTTTTCAACACATACCTGATCATATTATTCTTTTTGGTTGAAAAAGAGTTAACTAAATATACTTTTTCATCTATGAGAGTGGAAGATGAAGATAACTTTAGAGAGTCTTAGATTTTTTTAGAAGTGACAGTTATTTTCATTTTCTTCACTACCATTGTCATTATAAGTTACCAAATTCTATCAACAACAATTGTCTAATAAATTCTTACAATGGAAAAAATTGGAAAAATTTGCAATAGAAGTTATACAATCACTAACGAAGTGAATTATATGAGCAGAGAAGTTTTAAGTTGAAAAGATTATGAATAAATGAAGAAGTGGTGACGTTTTGTCAGCAAGTGAGGACATTTAATATCAAAATGACGTAATTTTAAAATTTTTAGTTCTTATTTTTGTGAGTTTATTGTTTTTAAATTTATTTTTAAAATATGAAAAGGCATAAAGCTTACTTTTCAGATATGAAAAGTTTAATGGTCATTGCAATAATTTTTCCACAAGGAATAAATTTGGGCCATATGTTCCTTTGCTTGGTTCTCACCGTCATACGGTCTCAACCTTCCCCTCCTCTCGTACTAAACAAGCAGCTCATCTACTGCTCTATCAATTGCTTTCACAATCGCAAATCTGTTTCTTCTTCTCGGAGATGTAAATCAATGAACGCGGTTAACACGCTTCCCTACTACTCTTCTTCTCCTCCTCCTCCTACACACTACTTTTACTTCACTAAGTGGCTTCCACCGCGCAACTCTTTTTCTGTCAAACGACGCCGTTCTCGCGCTTCCCGACGCAGCAGAACGGCCAAGATTTCCGAAATCAATCCTGCCAAGCGGTCGTTGGCTAATGATACCAATAATGATGACCAAAATCTCAAATTAGTCCTTGACGTTAACCAAATATCTTCTTTAACATCTTCCAAGTTCCACCGATTTCTTTCTTTAACACAAGATGTTTATCATGACCTGAAAACCCTAATAGCATTCGACGAAAACAACCTGCTTGTATTTTCATGTCGGAAATCGACTTTGCAGTTCACTGCTGCGGTATTACTTTGTGGGTTCGTATTAGTTTCGGCTGTTAGGGTTTTAATTCATTTATGGTCGGGGTTTAGGGCTAGGTTGAGGGTTGCGAATCAGAAGGTTGTGGTTCGTAGGGACCGGAGTCTTGGAGGAAGAGAGGTGGTTGTAGGGAGGGTGGAGGAGAGACAAAATGTAAAGAGGAAAAGTCCTCGGCATTTGGACAATCCGATATCACCTCCAAGTTGGATTTTGGGGTCGGGGTTGGAGAGAGATGATTGGAGGAGTTACCGTGTAAGGAGTGGATCGAAATTGCCAAAATGGTGGCCAGTTTCGGTGGCAGCGAATCTAGACGACTTGGCGGATAAGCAGGAGTACCAGAGGGAGGCCAACAGATTAGTTCGAGGTTGGTGTCTCTTCCCTTTGTGCTTTTCCTACTAATAATACTTGAAGTTTTAATGCCGAAGCATTATTAGTGGTAATCTTCACTTAATATTTTGCTTCCGTATCATATTCTTTCCTAAAAGAGTTGGAGAAAACTCATAGACGTCTTTAGTGATTAAGTTGGTTTAACTTACTGCGTGATAGTGTCTTAATCGCACTTTGCAACCGTAAGATGATGTATACATTTCTAGTATCTTAGTACCTATTGACAAATTTCCCATGAATGTTTAAGACTTGAAAGGTGATTGGCTTTTTTCTATTTCTTTGTTTCATCTTAAATTCGTGTTGCTGCGTTTATGAGTCCCCAAGTTTATAGGGCTTGCACAGACTGATTGAATATTTTCTTAAAAATTTTAAATTGAATTTTTAGGTTCAGGGCTGAATTTTGTAATTCACTTATCATGCAGTAAAATGAATAAGAGAATCGAGTAAAAAGAAATTTGACTAGACGTTAATTAACTGGGCATCTGGCATAAATTAACTTCATTAGTTTTTCTTTGATCATTGGTGTTAATACTTCAATGTAATATTTGGTATTATTTCCTCAATTTAAGTAGTTATTTGAGAATCCTCTTTTCTTTGATATGATAATTTAGCATGGAGGTATTCATTGTGTTTGCAGCTATTTAGGATGAAATTAATGTGTGTTTTATGCATGATCATTTCAATTTAATACTATTTTCTTTTGATTCTGTGCCTATGCCTTCTAGTCTTGTGTTTGAGGTTGTTTTACGTGTATCTTATTGCTGGACATTTTCTTTGTTGTAGGTAAAAGATGTATATTTATGAAGTTTCAATAATTCCCATGTTTATCATTTTTATGCTTGCTGCAACTCATCAACTTGATTTCCAGCAATCACGGACTATAAAACAAGCGGAAAGGATGTTACAGAGCATGACATGATTCAAGTCAGTGCTGTTTGACCCTTTTGATTGTCACACTGATGCTCTAATTTTGCAAAAACTTGACCAACAACTTCTCAAGAGCTATACATTTTCCCCTATCTATAACATCGAGATATACACATTTTAAATCATCACATTTGTCCTATATATATGTGTGTGTGTGTGTATTTCAATGTATGGGTCATATCATTCCTTAAGTTAATACAGTTCTCCAAAGCTTAATATATGTGTTACCAATAGAGAAAGATAGAGGCTTTTTTTTTTCCTTTAAAAAAAATGTATGGGTGACGTCATCCCTTAAGTTAATACAGTTGTCCAAAGTTTACTAGATATGTTGCCTATGAAAATTCCTTTTATTTTCTGATTTTGCAGCATTCTATATCTTGAGTCTATTTAATTGTCCTTATATTTGAATGGCCTTTGGTCAAGTAAAATTTGGTAAGAGTTGCATGCCAAATTGATATCTTTGACAGTTTTCTGGTCCTTTTTCTGAAGTCAGATCATGTTGATTGAAGCGAGATTTAGAATATTCAGTTTAGGTGGAGAAATAGCTCTTCTTTTTGTGGCTTTGTCATGTTTCCTTTTTTATTGCCTAATTACTCCATGCACTTCCTTTATTACCTGTATGGTAATCTATTAATCCCTAAAAATGAAACTTTACATAAAATCAAATTCATCTGTATCAGATATAATGTAAAACTGAGGGGATTCTTTTTCATTTTTAACTGTTCTGGTATGCAGTTGTAATTTTTTTGGTTGAACTAGCTAATCCTCAATATGCAATGGACTTTTCTTTGCCTCTATGGGTGAGCAGTTACGTCGAATATGCAGGACCTCTGGAGTGCAGGTCTCCTTTGACACCACAAATACTCGGGATGCTTTCTACCGTGCTTCTGTTGACTATGTCTTAGGTGTATGCAGCAGGTCTGTGTTTTTTATCTAATTAAAACTATTTTTATTGGCTGATGGTTCTTACATGTGATTGTTCCTTCTTACTATTGTATCATGCTTTGCAAGCCTGCAGTGCCCCAAGTTACTCCCCCTTCATTCAAATTGATGGTGAAGATCCTCAGCAATTTGTTGCTGGGCTTGCTGAAAACATTGGGCTTGAGAATGTCCGTGCTGCAAGGATGGTGTCTGCAGCTGTTGCTGCACGCACACGTTCATGTTTCTTACAGGCATGGGTAATGCCTCATCTCTTCTATCCAGTTCATAATCATATTCATAATATATATGATGTGTGCACTAGCTTTTGGATAAATAATGATTGTATTGACTGTCAGTATGCAATTGATGCTAAGTTTATTGTGCTGCACAAACTTTGGAGAACTTGTATTTTTCTGATGTTATAGGGATTTTTACTCAATTTTGAATATAATCTATTTTTTATTTTTTTATTTTTTTGGGTTTGCAACACAGCTGGACATCACATTCATTCTAATTTTGGTTTAATAATGGCAAATTAAATTGATAAAAACAAAACTTGGACCCTTTCTGTGTCTGTTAATCATGTGTATCATTGCTCCCCAACATCTGCTGCCTTCTGAAGAAAGAAAAAAAAAAGCCTATAGTTTTGGCTTTTGATTAAACTTTTTCATTCTTTAGTTAAGTTGATGTTCCAACTGCTGTCTTCTGTATGCAGGCATTTGAAGTCCAAGGTAAACATTCTGAAGCAGAGCTTGAACTGTCAAAGATATGCCTTGTGCTTCAAGCATTCCCTCCTGAAGAATCATCAGTAAGTTTTGGGGTGTCCTGAGTGCTTTTATACATTATATTATTGATAAAAGGCATCCAATTATTAGGCTTCAGTGTTATGGGGATCTTGATGATGTAGTTGCTTTTTATGTTTATGGCTAAACCCATAAAACAAAGATGTCCTAATACCACTAGATTTCTTTTTGTTGTCAGGCCTTTAATACTAGAGGAATGGTAGTGATGTTATCTGGAGAAAAAAAGGAAATGCTACCCCACCATGTCAATTCATCTCCAGTTCACCTGTTGCATTGCATTTTGTGTCACATCTTTGACCAGTTTTATCACTTGCATTTCCTAGTTAATTTTATGCCTGACAGTGGATTCAATCTACAATCTGTTTTTCAGGATACTTGTCTTGCATTTTTTAGCTCTGATCATTGAAGAGTGTAAAAAAATTGGCATTGATCATAGACTAGTGCTCGTTAGGAATTGTAGAGGAATTGTTTCAATGGTATATAATCTGATGTGATTCATGATCGGATGTCTTTTTGCAGCCTGAAATGGAGATGGTTGCTCGTAGCCTAGGCAGAAATCTAAAAGTGGAGCAGAGAGAACTTTTAATGAATATGTTTACTTCAGTTTGCAGTGAAGAGAGTTACAGAAGTGCAGCAGATGCTCTTGGTTTGGTTTGTTCACATTCTTGTTTCTGCATTTATTTTTCAAGCAAATGCTCAACCGCAAAGAACATTACAAATCTTGACAGTTGACATCATCCGAAATGTGTTATTTTTGTGAAAGATTTAAGTAGAGGCACAATATATATGGGTAAAATGTTTTATTGGTACCAAAACTATTGTATGTGTATCAAATTGATACCAAAACTTTGGAGTTTCAGATTATGGTACCCAAAATTTTTTCGGCGTTCACATCACATTAGCATGAATCAAGTGGAAAAATTTTTAGTATCATGTTTTGAAACTAATTTCAAAGGATCAGTACCAATTTGATGCAAAAAAAGTTTTGATACGCAAGCAAAAGTTTTAGTACCATTGAATCATTTTACCCTTACAAGAGGGAGTGAATGACACCAATTAATAGTTTCAATTTACCACCTAGGTCTGGCTCTGATGGCAAGCATTGAGTTGGGATGGAGTCATTATAGTTTAATCCTATAGGTTAATTCTACGCAAAAAAATCATGGACTTTTTTTTCCACTTTATTAGCTACACGACAGGGTCTCTGTGTTAGCATAAATAGTAATAGGGATCCCTAAACATTTGTCATTTGTCTAAATGATGGGGTGCATGCGGATATTTTGGAGCTTTTTTTTTTTTTTTCATTCATTACCTATAAATGCTTAGAACATGGGGAATCTATGCATCCCATTGACATTTTACAATATTTTGCACAAGCAGGTTTAAGAAAAAAGAACCACCTAAATCGAAGTACTTGGGGTAGCGTTATTTCATTATCCCAGTCACTAGAATATTATGCCGTTGGTCGTTCTTGTTACTGGATGAGCCAAAAAAAAAAAAAAAAAGCAGCTTCTGTGACCAGAATAATCCAAGTTTTGAATCTTGCTATATTTCATTATTTTTTATCAAGTGATTTCTAATCTCTTTTCTTTTCCATTGTAGATGCCCTTACCTAGAAATATTGGTGACGAGGAGGACAAGCTTACCTGAATTCAGATTTCATACATGTAGTATTTGCAGTTTAAGAGCTGGCTATTAATCAAATGCCATTTACTGAATAACATGGTTCAGTTACCTACTGCGTTCCTTTTATGAAAAAGAAAAATTGAAAGTTGATCTACTCTGTTAGTGCAAACTTGTGTTTACTGGGAGTTTTTGAGATAGCTTTTGCTAATTTTCGTAGTTCTCAGGATTTTTTATCCTATTTTTATAGCCCAGGCATTGTGCAGCAGCAGCAGCTACTGGTAGCCTTGATGTTCTATTCTGTTAAATAAGCTTTGCATATTAATTTCAGGGATTAGTTAATGTTTTAAATCATGTCCTGGTTTGTATTTAGCTGCAAAAATCATAGATGAGTGATAAGTGAGAACTGTCATTGAATAAGTGAAAGTTCAGTTGAAAAGAAAAAAAAAAAAAAAGAAGGAATTCAAGTAATAATATGAAAAAACTTGTTATTGTTACCTTTTCAAGAAAAGATTTAGAAAATTCAGTTAATTATATTGATATAATTCAATTAAATAAATCTAATTCAATTATATTGATATAATTCAATTAAATAAATCTAATTGTTTAATTATACGTTCAAAGACTTAATTCGGTGTTTTATTATTTTTTTAATAAAAATTTAATTATATTATAATTTAAAACAAAAAAATAGGGATTTTTTTTGAAATATTTTACAGAATTGTGAACTATGTGATCAAATATTCGAACTGTGTTTGAACCGAAATTTTAAGATAATAGAATCACCCAGCCTAGTAAATCACTAATTAATGGTTTGTGGAAGGGAGGAGGATCAGGTGGTGGCATGTCCCATTTTTATGTACTCCGTAGCTGTTTAAGCGAGTCAACTCAGCCACGTTGGAGGCCGAGTCAATGATTGAGAAAACGCAATTAACTTTCCAAAACTTGGCCTTCTATTGGCCAGAGTCCGTCACTAGACAATGAAAGAGAATATATATATATATATATATAATAACAAAATAATTATAAGAAAGAAAATTCATTTTGGTTGGCTCCAAAGAGGAAAGTAACTGATTTTTCACAGTCTCTCATCTTCCTCTTTGCATATCTCTGTGCTTTCGCATCGAACAAAGGTTCTCTCTCTTTCTTCCTCTCTCGTTTATGTTCTGATTTTTTGCTGAAAAAAAAAAAATAGGCAGAAAACAAAGATAACTGAAACTTAGCCCTAATTCTTTTTTCCTCATCCAGACGGAGCTTCTGATTCAACTTTTCCTTCTTTTTTCTATTCTATTTCGTTAACGCTCCATATTAATCGTTTCGATTCAATACTCTTATTGCAGATCATTTTACAAGTCTTTCAATCATATAATTTGAGCTTTTTCTTCTCAAGATTTTGTCTTAAGGTAAATCTTTTTATTGCAGCATTTACCAATCTTTATAGGATCCAGTTCTTTTTTGTTCGAACCCTAACTTATGGTCTTTCGTGTTTGATTGATCATGAGATTTGTTTTTGTACTTCTTTTTTTTGTCGGTGCGGTTCTTGTGCAGTGAACGTGATAGAGTGCTTAAATCAACATCACGATGGTTTCTTTTGAAATGAATGATCGCAAGAGTAAGTGAACATATATAATTTAAGATTTGCTTCATGTCTTTATTTTGGGTTAATTGTATTTGTTTTGATCTAACTAAGGGGAGGCAACATGATCTGTGCTAGAGATTTCCGATTTGATTATTTTTCACTGTAAAGCCGTTTGGATATTTATACTTTTGGATGTTTGTTGCTTACATCTCACATCTACGCAATTTTGTGGCAACATTTAGGACTTTTTATGAATGATGAACGGTGAAGAGGAATATACTTGGATCTCTTTATACGAGAATGAGTGTGCCAGTGGGACGTTGGAATAAGAAACCGGAGAGGAATATTATTTCATTGGGGTTGGGGGGGATGTGCAGTAGTAAATGAAAAATTCTTCTAAACTTGAAACATATTGATGGGGAATTCTATCTTCAATTAAGTTTCTAGAAATTTTCAGTCTCTTACTCATTTGGTTCCTATACTTTTATCAGTTTCTCCGTGAAAATGTAACTAACAATGGAAGTTTTAACCACTGTATGCCTTCTAATGCTATTGTCTGAGAGGCAAGAACCAGAAAACGATGTTGATATGCTTTATGATTGGTAGCATAAGAACCTAATAATAAAAGGGTGTCATGTTGGCTCTTGACATCATTATTTCAGGGTTTAGCTCCTTTTAATGCTTGATTGTTGAATTTTCTGAAAAGAAAAGAATAGAAAAAGAAAAAATAGGCAGGCATCTACCTTGATGTTGTTTTCCGTTCCCTATTTGTCCTCCTAAACTAGAGTTATTTACTTATGTACCACCATAAACATCATGATTCATTGTCATTTTCATGTCTTAAAATACTTGTGCTGTCTGCCTTGAAGAAAAATTGACCTGCTTGAAGTTTAGGAGTCTTCAGCAGTTGCTAAAACTGTGCAGCTCCTATGGTGTGTCTGACAATGTCCTTTTGATACAGTGCATTTAACTATTTTACTCTGTTGTGTGGCTTTTGAGTTGGTGTATTTTGTCTAGCTCTTGAGGCCCTCGAGTCATGACCAATTACTTTTTTGTTGACTCTTGTTATTGGGAACGAATAATTTAACTATGTGCTTTGAGCAGAAATTTGCTTATGAATATGGAAAAGTGCAGTTAGTTTGTTAGGTGTATTCGATTGGTCACTATTTTCTAATTCTTATACGTAATTTTTGCAACTGTGAAACAAAACAGAGATTGGGCTCGGATTGACAGGATTTGGCATATTTTTCTCGTTCCTGGGTATAATTTTCTTCTTTGACAAGGGATTACTTGCCATGGGAAATGTAAGTGTTATGCTGTGGATATCCTCAGAGATTATATACTCTTTTTGTGCAATATTCATTTGATGCTCTTGTTTCTTTGTGGTATTTATTCAGATCCTTTTCATCTCTGGAGTGAGTCTAACTATTGGGCCAAAGTCTACCATGCAATTCTTCATGAAACCCCAAAATTTTAAGGTGCATTATTCCTGTTCTCACCTCTTTTTCTTTGTAAATTCTTAAGCAAGCTTGCTTTTGTGATTCTAATGCAGGGGTGTGCTTTTTATACTCTTACAATGCCTCCACTTTTCTGGTTGTACAGGGAACTATATCTTTTGGAGTTGGCTTCTTCTTTGTTGTCATAGGATGGCCAGTTATTGGCATGATTCTGGAAGCATATGGGTTCATTGTACTCTTCAGGTCAATGACATTTTCATTTTAATTGTTTTCTTGGTCATCTGTTTACTTTGAACTGTTGAAGATGCTGATAATTATTTTGTGCAGTGGCTTCTGGCCAACTTTGGCAGTCTTTCTGCAGAGGATACCTATTCTTGGCTGGGTGTTTCAACAGCCATTTGTCAGATCGGTATGTTAGCTTTTTGACTTGCAATATTGTTTTTAGTAGTATTAAATCTCTTTCTGTATTCCTGAGGAACCGTTTTCATGTTAGCTAGAGTTTTTACACTATTTGAGTTGGGAGACAGTCTAGTAGATGTGAATTTTTAGTACAAGAAAGCCTAGTAATTGAAATTTGTTTATCTATATAATCATTGCTACATTGTCAAGTGGTGCATTATGAACCTAGAAGAGTTTTAGTAAAAGAGTGTGGTAATATTATGTTTACTGAGTTGTCTATAGCTCTTCTCAAATTCAAACATGCCAGTGGAATGTAAATGCAGATATGTTCATTATGTGAGAACTGTAATATTTTTTTTTCTTTCATCTATAGTGTAGATAGATTAGATATTCATGTGCATCTAAAATAGATTTTCTAATTGTATGAAATCCTGTCTAAATTATAGTGATATAGTAAGATGAAGTCTTTCATATTATTATTTGAAATTATATAAAATTTGTAAATATAAACAATAATGGGTAGACTGTCTGGTTGAAGCCCTTTCTAAATTATAGTGATGTAGTAAGACAATGTGTGTGTGTGTGTATATATATATATATATATTTTCTTGTTTCCTTATCTTTTGGATTCAATTTTTCTAATGATGCCCCTGTTATTTTGATGAACAAGAGTGCATAAGTTCCAAAGTGATTATGGAATGGGATTCAATAGTCCTAATTTAGAGTTATGAGAGGAAAAGTTGATAGTTATGGGATTGTCTGTTGATGCTAGCTGTGCATATAGAGAGGGAACATGGACAAGATAGTGGCTCTACTTGGTTTTTAGATGTTATAAACCAAACTAGACCTGAATATTCAGTTTATGCCTGTTGTCAAACAATAATCAACCTTCATCAAACTAGAAATGGCTAATTTTGGGTGAAATTGGAACATTATCTAGGTTTAACTAATGGACTCGGTTTATGTGATTCTCTGGAAGAAGTTTATTTCAACACATATGATCACTTTTGCTTCTGCATAAAAATGTATTCGGCAAGATATTTTTTGGTCATGAGCTAAAAACTAGTAAAGGATTGAAATGAAGATTATTACTTCCTTGAATGAAATGATATTTCAGTAAAAATACACAGCAGTCGTGCACATTTTGGGGGTGGATGGGTGGGTTTGGTTGGGGGGGAGGGGGAAGAGAGAAGTGTGCCATTGGTATTTGAGTTATTTGTTGTTGAAAAAGGAAAATGCAATATTTGATTTATTTCCATGTCTAAATTTTTGTATCTAATTTGGAGGTTGAAATTCCTTCTCATTTTTCATTATATTATGCAGTTCATGGATCGTTACCGAGGCAGAAGAGTTCCTGTGTAAATGCTGAATTAGAGTGGTGCAATTAATCTTTGAATAGGTCCACTTGTAGTTCCTGTGAAAAATACTGTCGAGCTCCAGTCCTGAATATCTTTTTCGAGTTTATAGATGGATGGCTGTGCAATGATTGGATTGAAGTGATATGCAACTGAGCTGCGGATTGGTATAATTTTTAAGTCCCTGTAAAAAAAATGTAGATTTTTTTTTTTGGTTTCCTGATCGAGTTGTAGAAAGGTTATATTCATTCAATAACGAGCTGTCTTTTTGATAAAAGAAAAGGATGAAAGATTTCATTTTATCATACAATTTATTGGTTGGTTAGTTATATTATCTGCCATTGCATAATAATGGAAGGAAAGGAATGTTTTGATCTTAAATGTATGGGGAGGCTGTTTAGTGTTTATTCTTTCTTTGGCATTATGCAATTATGCCCAGTGGAATATTTTTCCCACAAACTGGATCCTCATTTTTCAGGCGTTGGGCGTTGAGTAAGTCACTGCATGCTTAATTCAAAGCAAAAAACCAATTCGTAAATAATAATAATAAAAAAAAAACCCCATCTGAGGTAGGAATTGTATGAACACCAATTCGTAATAAAATATTCAAAGCAAACTAAGCGAATTGGTATTATTGCTTTTTTTTTTTTCACATGCGAAGAATATGATTCAAAAACCCAACTTAGGTGGATTAGTAAATTTCGGGGTCGATTTATTACATTTCTAGTTTCCAAATTCATCAATAATAATACTTTTACAACTTAGGAATAACGTACTACAAAGCTTTGTAATTTAAAAAAATTACGAACTTATGAAATTTAAAAAAAAATACAAAAAGCATTCTTAAGCCATTGAACTTTTCATCTTTTGTTTTGTTTATTAAACCGTTTAATCTTATTTAATTATACTTGAGTTTTTTAATTTTTAGCCTTTGTTTGGATATATAATATTGTAAGATATATTTGATTCACTTCAAAGAAGGAAATATAAAAAAGAAAGCTAAATTTTTCTCCTATTTGCTCTCATTTTTCACCAATTCTGAAGGAAATAATTGTGAGCATATGAAGTAATTTGTGAAATTTAAGTTTTCTCTTTTTCTTTTTGTTTATCTGATTAATCTGATGTCAAAAAAATGAAAAAAGGAAAACCGTGGAAATTATGTTTATGTTCTTTCTAATTCCTTTCAATTTCATCGTCCAAACATAAGTTACACATTAAGTTTCCAATATTTTATAAATGTACACATTAAATCTTTAAACTTTTATAAATATATTAGTGAAATGAAAACTCCTGAGTGTATTATTTTGTATGAAAGCTAAAGGATTTTGCTTTCGAAAATACAATAATTAAATTTCTAAAATTGATATAATTTGATATTTGGTAATAATGTTTTTTCTTATTGTTGATCCGCTCGGCGGGTGGCCAGAAATTTCACAGAAAGAAGCAAGCTCTAGAAATTGCATGGAGCAAATTTCTAAATGGCTACATTTTAAAAACAATTAAACTTTATCAAAGTCTTTCGGCCTATACTTTAGAAAATGTCTGACAACAGAGCTTGGTTGACTTGTCAGGCGTGAATTGTCAATCCCTTTGTTGAACGAAGTAACGAGGGGGAAGGTTCAAATAAGCTCCTGTGGCAGGGTTCAAAATAGTCTCTCACGGTAGATCTCAGGTTAATCAAGCTATTAAAATATGAATTTTGGATAATATAAATCCTTCTTAGTAGTCTGAATTATTCAAAATTTAGACATAAAAAGATTTGATTGACTCGAATTTTATCATGAGGACTTTGATTAATTTTAATCCTTTTGTTGAACAAGCAAAGAATGGCAGAAGCGATCATTCTTTTGGAGGCAGAGAAGGGGATCAAATTTGAATACAAGTAAGAGAATTTGCTTAATAATATGAGCCCCTTGCTTCTTCAAATGAATCCTGTTCATAAAATGATCTCTGCCTTGATTCATAATGGAAAATCAATTTGTGAATCCTTAGTTATTCTCCAATATATTTGATGAAACTTGGAAAGATAACTCTCCTTTGTTGCCTACCGATCCTTATCATCGATCCCAATCAAGGTTTTTGGCTGATTTTATCGATAAGAAGGTACTATAAGGTTCTTCCTTTCTTTCTTTTGTATGAGATATGCTAGCTCCAGTCCCTTTTTCAATTAACTGTTTAACATTCATCATCTCTATTATTATTATTGATTTAATGGTTATTGTTTTGGAAAACTGTGATGCAGATATATGATAGTGGAAAAAGGATACTGATGAGCAAAGGAGAAGTGCAAGAGGAAGCAAAGAAGGAGATGATAGAGTGGTTGAAACTTTTGGAAGGAGAGCTTGGAGATAAGCCATACTTTGGTGGTGAAGCCTTTGGATTCTTGGATATTGCATTTATTCCCTATTACTGCTGGTTCTTTTCCTATGAAACTTGGGGTAATTTCAGAATCAAAGTTGAATGCCCAAAGTTTATGGCATGGGTTCAAAGGTGCAAAGAGAAAGTTATTGTTTCCAAATCTCTCACTGACCCACTTAAAGTCTATGACTATGTCCTGCTGCTGAAGAAAAAGTTTGGAAAAGAGAGCTATATAGCCCTTCATGTAATATGTTTGTTTATCATTATTTTGGAATACAAATAACTTGTATAATAATAACTCCATTTCCATTAAAAGGTCAAAGCTAAATAATTTTTTTTGTAAATATTTTTTAAGAAAATCCACCTATTGCATATAGAAAATGTGTCCAACAGATAAGAAAATTTTCATCCTCACAAAATCTATATGAAGATGAGGAGAAAGTCTTCAAAGAAAGCAAATTTTTGTCCCCATGACTTGGAGATGGATGACTCATTACTATAACTTCAATTAGCCTCCTAGTCAAAATGAACATTTTGAATAATCTCCATAAGATGCATTCCATCACAATCCACCATGTTTATATAGCGGGTGTTATGTTTAGTTTATGTAAGATATTTTGTAAAAGTGAGAATATGGTTAACAAAATACATTAAATAATAACATAAAAAGTAATTACCCAATAAATTAAGAAAAAAGAGAAAATTTGTGTGTGTGTTTATATATATATATTACCCCAAAGAAGTAATATATATAACTTCATTTGCTACGTTACAGGAAAGGTTCATATCATCAACTAGCTGCATAAAAGTAATTCATGTGAGAATAGTCTGTTTAAATTTCATAAATCCTGTAACTTATTAATCCACATAGGGTATGTTTTGGATTACTGTTAGATATTCAAAAAGCAAGTTTAGAATTTTTTTGATTTAATTGACTGATTTTTTTAATTTTTTATAAACTATTTTTTTCAAACCTGCTTCTGGCAAAAACATTTATTTAACTGCTTCTATCCAAAAGTAGTTTTCAAAACTTAAAAAACTTAAAAATAAATTTTTTTTCTCCAAAATCACTTTTAGCAAACTCAATGCCAAACTGGTCCATAAATACAAGAATATAATGAAGCATGATATTAAATAGGCAAACCCCTTATTAGGTTTTCATATTTTCTGATTTGAACCCTTCAAGTTTAATTTCCTATCCTGTTTTTTCCAATTTCAGCTACATTTCCTCCACCCTCAAAAATGGGGAATTTAAGCCGTCTCTTTGAAATTATTAAACCCATCATCAAATTTGGTCCTTGGAAAACATAAATAAGAAGGGAATGCCATCCCAATAATTCATTTCCAAAATAATTAAACCTTTACAGCACACAGAATGAGACATATAAAAGAGTATGCAGAATAATAATACAGTAGCGCGGAAATTGGTTGAATTTTTGGGACCAGAGCTTAAGACTGGTCCATATTTGCTTTGCTATGCAGTTGGATAAGAAGGTTCCATGGCAATCTCAAAAAGGCCTTCCTTAAAATCAGTATCTCTTTGCATTCTTATATATCCGTCTTCTTCCCATGAAGTTCCCCACGAATTCTTCACTAACCAATACATTTTACCATCATCACTCGTCCCATATCCCACTGCAGTCACACCATGCATGGTCCAGTACAGTTCCACTCTCCTTTAACCACCCCGCCTACGTAGAATTGGAAAGCAAATCCATTGGCATCAATGGCAATCGATACTGGTTGGTTAGCTACAGCCCTTAATAGAGCATCCTCTTTGTTGGCAGGTATATCTTCATGCCCAGTAATATTGTTTGATGAATTTAAATGCTTCATCCATAAGACCCCCTTCGCAGCCTTGATCTTCACCGCTTGTGTCACAATGAACTAGTTCTTGCTCTGAAAGAAAGATCAGATTTCCCGGTTGGAAGCTTTGTGATCCCTTCCATGGCTGCCACAGCAGAAAATGCCCAGCAAAATATAATACCAATTATATATATATATATATATATATATATATATATATAACCCCAGACAATAGGATTAAATTTGGATCACAACATTGGCCTTGGTCTTTGACGGGGTGACAACTCCATTATTTCTCCAATCCGTGGAAGCAGGTACTGTTGCATTTTCATATCTAAACGCCGATGTTTTGGTGCCAATTGACCTTTTGTATCCATTTCTCAAGACTCTGAACTCTTCATTAGTTAAGTCTGCAAATGCATTAATGCCAAGCTTGTAAGGCTTATTTCCATCATTCAATAAACTTCACATTCTCTTTTGAATATGTTAAAGCGTTTCTCCTTCTCACCAATGTCTAGGTATACTCATCAACGATTGGCCATCCACATTTCATGCCTCTAAGACCAGGTGAGAAACCCATAGGCCTACAACTAAAACTGCCATAAAAATGAATTTGTTGTCAAGTATTGAAGCCATTTAGGTGAATGTTGCTGTCCAAGTTAATTGGAGACACTAATCCTCTTACAAACATGGGTCTTTATAGCAACATGGAGTGGGTCCCCTGCATTCGCATTAGGATGATAATAACTTGCTAATTACCTGATTATTCCGGCAAGTTCTTAGTTTAATATTGTTTTAACTTCTGTTTCGTTATGATAAGTTCTATATATTTGAATGCTTCATAATTATTAGCTTATATTCTAACTTTAGTGTTCTAAGACTGATTAATTGTCTTTTCCTTGAAAATAAATTTAGCCAGAAAATTAGTAAAAAATAAATTATTTATATGTTACTTTTTAAACTATAAGGTTATAAGCAAACTGCAAAAACATCTGAGACATTTGAGACTTCAATAGATGCCACCAATTGAAATGTCAATTGGCATGATTCATGAAGACCCTATTATAACAGTGGCTCAACAACATCAATTGACCAAAAAATAGAAAAATTACTTACAAGAAATTATACATAATCTATTCAATATCCATTGCCAAATAGGTGTAGAGCTTTGTAAAGCACCATTCTAGCAAAATATATGAGCAAACACATAAAAGCAAAAATCATCATTGCTATTCCAAATGATATCATGTTTGAAGAGATTTGGTTGTCATATACAACTATGATACTTGATCAAGTCTTTACCTGAAATATTCCACTGGACTAGGTCGACTTTGCTATTTTTGAGTTTATCAATCAGCCATGCCCACGTAACTCTTCTGAATCTTAAGCCTATCAGACCTTCTGACTTTAGATACATCGAGAGCTTCCGTATGTTCCTTATCCTGTCTAGAAGATGAAGTTCTGGAACTTGCTTTCGGAGGACTTGCAACTTCTCCAAAAACTTTTCTATTGGCTACTGAAGTTGAAAGTTGAGCACCAAAACCCTCTGATAGTTTTTTTTCCAGTCTTTTTCTCAAATTTTTGCTGTTGACTGAAGAATTCAATGAAAAGTTGTCTTCCTTCTTGCTTCTAGGATTCTTCAAGCTATACATACTTCGAGTTTTACAACCTCTGCTCTGGGCAAATTTTGTTTCTTTATCTTTCATATCCAAGACTCTATCGCCATCATCTTTGAGCATCTGTTCAGTCTTAGCCCTCTTACAATTCCTCATGGTATCAGCCGCTTCAGATTTGGCAGTTTGACTTGGACTTTTACTTTCCAAGTTTGAATGGGTTGCATCCGGAGAATGTCCAAATGTATTGTCCCCAACTCTCCCCACAATATAATCACAAAAACAGTTTTCAGAATCTTCAGGAATACGCATAACGAGATCACGTATCTTTATTGCTGAGAGATTATCCAGAGATAATGGCAGGGAAGTATTTGCTTTAGTGCCTAAAGAGATGCCAGAACTGATATTAAGCTCATCCAAACCTGATTTTCTAGTTGAGGCATCTCTTTTAGCAGATTCTTCAGCATAACATTGAGTGATAAATTCTTCCCAGTTATATGGGAACCCAAGATGGAAATGACTGCAAACCTGTCAAGATCAGTAATTGAATAGGGACTTAATCTAAAACGATAAAGAGGAAAGAAGGAGCTGGGTAGGGGTTGATGGAATCCAACTGTTAACCACAAAATTTGAAATCTGTACGACAGCAGTTGCATGCTTTCTATGCTCAAGTGCACCCTATCAAGTTTGCAGTTTTAATTTCAAAAGACCAATATCAAGCATTTATTTGGTTCTATTTAATGCTCTTAACTACATATACTCAAATGTTTCTCATGTAAAATATTAATGCTTAAAGAAAACATGGCAAATTATCCTTACATCATTATTCCTCAAATTGTTTTTTTTATGCATTGCTAGAAAGAAAACATGTAAAACGAAGTAACTGGGATGAAGAATTATCTCAAATATAGAAGAATACCAAATAAAAAGGACATACCAAAAATGGGAAGCCATTTTGAAGCATTTGAAACCTATTTATGAAGCCATTAATTGTAATTGTGATACCATCTATGGTCTCAATAGTGGTGGCATAAATTCTCTTGCATATTGGTGCAGAGATAAAGACTCTCGCTCCTAATCTCCTGTGCCACAAAAAACTAGTAAAAGAATAATTGGAAACATAATTTCTCTACAGTCTTCAAGAATCACCTTAAGAAGATCAACTTCCAGAGATTCAAATGTTTAGAAGGATGCTATAAGCAGTTTAGTTTTTGAAATATACATCATAATCTAAGATCATGACATTCTATTCGTAACCAGACCTATTTGCCAATCAATTTCAAGCATGGAAGTAGTTGAGAGTTAAAAGAAGTCATACTCTCTTGAAGCAAACCCCGCAACAGAAATCCGCTTGCCCTCAGCCTTAACCAGCCACCAATCATGCAACAATACCTACATACAGCAAACACAAGAAGAAAATCAAGAACCACAGAAAATGATTAGCATCCACTTCCATAGAAGGGGAAAAGCAAGACATGGAAAGAGGTAAAGATTATGCACAGATTTGACAGATAAGGATGTAGCAGGAATTATATTCTTCCGATGAGGTTGAGAATTAAGAGAAGATGGGGCTTCAGGGTTTCTACTGCTGCTGGCCCCTGTCTTCAACATTTTCTTTCGCGCTTTAAGCGGGAATTACTTGCATTTGGGATCCTTTTTGTAATTTCTCTAAATAAAAACCTAGAGAATAGAAAATAGTAATTGTTAGATAGCCGCCCAAACTGGGTCTCCCATTAGGGGGGGACAAAATGACGAAAAAGCCCAATTAGCTTCGTTGTCACAAATTGGCAACGGGGCGGGGCGATGATCCCATCTCCACCCCCTCCGTAGCGGAGAATTTCCGTTTCCATCCCGTTCCCATCATACTAACGGAGATAAATTTGTCCCCGCGGGGATCCCTATTCCTCACTCTTGATTTTTTTTTAATTTAAAAAATAATAAATAATTAACATAGGCTAATTGGAGCAAAACCAAATTAACATTGGCTAAAGTTTTCCACACCTAAACACTGCAAACAACTAAAACTGCTGAGTGTGAAGAACACAACCAAAGTCATGGTTAGTCACGTTCCACAGATCGATTGCTGATTATGATTTCCTCTTCATTGTTTATTTATACAAGAGATCGATCATAAACAATAGAATAAAGAGCCAAAAACTAATAAAAAACCCCATAAAAACCGAGACAAAAAATAATAATGCATTCACAGTACCACACTACCACTCAATTACTGGAAATTTACTGCAATTACTTATCAACAATAATTTGAGAAGACAAGAATTTTGCCTACCTTAAGGTTTGGCTATGGTTGCCGAAACCACCATGGTTGTTTTCTCTCTCCTCCTCTTTTTTTTTCTTCTTCCTTTTTCATCCTTCTTTGCTTAATTCTTGGAAAGATTCTTCAATTTATCCAAATTTCTCTCATGAGTTTAGTTTTTTCCATCGATTTTTTTTCTTGATTTGCCGAAATTAAGTTGAAGAGAGGGAAGGATTTTCTTGAAAAAATGGCCGCGGGTACAAAAAGGGATGGAGCAAGATGATCGCGGTGAGGCGTAGAATTGTGTAGAAAGTGGGTCAACTTTTTTTTTACTTTATTTTATTAATCTTTACATATTTATTTATTTAATTTATTAATTATTTTATTATTAAAGCCTAATCTCTCTCATTGGTCCATATAATGAATCCATCAGCAGTGTTTCACCTGATTTCGCTTTGAAAGGAATGAATTTTTTTATTTGTTTTATCGTAATGATATATACATATTTCACTATGATTTATATATTTATATAAATAATTATTTATATTTTAATATAATTAATATTTTTTAAATAATAAAATAAAAATATAACATTCATGTAAAAAAAATATATTTTTACTTAAATAATTATATATTTAATTAATAAATTAAAATAAAAAATATTTTTAATATTAAAATGAAATAAAAAGTTTTAATAAAAATTTAGGGCGGGGACGGAGACTCTAAATTTTTCTTCCGCTGAATCAAAGCAGAGTTCAGGATCGGAGAACTCTGGCCAAAATATGTTTCGTTGTCATTCCTAGTCTCTATAATAATTAATGATATCTATTGAGTTCTATTATTTTCCATTTTTCTTTAATTAACCCAAAACTTTTTAATCAGTACAATAAAGTCCAAAATGGATTTTCTTGTTCCCACTTCAAGTACCAAACTTTATAATTTCATCAATTACACCCTCACTTATTTTTACCTATTAATACTATTTCCTCCAAAATTTTAATTTCCATCAATTTATTATCCAATTAATTTTCTTTTTTTCTTTTTCAATTTAGTCCTACACTTCCAATTTTTTCAACTTCCAAAATGGGATTTTATTACTATTTTTATTTTTTTTCCAAATTTAAACTCCGATTGATCGAATATATCCGATATTAGGACAAGTGCAATTTATAATCTAAATTAAAGGATATTACAATTGAAAATTTTTTCAAATGGGTGAGTGAAAAAATATTTGAGATATTTTTTAAGAACTCTTGAATACTACTATTTTTGAGTTTATCCAAAATTCACTTTATGTTTTTGTTAAATTTTATTAATATTTATATGTTATGTAAAACTCTTTTATATTATGTAGAATGTTTTTCTTAAACTTATTAATGGTATGTATTTATACTAATGACTCTTATATTTATCATAAATCAATTTATACTTGAACTATTAAGATTAATTTCAATTCTATTACTTTTTTTATAAAGTAAATTATGTTTCTTTTTTTAACTACATCTTTTATAATGTTAAATTATATATTTTTCTTTTATTACATTTTCATATTATTTGTTCTACTAATATTAGTTAAATATGACGCAACGAAAGGGCTACATATTAGTTATATATATAATATTATATAATTTATTCTAGTAGCTACTTAGAATATATCTTTAGTTACATATATAATATTATATAATTTATTATAGTAGCTACTTAGAATATATCTTTACTTTCTTATATTTTTCTTTTTTTTTTATATCAATTTTATTTTTATCCAACTTTATTTTCTAAATAATTTATATTAATATTTTTAATATATAATAATACATATAAATACTAATCTTTATATTTATTCTAGTAGCTACCTAATTATTCTATTCTATTTTTTTTTTCATTTTTACTTTATTATGTTTATGCCCTCATACTTGAAATTAGCTATATATAACATTAATTTTTATAGATAAATTTGATAAACTTGAAAATATTAATATATAATAATATATAAAAATTCTAATCTTTATATTTATTCTAGTAGCTACCCAATTATTCTATTCTATTATTTTTTATTTTTACTTTATTTTGTTTATGCATTCATACTAGAACTTAGCTACATATAAAATTAATTTTTATAGATAAATTTGATAATCCATATAAACATAAACAAACATATAACATTTATTTTTATTTAAAAAAATTATCTATATATAATAAATTTATATAATTTATTATACTTTTTGGGTTCCCACGGGGTTGGAGTGGGGAGGATACTCTACTTCACTCAATAGAGAAGAAATTCCCCCCATCACGATCATTGTGGGGAGGTGAAATGGGAAATTCCTGTGGAGAATTGAGATTTTTCACTCCACTGTCAAGCCTAATCACAATTAGAGTGAGCATCGATTGATTTGGTTAACCAACTAAACCAAAATCATCAAAATTTTCATAATCGATCTCTTAACTAATATATTTGATTGGTTGGATTAATTTTACCAATTAACATTATTATAAATCCACAACACACTATGTCAGTAGACAATAACTCTCATTTCATAATATCTCAGTTCAGTAAAGATATATAAACAAGCCAAGCTGATTTCAAGATGCAGTTCACCTGTGGGGTGACCTTATTGGTCAAACTGCACATGCGCCAAAAGGTATAATAAATAACAATAAATATGGACGGTGCATCTTTTGTTTAAAAAAATATGGACAGTGCATATTTTGTTAAAAAAAGATATACGATGTATCTTTTTCTTGAAAAAAATGATGGACGGTGCATCATTTGTTGAAAAAAAAGAAAACTCAATTAAAAATTAGTTGACAAAATATGTAGAATGAGACTTCTATATCTATAAATAGAGTATCCCAACAGGTGCCTAGTTTCAATCCAAGTGAGAAAGAAAAAACTTTAGTGAAAGAAAATTGAGAGCAGATTTTCAGGGTGTAATTGGGTTGTAAATTGTAAGTGTTTGTAAACACTTTGTAAATTTTTTTCTTTTATATCCCAACAGATGCCTAGTTTTCAATCCAAGTGAGAAAGAAAAAAGTTTAGTGAAAGAAAATTGAGAGCAGATTTTCAGGGTGTAATTGGGTTGTAAGTTGTGAGTGTTTGTAAACACTTTGTAAATTTTTTTTCTTTTAGTAAAAGATCTGTAGCAGCTTAGATATGTAGGCATAATTGGCTGAATTTCGTTATCAATTTTGTCTTATTATTCTACATTTATTTTTCATTTTTTTACAATCTGATTATAGAAAAATTTGCATAATTTTCTAACAATTGGTATCAGAGTTTTGGTAGTATATTTTAGTTTTTTTTCGACCAATTACTATTCACATGAACAATATATTTTTGTGAATAATAAAATTTGGTCGCAGTACCGATTTATCCACAGAGGTGTTCTAATATACGGTGACTCACTAGAATTGTGAGAAATGATCAAAAGAAAGTTAGATTCAAGTAGGAGTGATGATCACAAATGAATGAAATGTGAAAATTGAAAAGTTTGATGGTACAAACTTTGGCTTTTGAAAAATACAAATAGATGATTATTTGTATCAAAAAAGTCTATATCAACCTCTTTCAGGGAAAAAGCAAGAGGCTATGAAGGAAGGAGACTAGAATCTTTTCAACAAACAAGCTCTCAGAGTTATCCTGCAATATTGCTTTCAACATAATAAAGAAAAATACTACGAAAAGTCTTATGGAGTTTCTTTCTAGTATGTATAAGAAGCCATCGACCTTAACCAAAATACATCTGATAAAGCGTTTGTTCAATTTGCGAATGATGGAAGGCGCATCTGTAGCTCAACATCTCAATGAACTCAATACAGTCACACCCAATTGAGTTCGGTTGGAATTGAATTCAATAAAAAAATACAAGTATTGATACTTTTGTCTTTTCTACTAAAAAACTGTAATGAAACTGTCACAGCAGTGAGTAACTCATCGAAAAACACTAAGTTAAAATTTGACGATTTGTGATCTAGTTTTTAGTGAAGAGATACAATGGAGAAAGTTGGGTGAATCATCAACCTCTTCAATTTTGCATACAGAGTTAAAAAGAAGAAATTCAACTAGAGGAAATGGACATGACAGATTGAACTACCAAGGTAGATCAAAGGACATAAGGTCCAAATCTAGGAAGGACTGAAGCAAATGTAGAGGTAAATATTACTTCCACCTTAAAAAATGTAGAAGTTTTGGGTGTTAAACTCTGGAACATCATTCTATAGTACTTCTCAGAAGGAATTATTTTATAGTTATGTCCTTGAAAACCTTGAAAATGTATACCTTGGTGATAATCAACCTTGTGTTATTATTGATAAAAGTGTAGTGAAGATTAAGTTGAACAGATTTGTTTGGAAGTTGAATGATGTCAGACATATTCCCGACCTAAGAAAGAACTTAATCTCAGTAGGACAATTGGCTAGCAAAGGCTATGCTACAATCTTCCATAGTGATGGTTGGAAGATTTCAAAGGGTGCAATGATGGTTGCTCAAGAAACAAATAGTGACACTCTTTACATGATAGTAGAAGCACATTGTTTAGTCATAGTTGCAACTTGCAATGAAAATCTCAATATTTAACATCAGAGACTATGTCATATGAGTGAAAAGGAGATGAAGATTATGCATTTAAAATAGAAACTTTCAAGTCTACAGTCAATAGAAATAGACACGTGCGAAGATTGCATACTTGGAAAGCAGAAAATGGTCAGCTTTTCAGACAAGTGGTAGAACAAAAAAGGTTAAAACTCCTTCACTCTGATATTTGGGGACCAATGACCGTCTCATTCATTTGTGGAAAATATTACTTTGTGACTTTCATCGATGATCACTATCGGAAGGTATAAGTTTACTTTTTAAAGCATAAGTCTGAAGTGTTCGAGACTTTCAGAAGATGGAAAGCTATGGTTGAAAATGAGACAGGTCTGAAAATCAAAAAGATCAGAACCAATAATGGTGGTAAATATGAAGACACTAGATTCAAAAAGTTCTACTATTTGCATAAGATAAGAATGAAGAGAATCGTCTAGGAATGTCTCAACACAATGGTGTAGCTGAGCATATGAACTGAATATTGACAGAAAGAGCTAGAAGAATTCATATACATACAGTCAGGTCTACTGAAGCAGTTCTAGGCAGAAGCAGTCAACATAACATCTTACTCGATCAATTGAGGACCATTTCTTCCATTGAAGTACAAAATACCATATGAGGTATGGAGGCAAAAAGAAGTAAAACTATCACATCTAATTTTTTTTTGTTATATAGCATATGTGCACATCAATGATCAAGGAAGGAATAAACTTGATACCAAATTTAAGAAATGCACCCTCATTGGCTATGGAAAATGATGAGTTTGGCCACCATAGTTGGGATAATGAAAATAAACAGGTGATCCATATCAGAGATGTGATTTTTGACGAAAGGGTGATGTACAAAAATATGCATAAAATAGTCATCAACAACTTAGAACAAAATGAATCAGTATTTGTAGATGCAGATGATGTTCTAGATGGTTCCATAACCTATTATAGCAAGTCATCAACCAGACAAACTCGTTAGATAAAGCAATACACAATAGTTTGAAATATCACAACCTCTTACTCGAGCTTCTGTATTAAAAAGGTTTTCTCAGCCTCATATATCTAACAGAAGATACATGAACTATCTTTTTATTGATTGATGGAGGAGATTTTGAATGCTATGATGAAACTTGTCAAATTGGATATGCTAGTAAGTGGGAGCTTGCTATGAAAGACGAGATGAAGTCTCTAATCTCAAAGTAGACATGGGAACTAGCTGAGTTATCCATGGGAAATAAGACATTTCATAACAAATGGGTGTATTGGGTAAAAGAGGAATATGATTGTTCTAAGAGATACAAAGCCTGATTAGTTGTCAAAAGTTTCCAATAAAAGGAAGGAGTTGACTACACCAATATTTTTGCTCTTGTTGTGAAGCTCAATACTATCATATCAATATTGAGTATTATGACTATTGAAGATCTTCATTTTGAACAATTGGACGTGAAGACTGCATTTCTTTACAAAGATTTTAGATGAGGAGATATACATGCATCAACCGAAGGTTTCTCAGAAAAAAGGTAAGGAGAACATGGTATGTAGACATAAGAAGAGTTTGTATGGTCAGAAATAAGTCACAAGATAGTGGTACAAAAGGTTTGATGACTTCATGCACAAGGAAAGTTTCCATAAATCGACCACTATTGCTACTTCAAAAAATATAAGTCCAGTTATATCATTTTACTATTTTATATTGATGATATGTTAGTAGTAGGTTTAGATTTGGATAATAACAAAAAGTTAAAGCAGCAATTGTCAAAAGAATTTGACATGAAATACTTAAGTCTAGCAAAAAAGATTATTAAAATGCAAATCACAAGAGATAAGCAGAAAGAGTTCTTGCAGTTATCTCAAGCATAGTACATTAATTGTGTTTTGCAGATATTTAACATAGGTGATGTCAAGCCAGTTAGCACACCCTTGGCCAACTACTTTCGCATATCCAAGGATTAGTCTCCTTAAATGAAGAAGAATAAAGAATTCATAGCTAAGGTTCCTTATGCCTTAGCTATTAGGAGTTTGATATATGCTATGGTCTGTACGAGACTAGATATTGGCAATGCAGTGGGAGTTGTTAGCAAGTTTATGTCAAATCTAGAAAAGTCTCATTGGAAAGTAGTCAAGTGAATTTTGAGGTATCTACGAGGCACCATAGAGAAGTGTTCGTACTTTAGTAAAGAAGAGTTAAAAGTACAAGGTTACGTAGATGCAAACTTTGGAGGTGAAATCAATCACCAAAGAAGTACCACTGGTTATATATTCACTGTTGGAAATACAAATGTTAGTTGGATGTCATAGATACAGAAGATTGTCACTCTATCCATTACAGAGGTTGAATATATAGCAGTGACTAAAGCTAGTAAAAAGATGATATAACTTTAAGGTTTGTTAACTGAGTTGAGATTCAAACAAGAGAAAAATATTTTGCATAATAATAGTCAAAATGCAATACACTTGGCGAAAAATTTAGTATTTCATTTGAGAACCAAACATATTAAACTTCATTACCACTTCATCAGATCTCTATTAAAAGATGATGTGTTAGTACTGGAGAAGATCCAAAAAAGAAAGAATCCAACAAATATATTGACAAAGACAGTAACTATTAACAAACTGAAATTGTGTTCAACTTCAATTAACCTGCTAAAGTAACAAGACCAAAAGGTTGCTACATTTATTGAAGTGTGAAGACATATTGAAATTAGTATTCAGTGAGAGATTGTTGGTCAAACTGCATATACACCAAAAAGTGCAATAAATGACAATAAAGATAAATGATATATCTTTTGTTAAAAAAAAGACGGTACATCTTTTGTTAAAAAAAAGGATGGTACATCTTTTGTTGAAAAAAATGATGAACAATGCATTTTTTGTTGAAAAAAAGAAAAGTTAATTAAAAATTAGTTGATAAAATATGTAGAATGAGACTTTTTTTTATCTATAAATAGAACATCTCAATAGATGTCTAGTACCAATCCAAGTAAGAGAGAAAAAAGTTTTAGTGAGATCAATTTTCTGGGTGTAATTGGGTTGTGAGTTATGATTATTAGTAAATACTTTGTAAACTTTTATTCTTTTAGTAAAAGATGTACAACAGTCCGGAAACATAAATATAATTGGTTATTAATTTTATGTTTTATTATGTGCATTTATTTTTTATTTTTTCATATTCTGATTATAAGGGAATTTGCATAATTTTCCAATAGACCTTACCTTGAATAAACTTCAATTTTCTTATGTAGCCATGGACCGAAGGAGATGGGTCAACTCACTGATGGCATGGGGCACGGCGTGTGGCAGCGTCCAGCGGCACATCAGAATAAGGTAGAGAACAGAAAGGCTGAGAGCTCTCTTGATTTTTTTTTTTCATTTGGGAAATCAGGAAAGCTATAAAATGGGAAAGATGCAAAGAAATAAAATGGAGAAATGAACGAGGCAAAATGCAGCGTTACAAATTGTCAATTTTCAGTTAATTCTAGAAATTTCAGATAATTAGGTTTTTAACTGAATCGAACTAAAAACAAAAATCGAACACATCTTTTTTTTAACCGATCATAGAACCATTTTAACTGTATAAAAATTTTCTCCGTTAGCCTAACTCTTCCATTCCGTTAATGTTGGGTTAATTAGATTAAAATGAAATTATGCTCATCTCTAATCCATAACAAACATAAAGAAAGCGCAAAACTTAGGGAACCAAACATGCTCAAACAAACTGATTAAAACAGTCCATGACCTAATTGAAAGGAAATTCAGGTTAAATTTTGAAAGTTGTAATGTGATACTAACTGATTTCAAATTAGGTTTTTATGTTTTCTTCCATATATTTGAATTCCTTTTTTATTTTTTACAAATGTGAACTTTGATACGACAAATTATGCTTATTTAAATTATTATTTGAAAATTAAAATTTTTATTTTAGTATAAATTTTGACCTTTAAATTAAAAAAATAAATATTTAGATTAAATCGACACAAGATTTTTTTATTTTAGGTGTTGATCGAGAACCCAACCTATTATGAAAAAAACCTCGCAATAATGACTTAAACTTGAACATGTGCCACTCAACTTATATGACAGGTATAATTTGAAAAAAAAAAATGTTAATGTCAATTTTTATTTGACATATTCAAATTTTGCTAATTTTAATTATCATTTTTTTAACGAATGCTAATTTTAAATTGTTCAATGGAGTGGAAATTTGGTATCTAATTCCATATCTAGGTTTTGTTTTCTTTAAACATTTTCTAACGTTATTTTAATGAAAAAGCTGAAAATTCTAACGACGTGGAAGACAAAGTGGTCACATAATATGCAAATTTCTAATGAATTGTATTTAACAATATGCAAATGGTTGATGAATTGTATTTAACAATAAGCAAATTGAGCTTTGTGCTTTTTGTATTTTCTAGTGGTTATATCTAACCGCTACATTATTGTTATCCGTTAATATAGGTCCTGATTAATATATGCATTTTGTAATTGGATGTATTAGACCAGTAAAAAATTGAGTACGTTTATGACTGAAATAGAACTGTCACGATCAGAGTCTAAATTTAAACCGTCTACAAGTAAGAAAATTAATTACGATCATATAATATTAAATTTTGTATGAAAACTGAAAAAAAAATATTAAATCGAAAATACGTGATTTTTGTATTGTCAACGAATCGCAATTGAGTATACTGAAGTGTAGGAAATATTAAGATGAATTTATCAGTATGATTTTGTATTAAAACTCTAATATTTATGGTATGAAATCGAAAAAATAAAATTTAAGCTGTGGTTCAACAATAATATTGGGAAATACAATTTTCAATTCGGTATATCCATTGCGAAACCGAGAGAACTAGTGCATATAATAAATTATACCATTAATATTGATATATTTAATTGTGAGAAATTAAAATTCGGGTGCAGTTTAAATTGAAGAAAAAAAAATGTTAGAAGGACTAAAATGAGTATTTAAAAATAAAATACAGATAAAATAAAGAATGATTAATCAAGTTAATTAAACCATGATTAGACTTAAATCATAACACTCAGGGCGACAATTGTCCAACATGCACACTAATGACCCATTTAATCCATGTATAAAAAATATTGGGTACATTTTACTCCATTCTTTCCTTGCACAAATTGGTCTTCTTTTATATTCTTCACCACCGAATATAATAAGCAAAAATTTATCCTCACCAAATCATTCGAACCTCTTTCTTCAACTTTTCTTTCATTTTCCCTTACTTATTCTTTTTAACCAAACACTCCAACAAAGGGAACAAGGATAAGAGATTAGATGGGGAATGGCTTGCATGTGGGATTACGAGCAAAGGAAATGTGAAAAAGAAACAAGATAGGCACGGCTTGGACTTGAATTCTAGTGTTGGAAGTCAAGAAGAGAACAAAAAGGAGAATTTATAACTTCTTTCCCTTTTCTTTCCTTGCCATTTGAAGCTAGGGAATTGCCTTGGTTGGATATTATGAATCCGAGACATGCAAGAAATTGAATGATTGTGTGATTGTTAGATTGTGTCAAAAACTGGATGCGTTGTAGTGTTTGTGGCCGTGACTTGAATGGAGAAGCAAGTCGAAAACTTTGGAGATGGAATGGACCAATTAAGAGTATAAAAAAATAATAATAAAAAAATAAAATAAAATTAGTAATTAATTCGAGGAAAATTGGAATTTAAATAGAGAACTAATTGTTAACCGACACACGAGGAATAACCAATTTTGGGAATGCTTAGATTTGGCTATGATCGAAGTGAGTAGAGGATTTGGGTCCAAACCGAAACTAAAATGCAAAAAGGGACTAAAACTTGCACAAAACTGGGGTTTGTGTAAACCATGAACCGTTAGCTTTATGACCAACAATTACCTAAACCAAAGCTAACATGGAGATACTGAATTTTTGAGACAGAATAACATTTACACTGTGACTTTGAACCTTTGGGTAATTTTTAGAAACCTTGAAACTCTGGCTATTATAACGTGAAGTATGGGACTAAAACCTAAAAAGAAATAAGGAAGAGAAAGTAAGTTGATTAATGAAGATGAGAGGATAATTAAAAGATAGAAGTAGAAGAAATAATTAGAGAAAAGGGATCAAAATATGTAAACCGTGCCCCTAATTAAAGTTATAAAAACAATGGACTTGAGATGATTAATTGAGAGTTACAGAAGGAGCTTAAGAGATAGATAGAACCCGTGGGAAAGCAAAAGAATTTTGAATCATTTGTACTGTTTGAGAAGTTAGGACGGTCTGGAAAACCTAGTTAAAAAAAAAGGGGGACGAACGCACAAGTATCGAAGTATAGTTTGTGAACCATTATTTAAATTATGAGAAGCCCAGAGATGTGAGTAAGCGGTCGTTGACCGAAATACGTTGGGTAGTTAGTTCAGGCCGTGATTTTATGCCAGTGTCTTCGTACCAACTAATTTAATAAGTAAATTTGGGTTAGGCGCATTGACGCGGAGGGAACCCGACGAAGCAAGGGATAGGACTGGGCAACATACGGTAGTTAGAATTGTGCAAGTTTTGTGACAATAGCAAAATTATCAACATGATAGAAATAAAATGATACAATATTTATATATGGTATATATGTATGATATATACATGATATATGTATATATATCATACATATACTACATATAATATATATATATACATATATATATGACATATGTAGTATATATATGATATATGTGAGGTATATGTGTGACATATGTAATATATATAATATATGTGAGGATTGCTGTAATGAGAATATAATGGTTGCAAAAATGATAAGTATTGGAAATTTAAATACAAAAAAAAGATAATAAAGATTAGAAAACTTAATATGATGTTATGAATGGTATGACTTATACAGATAGATATGATATGAGCCCATAAATGATCCTGAATTAGAATAGAATAAGTTTGTTAGCATGTCAATAGAGTTATACGGATATATGCAGATTATCTAACTTAATTGGAATATACGGTCTCATCTGACTTAGTCGGATTATACTAATATCAGAGATGTTTGACATCTATATATATAGGCACTTTTTTTTTATACAGTTACCCCTTTTGTCTTCCATAGTAATATTTAGATAATCAATTTATAAACACAACAAGTAAGCAACTTGATATGTGTTTTGTAATGTCTATGTCAAATTCTTATGTTGATATATATATTATGATATATGTTTGTTATGAGAGCATATTAAAATAAAGTAATGAGTTTTTAATTGAACAATAATTTACTATTACTATAAAGTTTGCACCATTGAGTATAACTTAGTGCAAGAGTTTTATTTTTTTTTATGCAAATAATAGACTAAAGATAGGTAGAAACGTATAGATAGACGAGAGTTGCAAATTCAATGATCCTACCAAAAAAGTGTAGTAGGCATTTCATGCTCTTAAAGAATTTTTTATATGCATTGCTATCATGTATATTTTTAAAATAAATATACAATTGTACATTCAACATGTTTTATTCTATAGTCTAAAAATAAAGTTCATATATATATATATATAATGACTATTTAGTGCTATTATGATTTGATTTATATATATTGTGTATTTATAAGTTCTACATAGACACATGGGATAATTATGTCATAGACACCACTTACTTGATTAAGTTACAGAAGATAAGGGGGTGTTACAAATAAAATATTACAACATTATGAATGAATCACATGCTTATATCACATAGTTTCCCCCATTTACACTGTTGCTTAGAAATTGGAAAAAAAAATGCTCAAATATATGCATAATTGTTTTTTTAAAATATTTTATTCCATCATAATTCTAGATTGAAAACAAATATACTTTGATTAACAACATAACCAAAAGAGAAAAAAAAAATGTTATCTTAAACTAAGATTCTTTACAACAAAACCATTAACAAAACAATCATACATTATTACACACCTGTTTTATTTAATAATAATAATACATATATACATACATATATACACATATATATACAAATTAAGTACCAAAAACATTTTAGATGTTTGTTAGGGATATGTCAACTCCAACATAGTCATTTGCATTGTCTCGTAATGAGAGAGAATGTTTAGGAGGCATTTCTATGCTTTCACATTCTCCTTCAAGCATTTCAATAACTTTGTGCATTGAAGGACGATGAATGGGTTTCCATTGCATACACCATAGTGCGACTAGAACCATCTTTTTTGCTATTTTCTTTTCTTCTTCTGAAACACCTCCTAATTCTACTTCCTTTCCTTTGTTGAATTGGTCATAAATCCATGTAGGAAAGTAAATTTGGCTCAAATGCTCAACAAATGGATTTAAGCTCTTTCTTCTTCCAACCATTTCCATTAATAACACACCAAAACTATATACATCTGCTTTATAAGATATACCTCCAATATTCTTGAAGACCATTTCTGGAGCTATATAACCCATTGTTCCTCTCGCTGCAGTGAGAGATATGATACTATTATTTGTTGGATATAATTTTGCAAGTCCAAAATCTGAAATTTTTGGGGTTAATTTTTCATCAAGAAGAATGTTGTGTGGCTTGATATCAAAATGTAAAATTTGCATGTTACAACCTTGATGAAGATAGTCAATGCCACGAGCAACTCCAAGAGAAATCTCATACATTCTTTCAATACTTATTGGATGGTTGTCTTCTTGAGAAAATAAATATTTGTCGAGAGATCCATTAGGCATGAATTCATAGACAAGAGCACACTTTGATCTCTCAACACAAAAACCAATAAGCTGCACCACATTAACATGGTGAATTCTCCCAATAGTAGCAATTTCATTGATGAAATCTTGCCCGTTTGCTTTGGCATTATTCAACATTTTTATTGCTGCAAATTGACCACTCCGAAGCTTTCCTTTATACACAGAACCATAACCTCCTTCACCTAATTTATCTTTAAACCCCTTTGTTATTTTTCTAAGTTTTGAGTAAGAATATCTAATTGGCAAGAAATTATTGTTTCTTTCAAGAAACTCTTCGATTTTATCGTATTCAGATAAATGTCTCCTTCGCCACTTGTAGATTAGAAAGGGAACTACAAACAATACCCCAACAAGGAATAAAGCTACCCGATATAACACTGTTGAAAAATAATATTAAAAAATAGTTAGATAAGATAATTTGTGTTGCATGGCTATCAAAATGTTCTACATAAAAAAAATTGCATTTGCATTATTTAAATTTAATAATTTGACCATTTATTATCATTTTGAAAAAGAAAAATCTAAATTAATTTGTTTCCCTAATTAATATTCTACTTAATCATGAATATAAAAATTAAGTTGCATTTTCGCAAAATTTTTCTATTTTAGTTTATACAAATATAAATAATGCCTTCTTGTAAACTATCTTATGAGTTGCGATTCAAAATTTAAAAGGAACAAATGTTCTTACCAAAGCAAAAGATCGGAAGGAACAAACCTGAAAAGTATAAATGAATAATAAAAGTTATAAAGATGGCAGATGAAGCTAGATTTGACAAAAAAAAAAAAAAAATATTAAGAAGCCCATTTGTTTCAAGCCCAACAACATTTAAGACTCTTGTTTGGGAGAGAGAAATTTTCTTCACTTTTGCTAAACATGGATGATTACTACTCAGTTTGTTCTTTATTAATCCTGCACGTTTTATTATTGTGCTTTTTAGATGAGTTAGAACCATAATAGCCAGATGAAGAGGTACAAATCTAGGTGTCACAAAGGGGAGTGATAACTAAAAGAGCTAGTGCATGTATTATTTAGCCAATGACATAATTGATAAAAAAAACAAAATGTCTTAATGTAGAAGAACTAATGTTGCAATTGATCAATCTAAATAATGATGATAAGAAGTTTGTGCAGGAAAGATCATTAGTCATATAATCTACCCAATAAAAGTTGTCAAATTGAATATGGACCTAGCAAGGCAAACGACTAAAAGGTATATAGTCAAAACATAAGAGGAGAATCAATTATTATTTTTGTTAAGTATATGTGTCATTGAGATAAAAGGTCCTAAAGAGCTTAAATTAAGAAAACTAATGGTAATAAGAGATCGGCACCTCAATATTTCACTAGAAGACTTTAGATATGTTATAGACTCCTTACTAAATTGAGTGTTATAGTCTTCCACCAAATCAACTATACAAAGAAAAACACCTAGCCAATTGCTAGTTTGTTCTAAGTATTCACTCCTTATTGATGTTAACAAAACCTTTGTTAATATATTAGAATAGCCAAATTGAGGAGTTAAGATTGAAATATATCTCTTTTAAGTATAATGTGGAAGACTTAATCATATAAACAAAAACTGCCAATATGAGGAGATGACATTGAATCAATTAGGAAACCAAAAATATTGTGATTGATTCAAACACCTATGGCCATAACGGGGTCAAGATTCTTTAAGCAAATGAACAAAAATATAGAAAATGTCAATAGTTTGTGGTATAGAGACAAAAAAGAAGAAGAAGAGAAGATTAGGGAACATAGTGTTTCATAAACAATAGAGGTGATGAAACCAAAATCTATATTCTAGAACCTTTAGATATCTTTATATCAAAATCCACAACAAAGTTAAATATTCTATCCGACTAGTTTTGTGGGTTTCACATAATTGACAATATAAGGAGAACGGATTTTTTTTTACATAAAAAAATCTCATCCTTAGGCCTTCCAAGAACATCATTCATGGTTCTGTCAATCTCCAAATTGGACATTAACCCAAAGCCCTTTATGCTTAAATTCCCAAAACCAAAAGCATTAATGCTAGGTGATGCATCTCTAACCTTTATAAAGTACAATTTATTTGATAAACTTAAATTCTTTGAACTAATTATCTATTTATAGCAATAAATTTTGATAATAAATAATGTGTATGTTATTATCATACTTGAGATAAATATTACCAAAGCACATATTTTACTTACGAGTTTAATAAAATTTATATGTTCTCACCTACTCCAAAATAGACCCCAATAAATGCATTACTTGATTTATCTGTATCAACAAAAGGAACAATAGAAAAATAATTAGAAAAAATAACTGGAAGCTAAGCTGATGCGTCTTTTCATTCAATTGACTCTGTCATTAATGAATTGAAAAGATAGAATAAATAGACATTCCAAATTGTTATTAGATATAAAAAAAAAAGTTAGCATGAACTATTATTTAATTTGAGATAAAAAAAAATGAGTCAAATATTTCTAGAAAGAAATGCTCTTAGTAGATTGGATTTATGTATTTTTACCAAGCTTTACAAGGAGGAATTAATACAAGTTCTAGCTTAATTATCATATCCAAAGAAAATTTCTTATCATTGGTGACCCTATTTCACTTTTGCTTTTTGTATTTTGACTTTTCTTAATCAAACATGTTTTTACCTAGTTTTATACTATTGTTTTAGCCTGGTTCAACCTTATGATATGAGTTTTATATCATATTGAATTTTTTGCAAACCAAACTAAATCATTTCGACTTTTCGAATCAAATTGTTTACTTTGATTTCAATAACATGGTAGATAATATCAATTACTTTTTCTTGTATAAAAATCCTAATATATTTATGAAACTAAAAAAAAAGGTTAAGGAGGTTAAGGATTATGACCAGACAAATAATTGAGGTATGGCAGCTACTGATAAATGAGCATATTGAAATAAATAATTTGCATTTTTTTAAGTGTCTATTAAGTTTTTCTAGGCTTCTCATGAGTTTTTGTAAATGAATAAAGTTTAATATTTATGTTTAATATTATGCATTTATTATGGTTCATGTGTGGAATTCTAGTCTACGTTGATGTAACTTGAATTTAAATTATTGATTTAGTGCCTATATATACATCCCTTGTATATGAATTGTGTTTAAGATAGAAAAGCAATATTTTGAGTGTTGTCGTCACTTTTCTATTTTATAATTGTTTTTCTATCAAAGTGGTATGAGAGCCTGTTTGACCTAAAATTTGTAAGAGATGGCAAGCAATAATCTCTTGTCATTTCAATTCCCTAATCTTAGAAAAAAATGAGAGTTAGTGTCTTCGTATGAAACCCATGCTTGGGTCCCGAGATGTGGGATGTCATAGATAAAGGTTGATGCCAAGCCCTTGCTCTTAAAGAGCTAGTGTCAAAATATTTAAATTCCTTCCAAAATCAAACATCATTGACTTAAAATGAGAAAAATATTTTGTTGAAAATAAGGAAGAATGATCAATAAGCCCTTGATCTTATCCACCAAGGTTTGGATGAATCTATGTTTTTGAAGGTGGCTCATGCCATTATGCCAAAGCAAGCTTGGGATATTTTTAGAAATTCCCTTAAAAGAGTTGGCAAAAGTGAAAAAGATGTGACACTAAATATTATAAGATGAATTTGAGGCTTTGTGCACGAAGGATCTTGATTCCATTTTGAATTTTTGTTTAAGAGTGAAGTCTTTAATAAGTCAATTAAAAAGATAAAATGAGACAATTGAAGATATTTGTATGCTAGAAAAAGTTCTTCAACCTTTGACATCAAAATTTAACTATGTGGTGTGTGCCATTGAAGAGTTAAAAGACTTAGACTCCACGACAATTGATGAGCTAAAGGGATCCTTACAAGCTCATGAAGATAAAATGAAAAAAAAGAAGACAAGAAAAAGGTTTTAAAATAAGTCATGAAATCAAATATTTCTTTGAATGATGATAAAGGATAAAAATGAAGAGAAAGAGGTATAAGATGTGCTTATGGACGTGGCTAAGTATCTAGAAGCAAAATTTATCAAGATAATGCCACTAAGGAAAATAAATGACAACCATCGTGTAAAGGTAATGGATGAGAAAAAAGGCAATTATTATATATCAAATGAAAGATTTGTCAAATCTAATGTTGAATGTTATAATTGTCACAGATATGGTCATTATTCTTAGGAATGTTACAGCACTCTAAATGTAAAAGGAGGAGAAAGTCAATTCTATTGTTGAAAAACAAGATGGGGATGAACCAAACTTATTGCTGGCACTAAAAAATGAAGACTATGATGACCATAGTTTGTGATACTTGGAAAATGGAGCAAGTAATCACACGTATGGCTACAAGGAATATTTGTGGAGCTTGATAAAAAGATAAATGAAAATGTTTCTTTTAGAGACTCTTTGAAAGTCCAAATTCATAGGAAATGTAGAATTTTAATTACTCAAAGAATGGTGGGCATGTACTTATTACCAATGTTCATTATGTCCCAAAATTGAAGTGTAATATTTTGTGTTTGGTCTAAAAAAAATGATATGAAATTCACTTGAAAGATTGTTGTCTTCGGCTTGGAGATCAAAATGCTTATTTTAATTACTAAGGTGCATATGTTAAGAAACATATGTATACATTAAATTCCAAGACCATTGAAGCAAGATGCTTGAAGGTTAATGTAGAAGATGAAGAATGATGTTAACATATGAGATTTGGCCATTTGAACTTTAGTGCACTTAAAACATATGAAGAAGAAAATATGGTGAAGAGGATCCCTTTGATCAATCATCCTAATCTTTTATGTGAAGTATGTTTACTTAGGAAGCATTGAAGGAGTTTTTCCAATTGAAGTAACTACAAGAGTAACTAAGGCACTCCAATTTGTTTATATTGGCATTTGTGGGCCAATCAATCAATTTTCATTTGGTAAAAAAAATATTTCCTATTGTTTATTAATAATTATAGTAGAAAAATTATGGTCTATTTTCTAAAGCAAAAATTATGTGCATTTGTTGCTTTTAAGAATTTCAAAGCATTTGTACACAAAGATATCAATTTTAATTAAATCTTTGAGAATCATGGAAAAGATGAATTCGGTTCTAATGATTTTTATGAAATTCATTGTCCATTAAAGTTTCTCATATCACCACAACAAAAATGATGTTGTAGAGAGACAAATATAATTATTCTTAACATGACTGGATATATGTCAAAAGCCAAATGTATGCCTAAGAAGTTTTGGGTTGAAGCTAGTTCTTGTGTTGTGTATTTATCCAATAGATCTCCAATAAGAAGTGTGAAAGATAAAACTCTCGAGAAGCATGAAGTGAAAATAAGTTTTATGTTGATTATTTAAGGGCTTTTGGAAGCATTACATATGCTCATGTTCCACAACATGATAAATCCAAATATGATTATCAAAGTGTCAAACATGTCTTCATCAGTTATGAAAACAAATTCAAAAGGGTATGGATTGTACAATCTGAATAATGATAAAATTGTGGTGAGTAGAGATGTTGAATAAGATGAAAAAGTGGTTTGGAAATGGGAGGGGCAAAAAGAGAGCATTTAAGATTTCTTTCTTTATTTTGGATAGAAATACCAAAAGATTGTAATGCCTTTGCAATATAAAGCTCCGCCTCATTTTCCAACTTATGTTGCTTTACCTATTTTTCAAAAAAATTAATTGAAGGCCATAAAAAAAGAAAAGCATTCAAAACCTTTTTAATGAAACTGAAAAGATACCAAATTTTCACTTAAATGATTTATTTTATTTTTTTCTTGATAATGAGTTCATGAAGTCATGAGAGATGCAAAAGTGAGACAAATAATGAAGGCTATTCGTTTTCTCATGTATATTAGCTTAAATGAAATGGAGACTTTATCAACTTAATATGAATTTAGCCTTTCTTAATGGATATCTTGAATAATAAGTCTATGTGGAACAACCATTGGGGTTCATGATGAAATGACATGAAGATAAAGTGTTAAGATTAAATAAGGCTTTATATGGATTGAAACAAGCACCAAGGGCATATCGAGATAATGATTTTTTCCATTATCTTAATGAATATGTTATTTATGTGAAGTTGTATGCTAATGGTGATATTTTACTAGTTTGTCTTTATGCGAATGATCTTATTTTCAAAAGCATCAATCCAAGGTTGTTCAAAGAATTCAATAAATAAAAGGCAACAATCTAAGCTTATTTGAAGAATTCAAGAAAACTATGTCTCTTGATTTTGAGATGACTGACATTAGGCTCATGTTTTACTATTTAGGCTTTAAAAAGAAGCAAATGGAAGATGTCATTTTTATTTCTCAAAAAGCTATGTAAAGACAATTTTGTAGAGACTTTAAATGCTTGATTGCAATCCTGTGAATGTACATACAGAATGTGGAGTTAAGTTATCGAGGTTTGACAATAAAGAGAAGGTAAATCCCATTCTCTTTAAAACTGTTGTGGGAAGGTTGAGATATCTGACATTTTCAAGGTTTAATATTATTTTTGCGATTAGGATTGTAAATCATTTTATGGAAGCTCATACTTTTTCTCATATGAATAGTGCTAAAATAATTCTTTGTTACCTTAAAGGTATCATTGATTTTGGGCTATTTTACTTTTCTTCTAATGAGTTCAAACTTGTGAAATTCTATGATAGTGATTTGCAAGAGATATTGATGATAGAAAGAGAGATAACTGGTTTTGTATTCTTTATGGGCAATTGTGCAATTTCATAGAGTTCTAAAAAGCAATTTACTATTACATTGTCATCTTGTGAATATAAATATGTGGCTGGAGCTTTTTACACTTGTCATGTCATTTCGGTTAGAAGTTGTTAAAAGAACTTCACTTGATTAAAAAAAGAACTAATGAGATTTGTATTGATTGTAGATTTGTTCTAGCCCTTCGCTAAGGATGCAATGTTTCGTGATTGAAGAAAGCATATAGATATAAGGTATCATTTTATTAGAAAATGCATTGCTAAAAAGTAAGTAAAGATCAAGCATGTGAAGTCTCAAGATCAAATTGTTGATATTTTTGCTTGACCATTCATGATTGAAGTTTTTTGAAGGCTATATGATAGTCTTAGACTAAGAAATAAAATTGTAAATTAGGAGAGAATGTTGAAATAAATAGTTTGCATTTCCTAGATGTCAATTAAATTTTTCTAGGTGGATAAATTTTAACATTTATATTTAATGTTATTCACATTTGTTATGGTTTGTGAATGGAAATCTATTCTAGGTTAATTCGAAGGGTTGCCTTATATATATGCACAATATTTTGAGTGTCGTTTCTTTTCTTCTTTGTAAGTTTTTGCTATCAAAGTATGCCCTAATAGATTTATAATCTTATTGACATCAAATGATGAGTTCTTATTGCATATGCATGACAATGTAAGCCACACATATAAAAGGATAAGACATTTCATAATCAAGTACTTAAGCTCTAAGCTAATGCCAAATTTCATAAGAATCACTTAAGGGTGAGCTCTAATAAGTTAATCAAATTAATAAAATTTTCAAACCAAGTGTTAAGCACAATAGATAAAATAATAAGAAATAAATGCTGAATAAATGATCAAAAAAATCAACATCAAATATTTAACTTGGTTCACCCTTTTGATTAGATTACATATACAGGATAAACTCCAAATAATTTTCTTCTACTAATATAAATTAATGGATATAAATAGAGAGAATCTTTCTTAAATAAATACTAGAAGTAATATAATAATTTGAGACAAATCCAAAATAATAGTGACGCACAAGTATTTTTCCAAAAATATCTTAAAAATATTTTTTCACTATTAAATCCAAAAATCTAACTCTCTCATATAAGAAAAAATTTCTCAGTTTGCCTTTCACAAATCCTCTCAATTAACTTAAGATTGTAATACACTTAATGAAGAAATTATTGCCTATTTATAGGCAAAGTGGATTGCAAAAAATCCATTTTTGCAGCCAACAATTCAAAATTAAATTTGCAACCTCCAAATCTAACTTTCTCCTTTTTTTAATAATTAATTGTAGTGGGACGCATATTGGAGGGACCCATATTTAATTCTTTCAATATTTATTGTTGCTGACTAACAAATCTCTACCTCCCGACTATATGGGAACTCCATAATTCCTACAGTTAATCGAACATAAAGTATTGATGAGAAAATGCCCTTTAAAGCCAAATCAATAAGTTACAAGTCTTACCAAGTTGACGCATGAATCAAACTTGGTAGCAGATAATGGTTTTGTCAACATGTCAGCTGGATTTTCTAAAGTATGAATCTTCTTTACTACAATCTCGTTTCACTTATAATATCTCGAATAAAATAGTAGTGGATATTAATATGCTTTGTCCTCTTATGAAACATTTGATCTTTAGTTAAGAAAATGAAAATTAGACTATCATAGTAAACTTGAATAATTTCTTTTGATAATATAAGCTTGCTTACGAGATTTTTTTAACTATATAGCTTCTTTGACAACTTCTGCTAATGCCATGTATTCTGCCTTTATGGTGGATAATGCAACTGTAAATTGTAAACAAGCTCTCCAACTAATAGTAGTAGAATCAAAGTGAATACATAACCCATCAATGATCTTCTTCTATCAATATCTCCTGCATAGTTGGAATCACAATAACCAACTATCCCATTGGAAAATTTACCAAATTGCAAGTAGTAATTTGAAGTTCCACGAAAATATCTAAATATCTACTTTACTGTCTCCCAATGAACTTTACTATTACATGTCATATATTAGCTGATAACAATAATAGCTTGAGTAAGGTCTAGATATGTACAAACCATTACATACATCAAACTACCTACAAAACTAGAATAGGAGGCTCTTGCCATGTAGTTTTGTTCTTCGTCTGACTCTGATGATTAATGATTTGAGAGTCTAAAATGAGCCACCAATGGTGTAGTGACACTTTTTATATCTTTCATGCCAAAATGATTAATGATCTTCTTAACATACTTTTCTTGACAAAGGTATAGCACGCTAGCATCACGATCCATACTAATCTCCATATCCAAAATTCTCTTGGCTCCACCTAAATCTTTCATCTTAAACTCACCATTCAACAATTTTTTTAGCTTACAAATTTTAGACTTATCCTTGAAAATAATCAATATATCATTGACATACTACAATAAATAAATGAAGGAATCATTATTTTTCCTTTTCAGGTACATACAACTATCAAATATTGATCGATAATAACTATGAGAAGTCATAAATGCATCAAACTTTTTATACCATTGCCTTGGGGACCGTTTAAGTCCATTTAAAGATTTCTTCAATAAATACATATGATTCTCCTTTCCTTCTTCTTCCAATCCCTTAGGTTATTGCATGTAAATCTGCTCTATTAAGTCATTATGTAAAAAAAACAGCCTTGACATCTAGCTACTCCAATTCCAAATTTTCAATAACAACTAAAGCTAAAAAAAATACTCATAGTTGTGTGTTTTATATATGTGAGAAAACATCATGAATATCAATTCCAACAACTTAATTGAACCCTTATGCTTCAAGCCTCACTTTTTAACGAGCTTATTCAAGTTTTGGAATGTCTTCTTTCTTTTTGAACAATTATTTGCAATCAACTATCTTTTTGCCTTTGGGTGGAATTACCAACTTACATGTACCATTTCAATGTAGGGATTCAATTTCTTCTTGCATAGCCACTAACCATTTATCCGCATCAGTTGAACTAACAACTTCATTATAGGAGCTCGAATCATATTTAAACTCCACCTTGCTTGTAACACTCAAAGCATATACAACTGTATTTTTAAATTTGTCTAGTGGATGAATTTGTCTCCTTAGTCTATTCCTGGCAAGAGAATAGACTTCTTGTTGCACTTGAGATTGTGATCCATCTTAAATTGGTTTATCAATGTGTAGCTCATATGGTGATGGTGTGTTGGATGATGCATCTAGAGGTGAGGGAACTACCTTTAACTCCATATGTTTGTCAGTTCTACTAGAAGTACTTGCATCCACATTTACAGTACTTTTCTTATTTTGGGTGTAACATAACTGATTCATCAAATTTAACATCTTTATTTAATATTACTTTTCTAGAACTAAGACACCATAATCTATATCCCTTAACCTAAGAACCATACCCAATGAAAATATATTTCTTTGCTCTAGGTTCTAATTACCATCATTAACATACATATATGCTGGGCAACCAAATACTCTAAGCATTGAATAATCAAATGGTTTATCAAACCAAATAATCAAATGGTTTATCAAACCAAACATCTTCAAGCATCTTAAGTTGAAGGGATGAATGAAGAGATTGGTTCACTAAGTAACTGGTTGTAGAACCTGCTTCTACCTAAAGATCTTTTCCTAAACTCGAATTATAGAGCATGTATCACGCCTTTTCTATAATAGTCATATTCATTCTTTCAGCCACTCCATTCTACTGCAGTCTATTAACACAAGTATAATGCCTCAAAATGCCTTCAATTTTGTAAAAGACATTAAACTCACCTTCCACAAACTCTAACCTATATCCATGTAGAGACATTTAATTTGCCTCTCAGTTTATTTTTCAATCATGGTTTTCCATTTCTTAAACACATCAAGTACATTATTTTTATACTTAAGAAAGAAAACTCATACCTTTCTAGAGTAATCATCAATGAAGTTAAACATGTATCTAGCACCACTAATTGAAGGAACTCTAGAGGGACCCCACAAATCGGAATGAATGTAATCAAGTACACCTTTTGTAGAGTGTGTTCCTTCACCAAAACTAATCCGCTTGTGTTTGCTAAAAAACAATGTTCACTGAACTTGATATTTATATTTTTTGGTCTCTTAAAAGACCTATTTTGCATAATTCAACCATGTCTTTTTTACTAATGTGTCCAAGTCTCATATGTTATAGCTTTGATGCATTGTGATCGGACATAAAGGATGAAATTGTAGCTGACTCTGTCACTATGTTACCTTGTAAAATATACAGTGAACCAATCTTCGTGGCTCTCATCAGAGTTAATGCACCAAAAGTGACTTTTAGTACATTATTTTATGCATTAAACTTGCTCCCATTCTGATAAAGTGTGCTAAGAAAAATTAAATTCTTCCTTAAATATGGAATGTATCGAACATCAGTAAGAGTTACCCTTATTTTTATACTTCAATTTAAAACAGTCAGCTTTTATATGTCATTTTTTATGGCAATAATAACAAGTCATATTTTTATCATGTGACTTGGACTTGAACCTACACTTACCCTTATTCTTACTACTTGTACCCTTTTTTCTATAGCTCTACCCCAAACTACCAAACCATCACCTGAAGGTTAATTAGACTTTGCTAATTGATCATCAATCAACTTATGTTATAAAAAAGTAATCTTTACCTCTCCAGTTTGGTAGTTCATGACCATTGGTTTGTAATCTCCTCACGACCATACAAAAATATTTCTCGAAAAGATTTGTAAGACTTGGGTAGGGAACATAGCAAAGCAATTGCTAAATCTTTATCATCAATCTCAACATCAATATTTTGTAAATCCATAACAATGCCAACAAATTCATCTAGATGAGGTTTAATTGGTTTACCTTTTTCAAGATGAAATTTCTTGAGTCTGCTTCGTAATAGCAAACGATTGGTGATTAACTTCGTTATATATATTGACTCCAATTTGAGCCAAACTCTAGCGGCTGTGGTTTCTTTGCAATTTCTTTTATACATCATTAGAGAAATAAAGAAATTATGTTGATAAGGATTTTTGATCCAATTCTTCTCACTGTGAATCTGTCATGGATTTTGGTTTCTTGCTTTTTCCAAGAAAAACTTTTTTCAATCCGTTTTAAATTAGGATGACATGGATCTTGAGTTTCCAAAGACTAAAATTAATGGTCCTATCAAACTTCTTAATTCAAATTTTATTGAAGACACTATCATGATACAATAGAAGATTGAGTTGCTTTGATACCACTTGTTAGGCACAACAGATAAAATAACAAGAAATAAATATGGAATAAATGATCAATAAAATCAATACTAGATATTTAACATGATTCATCCTTTTAATTAGACTACGTTCACGAGATAAATTTTGAATAATATTTTTGCACTAATATAAATTAATGGATATAAAAAAAGAGAGTTTTTCTTAAACAAATGCTTAAAGTAATATAATAATTTGAGATAAATCCAAAATAATAGTGACATGCAAATGTTTTTTAAAAATATCTTAAAGATATTTTCTCACTATTTTGTCACTCCCCCTTTTAGATTAAATCCAAAAACCTAACTCTCTCACATAAGAAAAAATTTATCAAACTATCTTTCACAAATTCTCTCAATTAACTTGAGACTGCAGTACACTTAATGAAGAAATCACAGCCTATTTATAGGCAAAGTGGATTGCAAAAAATCTATTTTTATGGCCAACAATTCAAAATGAATTTTGTAATCTCCAAATCTGACTCCCTTTTTTTTTAATAATTAATTGTAGTGGAACTCATGTTGGAGTGACTCACATTCAATTATTTCAATATTTGCTGCTACTAGCGACTAACACCAAAAATTATCAATCAACCAAATAAATTTAATAAAAATTAATCCTAATATGTAATTTTCTCACATATATAACACAATTCAACTTCAATTTATAATACCACCTAAAATTTAACACAACTAAAATTATACATACAATGAACAATTTAACAACCTAGAAAAAAAATAGCGAACTATATATATATATGCGTGCGCGATCGATTAAAATTATTTTTTCCAGTTAATTTAGTTGAATTACATAAATAATTGAAAAGTTTCTAAAATATTGAGCAATACCGAATCGAACTTATAAGCTGTCGGTCAATTATGCTGGTTAATTAGTTTTAACGTACACCCCTTATTAACACTGGGTTTTTTCTCTTAATTATAGATAACAATAATTTTCTTTTTAGATGATGAGTTTGGAAATAATATATGAGGAAAAAATAAATAAAATTGGAGTTTATGGGGTTAATTAGAATAATGGACTTAAAAAGATAAGTGGGCTTCATTAAAATAAAAATAATAAAATAATAAAATTTATAAAAGAAACAAAAGAAAATAAATGAAAATAAATTTCAACAAAAAAAAAAAAAAGGGGAAATCAAGGGCAAAAAACTAAAGAATAGGAAACCTGTAATTCACGACTAGGAAAAATGTTAATTGGGAATGAAATTTGGCCGATTATGGAATTAAAAGTAACATAATAAAAAATAGGAAGAAATAAAAAAATGAAAGAAGAATAAATAAGATATAAACAAGAAAAATAATTAATCTTGATGCTTGAGTAAAATTAGAATAGGAAAATAAATTCAATTCTAAATTGGAAGGTAATTTAATTTATAAATTAAAAAGGGACTCTAAATAGTATAAATAGGAGCTCTTATAATTCAGTTGAAAGGGATGAACATCAATTGATAATATTATATATGAAATTAAAGTAAAGAGAGAAAAATAAAATAGATTAATTTAGCAAGAGGATTGAAATTCAAGAGTCCTTAAATTCAAATATTTATCATCTAAAAAGGCGAATTGTTTAAACTGGTAAATTGTGAAAGTCTTTCTTCTTGATTAATTATTTGTGTAATAAATCTATTTTTGTGAAATAAAATAACATGACAATATTAGACTTTGTTTATTCTTGACCTAAGTAATTATTTTGCAGAGATTAGAATTATTGGAATGAGTACCTTAATTTATATAGAAATGGATGCTTAGGTATTAGCTTGTGATATGGAATTATATGTAAATCACTGGGCATAAAGTAAAACATAAATTTTGAACCAATTACTGATTTCTTGGGAGTCATATTAGTTCATCAGGGCTTCTAATTATACTCCAAAGTGTTGTGGTTGCAATAACATTAATTGTACTAAATGTCAAAAGCATTAGAAGTTTGAACAAATATTCCAATTAAATTGAAAAAGTCCAAGTGTTCTTACCGATGCCGCTGATTTGAATTATCTCGCGAACAAATCCTGCCAAAGCAGCCGCTTTATTTTTTTAATTCCTTTAACAAAAGCTATAAATTTTTAAATAGCTCTATATAAAGAAGTTAATAATATTTTTTTAAAAAAAACGTCAAACTATTAAAGCCTTATGGAAAACAGTATCTATGAGAAATTGAGATTTATACAAAGAAATTAAGAAAAGTTCTCACTTATTGGATGAGAAAATATCGGCCAACCATTAGAATCTGAAAACAAAAAAGCTAACGTTAATGTGCACGAATCATAAAGTTATTATTTGAAATGCTTTCAAATTATTAATTCACTGAAGAAAGAAAAAAAAAAGAAGAAAAAGTCTTTGATAACACACAATTTTACATATAATATACATATGCAAGTGAATATTAGAAATTCTTATCTGTTTATGAGAATTGTAATTACCTTTATAATTAATTTATTAATGAATCAATTTTAACCATTCAATTAAATATTTCTATTAATCCGGCATATCATATTATAATTAATCCCAATCCAAACCAAAGAAGATATAATGAGGAGGAAAGGAATATAGAATGCTCCTTACACGGAATGCAACTTAGAACAGCATAGAATAGAGCAAAGTAAAACCCTGTCAAAATAAAAAATAAATAAATAAATATATAGAACAGAAATAAATAAATAAAAAATGATACTTGCAAACACGTGTTGGTTTTTCTCGGTTGTAAGTATTTTAGATTTGAATTGTTTGAATAAGCGTTAAACCCTTTGATAGAAAATTTTAGAGTGATTTTTATCCACAAATTGCAAACTGAATATCTTACTCTTATTCCTTAATCTGTTAGAGCACATGGAGATCGGAGACTTACAAATTGAATATAAAAATAAATAATTTTTATTTATAAATATGGAACTGATTGTAACACAATATTAATAATTCGATTCATGCATGAATGCCCTTGAAGTTTTGCTGTAAATACCATTAGCCTCATGCATTTTTCTAATATTTAATTTTTGACTAATAAAAAACACATATACAGTAAACAAATCAAATTTCAGAAATCTTATAATTTAAATTTATATAAATGAAAATAATAAATGATTATTTTTAATTCGAGATATATAACAATTAACTCAAAATAATTTAGCACATAGATTAAATATTGCAAGTATAAAATTCTCACCCTCCAGAAATGTCATGCCATCTGCATTGGAAAAAGAGAATATCGATCAGTTTGCACAAAATCATAATTAAAAATAGTAAAAATTATATAAAAGAACCAACATATAGGTATATATTCTTTTTCAATTAAAATTCTGAATCCACGTACCACTGTAACAATAATAATCAATATAAGTGGAGGCATCAAGTCTGCAACGGTTTTCCTTGTGATGGTCACAGCAACCATAGAACCATGAAAGCTCAAACCCATAAGCCATGATTTGGTGAAGTTCCATATACGAAATATTTTGCACATCATCACTTGGCATGAAAGATGCCATTACTATTTGCTCTATAAGGCATGAATCCACCATATCCGTCACATTAGTAGAACTAATCTTGACATACCAATACCCAGAACTGTTGATGCAAGCAGAAGCATCCACATAAAGCGGATACCTCCTCCGTAATATTGGTTCTTCGCACTTGATGAATGTTAAACTCTGATTGTGTACCTTCTCATATTGGTCGATTGGGTCTACTCCTGGCCAATCATAATATCGATATGGGATTAGCCAATACAAATGGTAACTATAGAATGAGTTCAAAGAATGGCGAGGGATGGAGGAGCAATTATCCTTCTGGATATCAGCATCCACCACTCGAATTGTGAAGTTATTGTAATTGATAGACTGGACGTAGTATTTTGCTGAATCCAAATACACTACTGTCAGGTCTTCTTCACAAAAAAGCGTGTAATTCAGGTGGCCGCAGTTGATAGGATCGGTATTCAATCGAAAAGGGTAGCTAATGTTATGGATGTTTCCGCAAGAAGAAGGATTGCACTGATTGTTGTTGTTATTACCATCGCAACCTAATTGGCTGATAATCAGTACTAGAAAAACAACAAATGCTTTTTCAGCAAAAAAATTGTGTTTACTCATTATCGTTTGTGGTATGAGAAACAATTAATTTGCCTAAAAATATATAAATCTTCTACTTTTGCCCAAAGAATTGAATATATAAAATACTTTTCCAATATATTTTTTTTTTTAAATTAATAACGTGTGAATGTTTTTCAATTGAAATTTTTTTTTCTTAGTAATTATGGTTATTTTCAATTTAACATATGTTTTTGAATGAAAATTTGACGTAATCATATTCCAAAGAAATTAAGTCATTTTAACCAGTGGTCCATAATATGAAATGGCAAAGCAATTGTTTTAGATTATTAGTCTTTGACGTAGCTCGATTTAAGAGAAAATGTAAAATTATATTTTTCAACAAGTCTTCTCTAAAGTCTAAATTACAAATTTCTAATTACAAAAAAAAATGCCCTAGAGGAGATTGTCTTTGAATTTTCTAAAATATGAAAAATAAAATAAAAAAAGACAAGTCTACTAAATAGAAATGAGAGGAATCGCATTTGATACAAAAGTCCATATGCTATAGGGTTATATTACATAGAAGCTACCCCAATTTAGCACTCACATATATTAATATTTTCAATTTCATTTTATACTACAAGAATTACCTAACAATTACTTATGATAAAAAAAAAAAATACTGAACAATAACAATGGTAACACAAATTCTTGCAACTGGGTTAAAGTTTCAAACAAAAGTCTAACCGACCCGAATGGTTAAGTAAATTTATATGAAATCCAAGTTCCAATAACATAAAAACATTCAAAGAGATTGGAATTGAAGGAACATCAAGTTCCACACCATATAAAATCCAACTTTTAGCTATCTTTCATTTATTTTTTCAAAGAAATTTTGATGTAATCATACTGCAAAGAAATTAAGCCATTTTAACAAGTGGTCCATAATATGAAATTGCAAAGCAAATATTGCTTTAGATTAGCTTGATTTTTAACTGTTTACTGTTTAGAGAAAAAAACTTCAATTCATGAAAATTATCAATAAGAGTCTTAAAATAAAATCCAGCCACATATAAGGCTTTAAGAGATAATATCTTTCTTTCATTATGATTAATGCGTTCAGAAATTTGCCATGTTGGGTCAATTCCAACAACATTATCAAGGTACACATTCACCATCAATTGCTCCTATATTAGTCTTCTCTAAAGTCAAGCCACAAATTTCTGATAAGGAAAAAATGACACAAAGGATATTGTTTTGGAATTTTCTAAGGTGTTGAAAATAAAGTTAAAAACACAAGTCTATTAAGTGGGAAAAGAAGGTCGCATTTTATACAAAAGTCTATATATTATAGGGTTAAATTACATAGAATATATACCAACTTAACACTAATGTATATTAATATTTCCAGATTCATTTTGTAATACAATAATTATTTAACAATTACTTCAGATATATATAAACAAATTACTGAACAATTAGCACTGTTAACACAAATATTCTTGCACCCAGTTAAAGTTCATTTTTTGCCCCCAGCGGTTAAGTAGATTATATGATATGAGATCTAAGTTTTGATAACATTAAAACTTTCAAAGAGATTGGACACATGATAAACTAATACCCCTATTAATGCTCAAATAATAATAATAATAAGGCTTAAAGCTTAAACCATAGAGAACCCCTATACTTGTTTAAATTTTCTATTTTCACTATACTCATTTTTAGTACAAAATTCTCCTTATACTTTATTTTTGGTAAAACATTCCTTAAAAAATCATTGCTCCTTATCTCAGAACGTTCAAAGAAGACTGATATGTGTGGTTTCAAGCGCACGCCGACAGGATGAATAACAGTTGGACATGTGTAAGAAAAACCAAAACCAAAAGCAAAGAAAATTGACAAAAGTTCATCGTTTTTTTTTTGGGCAAAAGAAGAATTCCATTCCCTTTTCTTTTGGACAATTCACTTCCGATCTTCTTTTTGTGATTTTCTTTTGAAGAAATGATTTTATTTTGCATAACTAAGCTCTTTATGTTTTTGGAATATGTTTGCATTTTTTGATGAAATAGATGAAGAAGTGGATTTTGGAATGAATTTTGACATGCTCTGTTTTTCTTTTTCTGTGAATTTGGGTATTTCTTACATTTCATAGTAAAATATTTTGAAGCTATCTAATTAGCATATTTGAATTAATTTATAAAAGTATAGAAATCAGATTATACCTAACTAACTTGCTTGATGAACACTGAATTTATTAGATTATGAATAAATGGGGAAGAAGAGGATTTTGTAATTTAAAAAAGAAAAAAAAATCCTTTTCACGTAAAACAATCATCTTCAGGCGCCTCAGTTTTTTGTTGAAAGTTCACTTTTCTGCTAAGTTAGCAAAAGGAGCAATATAAATATAAAAATTGAATTTTTACGAAACTATTTGTACCACACATGAAGTTCAATAATCATTTTGTACCAAAAATAATATATAAATAAAATGGCAAAATTATACAAATACAGAAGACTGGATATGAATTATGTTTAATAATAATAATAATATTCCCCTCAGCTCTCAGGACAGATTTAAGTCATTATAATGAGGGGTCCAATACGAAATTGCAAACAAATTACTCTCCGTTGGTCCTTAATATCAATCTAATTTTCAAGGTTGGAAGTAGCAGTGATTAATAATTGCAAGTCGACATGATAATTGATGTCAATTAGTTACTGATTAGAGAAGAAATTTCAATGCTTGAAAATTACTGATAAGAATCTTAATATCCACCCACATATATTGTTTTAAGTTATAATATATTCCTTTCATTATAACTAATGCTTTCCACAGTTTCCTTCTTGGGTCAATTCAACCCACATTATCAAGTTCACCAGAAAAAAAAAAAAAAAAAATCAAGCCATACAATCACCAATAATTGAGAAAATGCACCGAAGGATATTGTCTTTTGAATTTTCTAAGGTAACGAAAATAATGTAAAAAAGCTAAGTATATTAAGTAGAAACTGTTGGTCAAACTACACATGCATTAAAAATAAATGACAATAAAAATGGACGGTGCATCTTTTGTTGATAAAATATTTTGTAGGTAAGATGGTAGTTGAAAATTAATCTTGACCATTCATTTGGTTGGTGGGGATTAATCTTGACCATTTATTTACACGGTTTAAAATAGTAGGTGAATATTAATTTTGACCATCCATTTGGTGGGTGATGATATCTTGACCATTTATTTGGTTGGTAAGATAAGGATCAATATGGTTCATAACACGTGAACCCGACATGCGTAACACATAAATTTAATGGGTTAGTGTTGAGTTTATATGAGTTCGTGTCATAAACGGGTCGACCTGTTTATGACACGGTTTAAATGAATCGTGTCACGGGTTGACACGTGAACCTGTTACAACCCGCTTAAATTTTCGTATCATATCAACCCGACACGACCCATTTATGACACGCATAATTTATATTAAATATTAAAATTAATACTGTAATTTTATAAAAAAATAAATATTTAAATATATCAAATATTTAAATATGATACAAGTATTAAAAATATTTAATTCAATTTATTTTTTAAGATTAATTAGTTAAATCTATTGTTTTTTCAAACTCATATTTAATCAATTAACCAAAACTCAAACCATAAAATTCTCAAATTAATTAGATTAGTAACTAACTCGTACATATATATTATTGGATAATTGTTTTTTCTTATTTCAATTTTTAATAGTTATACATTTATTTATTATTTATATATAAGGATATTTATTTAAAAAAATTTATCAAAAAATTATAATAGTCCTAATTTAATAATGTATATTGATATATAAAATGCCTAAAATTATATGTTATGTCATGTAAAATATTGGTGGTTGAACTATCTTTCATTGATCATAATGTGAATGTTATAATGAGAATAAAATTTAATACAAATTAATACATATATTGAGCAAATTTAAATGCATCAATTAAAAAAATAGAATTAAATAAGATTATCAAAATATAAATGGGTCAAACAACAAATTAAAATATTAAACTTGTATATTTGTGTTTATTTGCAAAAATATTTGAATTTTGGTATTGTAATAACTTAATTTGGGTCTTGCTTTAGATATATTTTCAATTATTTTAGAAATATTTATTAATTTTTAGGTTATAATTAATATACAGGTTAAATGGGTTAAGTGGGTCGTATCGGATTAAATGGGTCGTGTCAGATTATGTGGATAAAAATTAAACGTATTATACGTGTCGTGTCGTGTAACCAATTTAATTTTCGTATCATGTTCGTATTGACACCATTAATAAATGGGTCGTGTTCGTGTCAACCCTAATCGTGTCACCAAAACAGGTTGACACGACCCATTTATGACACGCGAACCCGTTTTGACACCCCTAGGTAAGATGATAGGTGAGAAATGATCTCAACCATTCATCAAAGTAAGTGAGAATTATTCTTGGTCATCCATTGAGAAGGTGTAAGCCTATATATAGCCTTAGGAATTCATTTGTAAGGCAATTCCATCCAAAAGTGATAGATAAGCTTTAGTGAGAGGTTGTGAGTTGTAAGTGTTTGTAAAGATTTTCTAAATTTTTCTTCTTTCAGTAAAAGATCTGCAGCAGTCCGGAGACGTAGGTATAATTGGCCGAATTTCGTTATCAACTTGTCTTATTATTCCCATTTTTTTCGCTTTCTTATAGATCTGATTATATAAAAATTGACGTTATTTCCCAACAACTGGTATCAGAGCGTTGATTGCATTTTTTCTGTCTTTTTTTGGGCAATTACTATTCACATAAATAGTGAAATTTATGAATAGTAATTTTGGTCAGTTGTACCAAATTATCCACAGAGGTGTTTTAATACACAGTGGTTCGCAGAAAATTGTGAGAAACAACCCAGAGAAAGTCAGATTCGAGTGGGAGCGATGGCCGCAGACGAAGGAAATGTGAAAATTGAGAAGTTCGATGGAGCGAACTTTGACTTTTGGAAAATGCAAATAGAAGATTATTTGTATAAAAATAAATATGTATCAACCTCTCTCAGGGAAGAAGCCAGAGGCTATGAAGGAAGAAGATTGGAGTCTTCTCGACAGACAAGCTCTCGGAGTTATCCGATTGACGTTATCCCGCAATGTTGCTTTCAACTTAGCAAAGGAAAAGACCACGACATGTCTTATGATGGCTCTCTCTAGTATGTATGAGAAGTCTTCAGCTTCAAACAAAGTGCACCTCATGTGATGCTTGTTCAACTCGCGAATGACAGAAGGCGCATCGGTAGCTCAACATCTCAATGAACTCAATACAGTCACAATCCAATTGAGTTCAGTTGGAATTGAATTTAATGAAGAAGTACGAGCATTAATACTTTTGACTTCTCTACCAGAAAGCTGGAATGCTACTGTCACGGTTGTGAGTAGCTCGTCGGGAAGTACTAAGTTGAAATTTGATGATGTTCGTGATTTAATTCTTAGTGAAGAGATCCGACGGAGAGAGTCGGGTGAATCATCAACTTCTTCAGTATTGCATACAGAGTCAAGAGGAAAAAATTCAACCAGAGACAATGGACGAGGCAAATCGAACTACCGAGGAAGATCAAAAGACATGAGGTCCAAATCCAGGAATCCCAGTAATTCCCATAGTTCAAAAGCTATCGAATGTTGGAATTGTGGGAAGACTGAGCACTACAAAAATCAGTGCAAGAGTGCACCGAAGAACCATGAAGCAAAGGTAGAGGCAAATGTTACTTCCACCTCTTGAGGCATTGATGCATTAATATGCTCTTTGGAAAGCAGGGAGGAGTCTTGGGTGTTAGACTCTGAAGCATCATTCCATGCTACTTCACAGAAAGAATTATTCGAGAGGAATGTCCCCAGAAACATTGGAAAGGTATATCTTGGTGATGATCAATCTTGCGCTATTATTGGTAAAGGTGTAGTGAAGATTAAGTTGAACAGATCTGTTTGGAAGCTGAAGGATGTCAGACATATTCCTGACCTGAGAAAAAACTTAATCTCAGTAGGGCAGTTGGCTAGCAAAGGCTACACTACGATCTTCCATGGTGATGATTGGAAGATTTCAAAGGGCTCAATGACGGTTGCTCGAGGCAAAAAGAGTGGCACTTTTTACATGACAACAGGAGCACGCTGTTCAATCATAGTTGCAGCTAGCAATGAAAATCCCAATATATAGCACCAGAGACTGGGCTATATGAATGAAAAAAGAATGAAGATTATGCATTTGAAAGGAAAACTTCTAGTTCTACAGTCAGTGCAGATAGACACGTGCAAAGATTGCATACTTGGAAAGTAGAAAAGGGTCAGCTTTCAGACAAGTGGCAGAACCCCAAAGAAAGAAAGCCTAGAGCTCATTCACTCTGAAGTTTAGGGACCAACGACTGTCTCATCCATTGGTGGGAAACACTACTTCATGACTTTCATCGATGATCACTCTCGGAAGGTATGAGTTTACTTTCTAAAACATAAGTCTGAAGTGTTTGAGGCTTTTCAGAAGATGGAAAGCTATGGTTGAAAATGGGACAGGTCTGAAGATTAAAAAGCTCAGAACTGACAATGGTGGTGAATATGAAGACACAAGATTCAAGAATTTTTACTATGAGCATGGTATCAGAATGGAGAAAACCGTGTCAAGCACACCTCAACACAATGATGTAGCTAAACGTATGAACTGAACGTTGACAGAAAGAGCCAGAAGTATTCGTATACAATCAGGTCTACCGAAACAGTTCTGGGCAGAAGCAGTCAACACAACTACTTACTTAATCAATCGAGGATCATCGGTTCCATTGGAGCACAGAATACCAGAGGAGGTAAGGAGCCAAAAAGAGATAAATCTGTCATATCTAAAAGTTTTTAGATGTGTAACATATATGCATATCAGTGATCAAGGAAGGAATAAACTTGATCCCAAATCCAAGAAATGCACTCTCATCGGCTATGGTGAGGATGAGTTTGGCTACCGTATTTGGGATGACAAAAACAAAAAGGTCATCCGTAGCAGATATGTAATTTTTGATGAAAGGGTGATGTACAAGGACATGCATAAACCAGTCGCCAACAATTCAGAACAGAATGAGTTAGTATTTTCATATGCAGATGATGTCCCAGTTAGTTTCGTGATGGAACCCATTGTAGCAAGTCTTCAGCCAGAGGAACTTATTGGACCAAGCAGTGCGTATCAATCTGACACACCACAGCCTCCTACTCCATCTTTTGTATTAAGAAGGTCTTCTCGGCCTCATGTGCCTAACATGAGATATATGAACTATCTCTTGTTGATTGATGGAGGGGGCCTGAATGTTATGATGAAACTTGTCAGACTCGAGACACTAGTAAGTGGGAGTTTGCTATGAAAGATAAGATGAAGTCTCTGATCTCCAACTAGAGATGGGAACTAACTAAGTTACCCATGGGGAATAAGACACTTTATAACAAATGGATGTATCGGGTAAAACAGGAAGATGATGTGTTAGTACTGGAGAAGATCCAAAGAAGCAGGAATCTAGTAGATATGTTGACAAAGGTGGTGACTATCGACAAATTGAAGTTATGCTCAACTTCAGTTGGTCTACTAGAATAACAAGACCAAAAAGGTTGCTGCATTGATCGAGGTGTGAAGACAGATTGAAATCAATCTTCAAGTGGAAGATTATTAATCAAACTACACATGCATTAGAAATAAATGACAATAAAGATGGACGGTGCATCTTTTGTTGACAAAATATTTGGCAGGTAAGATGGTAGTTGAAGATTAATCTTGATCATCTATTTGGTGGGTGGGGATTAATCTTGACCATTTATTTGGTTGGTAAGATGGTAGGTGAATATTAATCTTGACCATCCATTTGGTGGATGGGGATTAATCTTGACCATTTATTTGGTTGGTAAGATGGTAGGTGAGAAATGATCTCAACCATTCATCAAAGTAGGTGAGAATTAATCTTGGTCATCCATTGAGAAGTTATAAGCCTATATATAGCATTAGGAATTCATTTATAAGGTAATTCCATCCAAAAATGAGAGAGAAGCTTTAGTGAGAGGTTGTGAGTTGTGAGTGTTTGTAAATACTTTGTAAATTTCTCTTCCTTCAGTAAAAGATCTGCAGCAGTCTGGAGACATGGACATAATTGGCTGAACTATGTTATCAACTTGTGTCTTATTATTCTGCATTTTCTTCACTTTCTTATAAATCTGATTATAGGAAAATTGACATTATTTCCTAACAGAAACATACTTCGGAAAGTATCTAACTTAGCTCTAATGCATATTAATATTCCGACTTCATTTGTAATACAAGAATTGTCGAAAAATTAACAGTGGTAACAAAATTATTCTTGCAATCGGTTCAAGCTAACTCTCTGTTGATAAATCCATGAGCGGATAAACTTAGAAACAGACACTCAAACAAAAGTCTCACCAACCCGAACGGTTAAGTAAATTTAAATGAGATCCAAGTTCCAATAACATAAGAACTTTCAAAGAGATTGGAATTGAAGGAACACCAAGTTCCACATAATATAAAATCCAACTTCCTCTGCATCTAAATTGTATCAATATTACCTATTATTAATACAATACAAACATTTGTTTAAAAAAAACTATAATTTCTATGTTTTAGCTAACACCACAAAGCTTTCCATGGCACACAGTAACAAATATCCTAGAAATGAGCTTGTTCTAAAATTCCTGCTAAGATGCATTAAACTTGTCTGAATAAATGTTTGATTTAAAAAATTGTTCAAAAGAAACTAATCTAACAAAGACATCATATTTTTTAGTATGATCATGTTCAATTATTGGATACATTTAGGTTTGTAACACATTGATTAAGTGAATAATGGAAGAAAAATTATGTCAGACACATTAAATTAAGAGTACTAATGCCATTAGAGGTGGCAGTTGGGTCAGGTACTGCGTACTGCAGATTATGGTTGGGATGTTTTAAAATTAAGAACCGAATGAGTCAACAATAGGAGGGATTTATCCATAGCCATTTGGTTTACTTGCACTTTTGCAATTATTCCCCATTTTTTTATTTTGTATGTTTGAAATTATTTGTTCTTTCTTCTTCTACGTTTTTACTTTTTGGAATTTTCGTTATTTTTTCAGAGTGAAAATAAATCATTTTGGTATTTTGGTTAAGCTGATTGACCCAACAATTTTCTAGGCATAAACCATTACTTTTCCATATGGAAATGACCACCTCTAATCTCTAATTATACAAGTCAAAGTGTATAATCATGATCCCCTTCTTTTCTATCATCCTTGAACAAATTTTGTTCAATTGAATAAGGAATATCAACAAAACAGGTCATTGAGCACTATAAGCTAAAAGGGTTTCATCCTTTAAAATGAAAAAAGCATAATCTTCACTCAAATCTGAAATATTTCAACCTTCAAAAGATAAGCTTTACTTAAGCTCTTAGGAAACCTGGAAATCCTTGGAAATGGCTGGGAATATACATCAAACAATTTTTGCAAATGCAGCGTGCGAGGTTTAATGAAGTACAAGAATTTTTGTGGAATAGAATACTGGCTTAATAAGAATATTCTGCCAATGGTTTATTTAGAGGGATTTCTTTAGCTGATATTCAACAAGATTTGGACAATCCCTTTTATTTAGAATTGGCTTTTCTTTGTCATTTTGTTTCCTCTAGGAAGGGTCTTAACCTCATTTTTTTCATCCCATTCAATTTTCTTATTCAATATATAGATAAAAAAAATAAAGACACAAATATATATCAAACATTACTTCCAAGAGGTGAATACCTATAGTAATTATATGAGAAGAATATACTCGATAGGATCTAGAATACATCTTATAGTTGAGGACAGTTATAACATGGTTACCAAAAGTAAGGCATATAATAAGATAAAGATACCATAATCACCTTAGTTCTGGTCAACCAATAATAAACAAATAACAACAGACAATAACTGCAAGTTCCAAAAAGAACCTGATAATCATACACGAGGAAAAAACTTGAGACATACTTGCATGATATGCCTTTTTATCTTAATCCTATTAGTTTATGCTCATGGAATCCATCAAATCATATAGTATATTAAATTAATTAAATAACCTTAGATTGAATTTAAATTATATTTAGTATTTGATAAAAATAATATAAATAAGTCTAATTGAATTGGATTACCTATAAAACCTTAATTGAATGCAACATAGAATAGTCTCTGATGTTTTTGTTTTGTAATAGATGCACTAAGAACGGAGTCAGACCATTGCTGATCTAATATTTATAATACCAATTCCTCGATTTAAAACTTTCTGTGTTCAAATATATGGGTTGAGAAAAAAATTTAGAATACACAACTCTAAATTAAATATCTCAAATAAGAAATTCACACAAAAATTGGAGATACAACTAAAACTTCACTAAACTAAGAATATTACAAAGAAAACTCTCAACTCTCACAAACACTTAAAACTTATAGTCTTAACTCTTATATGGTTTAAACCTTCGAAGTGTGCCTATTTATAGGCTCAAAGTTTAATCTACATCATACATTTGTTCAAATCTTCACCATATATTCGGTGAAAATTTTGGTATGGTAGGTGTACCTAATATGGACTTAATTTTTTAACAAATTAGGTGGAAATGAGTGTACCTAATATTTGCTTAATTGTTCAACACAATAAACTTCATTTTTCAATAAATTGGTGGTGGGTGTACATAATATTTGAACAAATTATTTGACATTGATTCTTAACACTCCCCCTTAATATCAACTCTCATTCTCTGTACTATGTCGAGTTGTCGACGAAATATTTTGAATTTGCCTGTACCTAGACCTTTTGTGAGCAAGTCCGCAACTTGATTGTTAACCTTGATGGATATTTCCGTCATTTTGATGATAATAAATAATATAGCAATATTGTATTTAACATACTTGTTTTTGTAAGTATATTATACAGGACATGAATTAAAATAGCAAGAATGGAGAATTGGAAGAATAATCCTTGAGAAACAAAAAACAAGAAGTAGCATGTTCACTGCCGTGACTCTAGGAGTCACCCCCGTGAAGGAAGCTAACCATTACCAAAACCAACATTTGAAGTTCACGACCATGAAGGAAAACCAAACCGTGAAGTAAGCATTTTAGTCACCCTCGTGACTAAAGGTGTCACCCCCGTGAAGAGTCATGTAATTTCAACTAGAGAGCTTCACGACTAGAGTCACCACTTGGGTCACGACTGGGAAGATGGTCACCCCCGTGAATGAAGGTGTCACCCCCATGAAGGATTCATTCAATTTTATCCAGAGAGCTTCACGACCAGAGTCACCACTTGTCTCACGGCTGGGAAGAGTGTCACGCCCGTGACTGATTAAAGTCACGCCCGTGACTCTATATGTCAAAACATACCAGAGAGCTTCACGACTAAGGTCACCACTTCAGTCACGGCTTGGGAAGAGCTGTCACCCATGTGACAGGCATATTCATGCTCGTGAACAATGAAAGAGAAAAATATCAGACGCGATTTTTTGGTTGGTATAACGGCTAGTTTCTTATTTAATGCACCACAACGGCTATATTCAGCCATGGGAGTATAAATGGAAGTCATTTATGCATTAAGAAAAAAGAGAATGATAAGAAAAACAAAAGATTAGCATATACTTCAAATCACAAGCTATCTTGTACTTTTATACTTTGAGAACAAATCCATTCTCTGTAAAAATCTTATTGCTCCTCATATTTGAGCAATAAAGATTTATAAGTAGTTCTCTCTGTAATCTTTACTCAAGTGAGCATTGGGTAGTTCTGGGTTAAGAGAAGAACACTTATAAGGATTAGTTGTGTGAACCTCCAAAATACAAATTAAAAGGTTGTTTGTGTGAGCCTGTAAAACACAAAGTATAGGTTGTATGTGTGAGCCTGTAAAACACAAAGTGTAGGTTGTTTGTGTGAGCCTGTAAAACACAAAGGAATTGGTTATTGTGTGAGCCATTAAAACACAAGGGATTTCTGGGTTAGGTGTGAGCCATTGTGAGAAACACCATAATTGGGAGTGAGCTTGTAAAACTTCATTGTAACACTTAGTGTGTTAGTGAAACTTCCAATTGCAATTGGGGAGAGGAGTAGGGTTTGTTAATACCCGAACCTCTATAAATCTTTGTGTCTGATTTTCTCTATCCCTTCTAAAATTAACAATTTTATTTCCGCACTTTAAAGTTTAATTTTTTGAAACTCCAATTCAACCTCCCTTCTTGGTCTAATATCTGGGCAACATTGATCATGCATCTTGATTTGTCTCATCTCAATTTCTTCTTGCAAAAATTTTTCTCTGATAAAATGATAATGCACTTCAACATGCTTAGTTCTTGCATGAAAAACTGGATTCTCTGCTAAACGAATTGCTGATGGATTGTCACAGTATAATGGAACTGTATAATCTACTTGTTGATGTAGATTATTCATTAGTTGTATCAACCATGTACTCTCTTGAGCTGCCATTCCCATTGCTCGATACTCAGCTTCAGTGGTTAATAATGATACCGTTGGCTGTCTCTTGCTACACCAAGAAATTATTCCAGAACCAAACTTAAACACTTACTCAGTTGTTGATCTCCTTGTGTCATGATCTCCTACATAGTCAGCATCGCAATAATCAATTAACTTGTAGTCTTCACCTTTTTTGTACAAAAGACCGTAGTCAATTGTACTATTTACATATCTCAGTATTCGTCGAACTGCTTCTAAAAGAGACTTCTTTGGATTTTGCATATACTGACTCATCACACCAACTGCATTAGAAATATCAGGATGAGTCAAGGTTAAGTAAATCAGATTGCCTACCAATTGTCGATACATCATCGCATCTTCCAAATTTTTTCCTTCATGTGTACACATTTTAGCATTTGGTTCCATCGGTGTCGAAATTGGCTTGCATTCGAGCATTCCGAACTTCTTCAACAAGTATTTATAATATTTCTGTTGACAAATAAATATTCTTTTTTGTGTGTGATCAACCTCTAAACCAAGGAAGTGCTTGAGTTATCCAAGTTCTTTCATATGGAAACGAACTGATAAATTTTCTTTCGTCTGAAGAATTTTCTAGCTCATCATCACCGGTTATGATTAAGTCATCTACATACAGTAGTACAATAGTTATCTTTCTTTCATTAGCTTTGACAAACAAGCTGGAATTTGTAGGTGTTATTGAATAACCACTTTGTGTTAGAAATTCAGCAATCTTACCATACCACACTTTGGGTGCTTGTTTCAATCCATAAAGTACTTTCCAAAGCTTACACATATATTCAGGATGATATTGGCTCTGAAAACCCATTGGTTGGATCATGTTGATTTCTCGATCCAACTCTCCATGAAGAAAAGCATTTTTCACATTCATCTGCCATAAATTCCAATCTTTGTTTGCTGCAAGTGCAAGTAAAACCCGTACTGTAGTAACTTTTGCCACTGGACTAAATGTTTCATCATAATCTAGTCCATACTGTTGAGAGAAACCACGAGCTACCAATCGTGCCTTGTACCTCTCGATTGACCCATCTGGACGACGCTTTATCTTATAAACCCACTCATAGGATATGGGTTTCACATCTTTTGGCTTTGATACCAGATCCCAAGTTTGATTTTGCTCAAGTTCTTCTTTCATAGTTGTCATCCATTCAGAACTCTGTAATGCTTCTTAGAATGTCTCATGTTCTATTATAGTGTCTTCTGCGACTATGGCTGCATTGGCGTATTTAGAATTTGGCCTTCGTGTTCTTGTTGACCTTCGGAGTTGAGATTGCAGAGTTGATTCTTCAATTTCACTGGGCTCACCTTCATCATTTGGTTATTGATACACGTCAGTTTGCCAAGGACTCTGAGTCACTCTTTGTTCGACATCATCGTTGTTTTGATCTTCTGATTCATTTAAACTTAGTTGAAGTTGAACAATATGCTCCTCCATCTTTTGTTATAGTTTGTCTCCAAATTCTCTAGAGTCTGGTAACACCTCCTTCTCTGAAGACCACCAAGAAGAGGCTTCATTGATCACCACATCTCGTGAAGTGTAGCATTTTCCACTCGTTGGATTGCAATATTTCCACCCCTTTCTTTGGCTGTCGTATCCCATAAAGATATATCTAACAGCTTTCTTGTCACACTTACTCTGTAGATGATTAGGAACAAATACATAATATACACAGCCAAATACTCGAAAGTAGCTAACTGTAGGTTTCATGTTCCACAGTTTTTCAAAGGGAGAAATAAATTCTAACCTTGGTTAAGGAAGTCTGTTGATCAAAAAGACTGCAGTCCTCATTGCTTCAGCCCAAAACCTTCCTGGTACATTCTTTACATGTAGCATACTTAGACAGACTTTTGCAAGATGTCGGTTCTTTCTCTCAGCTACACCATTTTGTTGCGGTGTGTTGGCGCAAGTGTATTGATAACGTATTCCACATTGCCTTAGGTATTGAGAGAACTCACTTGAGCTATATTCTCCCCCATTGTCTGTTCGTAAGCAACGAATCTTTTTTCCCACTTCTCCTTCAGCTGACTCTCTGAACTCTTTAAATTTTGAGAATGTGTCAGATTTTTCTTTCATAAAGAAAACCCACACATGCCTTGAGAAGTCATCAATGAATGTCACCATGTATCGTATACCACCAATTGACGGTTGCTTAATTGGTCCAAATACATTAGAGTGATCTAACTCTAATGCTTATTTTGCTCTAAACTTCGATTCCTCATATGGCAGTTGGTGTGCTTTACCATATTGACATCCCGCACAAACTGTGTCTGTTCGTACGTCAAGTTGAGGAAGTCCCTTAAGCATCGACTTCTTCATCATCACACTTAGCTTGCAATAGCTAATGTGACCTAACTGCATGTACCATAGATTTGATGTCTCATTTTTCCTTATCCTATCTACATATGCAGATTTTGCTGACATCACATAGACAGACTCCAATCGTCGCCCCTCCATTGTTGGTGTTTTTGAGATTTTTAGGTCATGATATACCTTCACATCTTGAGGACCGAACAAGACATAATGGTCTGATGATCTCAGTTGAGCCACAAACAATAAATTTTTCTTCATTCCCGAGACATGGTAAACATCTTGAAGTGGCACCTGGTTAGAATTATATTGAGGTGTAACTATCTTCTTACCGATGTGAGCTATCGGTAACTTTGAGTTATTGGCTATCACTATCACACGACCTCCTTTATATTCAGACAAGTTTTGCAACTTTTGTTTGTCACCCGTCATATGATTTGAGCAACCAAAATCTACGATCCAGTCATTTTTGTAGTCAATATGTTCTGATGTTGTTACCGTGAGAGCTAATTCTTCTTCCTCCATAGCGAATAATGATTCGCATCCCAACCATCTTCGTTATTCTCCTTAGAACTGGAAGTAGCAGTGTTACTTTCAATAGATTTTTTCTTGGTCCAATAATCTTTCGCCATATGACCCATCTTCTCGCAGTTGTAACACTTTCCATCGAACTTTCTACTATTACCACGATTCTTTGAAGCTCCCCTTAGACGAGAGCTTTCCTTGTCATTATTCTTTTTAGATCTACTGTCAATGTACCGCTTGAAAGTGTTGTTGCTTTTGCTGGTAAAGAGTGCTTCCTCCTCACCCTTCAGCGAGACTCCTCTCATTTGCTTAGTCATAACTTCCTGACTTGCAAGCAAATTTTCAAACTCAACAAGTGATGGTTGTGTCGGTCACCCCTGTACAGCGGCAACGAACCCACGTTATTCAGATCTCAAACCATAGATAATTATTCTTTTTATCCTGGTTTCTCCAATAGTAGCTGTTGGATCTAACTCTAAAATTTCGCAGCATATTGCTTTCACCTTGTGAAAATATTGGACAATTATCATGTCATGTTGCACCATTGATAGCAAATCATCATAGAGAAGATGCAGTCTTGTATCATTCTTCTTTGAGAAGAGTGTAACAAAAGTGTCTCATGCTTCCTTTGGTGTTTTGACATTTGGAATGTGCTCCAACATTTCTTCCTCAATTGTGGTTTTTAAAGCAAACATCGTTTTGTCTGCTTTAATCTTCGACTTTCGCAAGGCATCTTCTGTCATTGGTTGTGTAACTTCACTACCACTGACAGTCTCCCAAAGGTCTTTACCTTGTAGGTTAGTTTTTGTTGTTGAACTTCTTGATTCCTCCTACTACACTACAAGAAAAATATATTTTAGCGACGGACAAATCCGTCACTACAATTAACAATTTCGTCACTAATCTAATTTAGCGACAGATTTGCGATGGATTAAATCCATCGCAGAAAACCTTCTCGCAAGTCCAATAGCGACAGATTATTATTTTGTCGCTAAATTTAGCGACAGAATTAGTGACAAAATATCTGTCACTAAGTCTATTGCAGGAATTGTAATGATGACAGAAAATATCTCGCTATTTAGCGACGGATATTGTTAGTCGCTATTGTTTGCTACGGAAAGTTTCCGTCGCTATTTTGCTACGGACAACGTCCGTCGCTAAGTTGCTACGGACATCGTCGTCGCTATTTTGCTACGGACGTAGTCCGTCGCTAAGTTGCTTCGGACAGCGTCCGTCGCTATTTGGCTACGGACAGCGTCCGTCGCTAAGGTTTGTTGGACATTTACTAAATATTTTTGCAATTTAAAAAATCAATTAAATGAAAACCAAAATTTTGTTGTAGCTGAATTCATTAAATAAATATTAAAATTTTGTAGTCCAACATGAAAAATATTCAATAATTAAAAATACTACAATATATATTAAATGAAAACCGAAATTTTATTTTAGCTGAATTCATTAAATAAATATTAAATTTTGTAGTCCAACATGAAAAATATTCAATAATTAAAAATACTACAATATATATATATATATATATATATATATATATATATATATATATATATATATATATATATAGTTCTACATCCTGTCAGATTGTGGTGGATCATTAAATGGAGCTGATGAAATGTTGGTAGAATTAGTCATTTCTGCTATCAAATGTCGCATCTCTGCATGCATCTCGTCTCGAAGTTCTTCGCGCATCTGTTCTCGCATTTGCTGCTTTTGTGACTCCAACATAGTTTGAACCTCCTGCTGCATATCTTGCATAATACTAGCACGCAACTGCTCTGTACTAATATCTCGTGATGTGGCAGTAGAGTGAAATGAGGAGGTACCAGTGTAAAAATGTGTTGCCTTTGTGCCCATTCCATATACACTCCATTTTTTCTGGCCACCAGCAGCCTCTAAAAATAACTGCCTCAAATCTGGTTCACAAGGCTCATTAGATCCCTCAATTGGTTGAGAAGCAGTCTCTTTAAGGGCTTGTACCCGATTCTTCAATATAAATTTTTAGAAAAGAAATATAAATTTCATGAGATTAATAGAAAAATAAGGAAATAAAATTTTAAATATGCACAATTAATGAGTTTGGTAAATACATACTGCAACAATTTTAGACCACTGATCTACATACTAAATTCCTGATGAAGTCTTTCTAGTGTGTGTTGCCTCAAAGAGTTCTATAGGATTTGGTTCACGTCCTAACTCTTTTGCCTGATCATAAGAATAAAATAAAATTAAAAATAAATTAACTACAAAATTGCAAATATAATACATAAGCAAATAAAAACAAAGACTTTAAGAAATATTTTACAACCTAAATATATAAATGAATAATAAATTCAAATTAAGTTATCATTATCAATTTACCATCCGCATGCTACGCTCAACCATAGATATAGAACCCCCAGTATGTCGTGAGGGACCTGAACCTAAGCCGCCCGTCTCAGTAAGTCTGTTTTTAGAGGCAATGATAGATTTTTTCTTGAACTCAGGAGTGGACCATTCTTTCTGCCAAGTATTCCAAACTTGCTCTGGAACACGTGGTGGTTTACTACCAGAAGATCTCCACTTGCTCAAAGTATCACTATAACGTGTAGCAGCCTGTTGTAACCATTTACGCTTGACTATCATCTCCATTTCTGGATCCCAAGTAAATTCCTTCTAAAATATGGGTTCAAAAAAAATAACATATAAGACAAATTTTTTTCTTGCAACAACCAATTAAGATGAAATTGACAGAGTTTCGTCTAAAACACAAGTAACCTGACCTAAATTACATGATCTCTAACATATTCTTTAAGAACAAAAGAGATTAAATAAAATTTCGGCAGAGTTTCGTCTATAACATAAGCAACCTGACCTGAAGTAAATGTCTCAATCAACCAATTAAGCACAAAAGACATTAAATATTCAAGTTCAAATTGAAATTTTGGCAGAGTTTCGTCTGAAACACAAGTAACCTGACCTAAATTACATGGTCTCTAACATATTCTTTAAGAACAAAAGAGATTAAATAAAATTTCGGCAGAGTTTCATCTATAACATAAGCAACCTGACCTGAAGTAAATGTCTCAATCAACCAATTAAGCACAAAAGACATTAAATATTCAAGTTCAAACTGAAATTTTGGCAGAGTTTCGTCTAAAACACAAGTAACCTGACCTAAATTACATGACCTCTAACATATTCTTTAAGAACAAAAGAGATTAAATAAAATTTCGACAGAGTTTCGTCTATAACATAAACAACCTGACCTGAAGTAAATGTCTCAATCAACCAATGAAGCACAAAAGACATTAAATATTCAAGTTCAAACTGAAATTTCGGCAGAGTTTCGCCTATATCATAAGTAACTTGACTTGAAGTCCAAAGTTTTTAACAACCAATCAATCACAAGAAATACATTTTTAACAAAGTCATTCACCCAATCACATTGTTTACTTAAAGAAATATTTTTTACCTGAAACTCAAGCCAATAGAAGTCTCTGATATCATCAGGTACAGTCTTCCATACATGTCCTCTATCACTCAAACGGAGTAAAAAACTACGGGTTATAGCCGCAGAAACTACATGAGACCGAAGAAAACTCCCACTATGCGAAAATTACAAACAAACTATCCATCAAAAACAAACAATTATAAAACATGAATGAAACATTATTAAGAAATAATAATAGTAATATTACCTTATAGGATCGAGATTGAGTTATCGTCTATTATTGGTTGACTCAGCGACTGATGCTTCAGATTGTAAATGTAAGGCCGAAGCAGCTGGAGGAGATGATGTAGTAGGTTGTGATATAGGAGATGCTGATGTAGAACCTCCTAAGATGGACATAGTTGCTGATGGATGAGCTGATGATAATGGTTGTGGTGGTGGTGTTGATTGTTGTGGTGGTGTCAATGACTGTAGCAATGATTGTGATGGTGTTGATGAATGTGGCGATGGTTGTGATGGTGTTGATGAATGTGGCGATGGTACACGTAGTGGTGGAATTGGTGGTCGATTTGAGAAATTACTCTTATCTTTTGATCTCTCTCCTCGTTTTGTAGGTCCTCTGCCTCTACCATGTAATATATCTTCAGATGATGTGCGACCCATCTGCATATTAGTCACTCCATAACAGTAAAAAATATCAAAAGCAACAATGAACACAAATATCAATTACTACTTAAAAAGAAGAAGAATAATAAAAGCAATACAAATGTAACAATTTACAAACATATCTCTAATTATTAAATATTTATAAATAGTACATAATATCAAAAAGATATTGAACATCTTTCGTTTAGCAATTACACCTAATCACTATCATGATCGTTAGAATCCCACTCATCCACATCAGTTTCTTCGTCATCATCATATGATTCATTTTCAAGATCAGACTCTTGTTTTTCTTCATTATCCTCTTCGATATCAATAAATGCACCTGTTGAATGAACTAAAGTATCACTTTCATCATTTTCAATATCTATAAAATGAATATCAATGTCATCTTCTTGGAATGCTGTTGATACATTGGAAAGTTGACTGTTTGATATTGCTTGTGGAATTTCAAATTTAGCCCTTGCTTTAATTTTGCAAATAGCCAACCACTCACTTCTTTCACATTTGATAGTTGGATATGTGATATAATTCACCTAACCTTCCAGCAGTACTCCACCCAGACAGCATTGCATATGCAGGAAAGTCACTAATTGTCCATATAAGAGCAGCATGCATTTGAAAATTTTGTTTTATCGAAATATTATAAGTCTGCACACCATCTAACCATAGATGATTAAGTTCTGATATCAATGGTTGTAAGTAAACATCCAACTTATCCTTAGGGTTAGTTGACCCAGGAATCAATATCGTTAAGAACATGTAAGCGTCCTTCATACACAACCAAGGTGGCAAATTGTATGGAGTCACAATGACTGGCCAAGAAGAATATTGTTGTCCATATTGTCCAAATGGTTGAAAACCATCAGTGGAAAGACCTAATCGAACATTTCGAGTCTCTGATGCGAATTCTGGATGGGTATCATTAAAATGTTGCCATGCAGGGGAATCAGATGGGTGGATCATAACCCCATCTTCAATTTTATGCTCAGCATGCCACCTCATATTTGCTGCTGTTACATTGGATGCAAACAATCTTTGCAATCCAGGAGTGAGGGGAAAGTAATACATCTTCTTTTCAGGAGTAACTGTTCTGCTACCTTGACGTTGCCTTTTGTATCGAGGATGACCACAAAACTTACAACTAGTCAAAATATTATCTTCACTCCAGTATATCATACAACCATTTTTACAACAGTCAATTTTTTCAACTGGAAGACCCATTCCTTGTACTAACTGCTTTGTTCTATAGAAGTTTTCAGGTACCAGACTTCCTTCAGGAGTAATCTCTTTCATTAATCGAACCATGTCATCAAAATTACGTTCAGACATATGGTGTTCTGACTTCATGTGCATTAATTGAGCAACTAATGATAACTGTGAATGACTTCTACATCCAGGGTACAAATCCTCATCTGCAGCCCTAAGCATATCATAAAACTTTTGGGAATTTGGATTTGGTGTTTCTTCCATGTAATTTTCATTGAATGCTTGACCAACAGCATCCATAACCATGGAATGGTACCGACTGGATGATTCTGCATAATCAAATGCAGCAGAACTTTCGCTCATATTTGTGACATTGCTATTTAAGTTACTTACAACTGCTTGTTCCCCGTGCAACGTCCAATAATAATAATCTGGTACAAAACCGTTTCTATACAAATGTAACTTAACTGTATCCACATTATGAAACATGCGATTCTGACACTTGCGATGAAAACATGGACATCTTATCCTATCATTGTCCATCATTTCCGGGTGACTGCATGCAAATTCTATGAATTGTCTCATACCAGTCATGAACTCTGGGTTTAAAAGTCCATCTTTCAACCGTTTATACATCCATTCACGATCTGGTCTCATTTTTTATTACCTCTATTAAATCAAGAAAAACATTCAAATCAATTTGAAGTATGAAATTGTAATTGATAAATCATAATGAAATAAAACTATAAAATAGTTTAATATTATAACTATTGCTATTAACTTTCATAAAAATTTCAAGTTATACTAATCTAGATTTAGAGCAACTTAGCTATTCTTTCAACCGAACGATAATTTTAATTTTAATCAAACTAATAGCTAAATAGCTTTTTTTATTAAACTTATTTTATAAAACTTAGTAAGTAAACTATTTTATTAAACTTATTTATTAAACTTAGTAATTGAAGTATTTTATTAAACTTATTTTATTAAACTTAGTAATTAAATTTAGCTATTTTATAATTTTTAATCAAACTTATTAGCTAAATAGGTATTTTATTAAATTATTAATTAATTTTAGCCATTTTATAATTTTTTGCCTAAATTATCTATATTATGTCCTAGCATTATATTATTTTTATAAATATGTATGTAACTTATTCATATAATTAATTAATAATATGTTATATAATATGGTCCAACGTTATAAAATTACAAAATAATATACTTAAATTACTAAGTACACTTAAATTACAAAATAATATGTAATATGGAAAATAAAATACTTAAATTACAAAATAATATGTCATATAATTAATTAATAATATGTTATATAATATGAATGAAATATGTATGTAAATTACTAAGTATACAAAATAATATACTTAAATTATAAAATAATATGTCATATAATTAATTAATGATATGTTATATAATATGTTCTAACATTACAAAATAAAAACATACAAACAAGTAAAATAAAAAATTTTGCATAAAAATAAAAAAAATAAAAAAAAAAACCAAAAACTGACTGAGACAGGGAGAAGAGGAGGGAGAGGACCGGAGCCGATCGGGGCTGGGAGCAGAGGAGGAGCATGGCCGGAGCAGAGGAGAAGTGTCGCCGGAGGAGACCAATCGCCGGTGGGAGTGGGAGAGAAGAGCAGCTCTGCTGGGTGGGAAGGGGGGAAAGAGGAGGAGGGAGAGGACGACTGGGTGGGAAAAAATTTTTGGGTTTCAGATTTATAACCCACCCCAGCAAAACGACGTCGTTTCATTCATATTTAGCGACGGACAATTTTCGTCGCTGATATTCGTCACAAAGCGTAAGGATATTTTCCGTCGCTAAATATCAGCGATAAACAATTCTGTCGCTAACATTTTACTGTATTTTTTCCCTTTAGCGACGGCTTTGTCCGTCGCTATATTAGCGACGGCTTATTCTGTCGCTATATTAGCGACGACACATAGTCGTCGCTACGATAGCGACGGAAACATTCCGTCGCTAATAGTTAGCGACGGAAACATTCCGTCCCTAATAGTTAGCGATAGACAACCGTCGCTAATAGTTAGCGACAGACAAAGCCCGTCGCTATATAATTCTGTCACTATTTTAACAATTTTGCGATGGTTTTAAATCCGTCGCTAACTGGCTGTCGCAAATGCGTCGCTAATCGGTCGCAAATTTTGACGAATCAATTATTAATTATTTTTTTTAAATTGTCGTCGCAGATCCGTCGCTGATCCGAAGCTAATTGCTACGGATGTCAATCCATCGCTAAATGTCGTCGCTATTTCATTCTTTTCTTGTAGTGCTACTTGAAGGTCACCTATCGTGTCGATATGATTTCGACTATACCGAACAAGTTTGATCAACAAACTTTCAGTGTCAAACTTCTCTTGACTCAAGATAGCTCTACTAAGAACGATATCTGACCGTCCCCTCTGATACCAATATTCAAGAGTGAATAATAATTTAACTTATTTTATGATGTGGATGATCCACTTATTAGTAACAACCACATAACATACGATAAGTAAATATTAACACTCAAGTTAGGCTCTGATACCAATTCTTGAGAAAAAATTTATAATACACAACTCTAAATTAAATATATCAAATAAGAAATTCACACAAAAATTGGAGACACAACAAACACTTCACTAAACTATAAATATTACAAAGAAAATTCTCAACTCTCACAAACACTCAAGACTTGTAGTTTTCACTCTTAAATGGTTTAAACCTTGGAAGTGTGTCTATTTATAGGCTCAAAGTTTAATCCACACCATACATTTGTTTAAATCTTCACCATACATTTGGTGGAAAATTTGGTATGGTAGGTGTACCTAATATTGACTTAATTTTTCAATAAATTAGATGGATATTGGTGTACTTAATATTTACTTAATTTTTTAACACAATAAACTTCATTTTTCAACAAATTGATGGTGGGTGTACCTAATATTTGAACAAATTATTTGACATTGATTTTTAACAAGGAAAACCCTCTTATATTCAAACATATACTAGGAGAAAATGCAATTATTTTCAATATAAAAAAACCAAATTACGAGTTTTGATGAGTGTCTAGGTAGAAAAAAGTGTTTCAATTAACACTACGTAGAAGCTGAAAGAACTCTGCTACATGATGTACACGGTGTCACAAAAAATTTTCTGAAGCCTGAGTTTTAGCTCAGGATAATTAATTAGCAAAATTATCAATCCAAATGCTTATAATTGACAGTAGATTTTTACCAACTTATGCCAAAACAAAAAAAATTGTTTATTTTAAGTTCAGCGGAACAAAATGTTCTCTTGAAATTTTTCATTTTCGTTAGATCGGTCGTCAACATGTATAAAAAAAATATTGTGCCATTTCTTTTCTTAAAGCATTCTTAAACTGATCATTAAAAGGAAATTTTTCATTTTTATTAGATCGGTCATCAAAATGCATTTGTCCAGGAAATCTTTTCCAAAGAAATGGTATCATCATTAGTTGAAGAAACAATGCAAAATCACAAACAGGTCAGAAGCAAGATTATTCATTTATGACCTTCATAATGGGTAATTCTCTCCGTCTTTGAGGAGAACATGAGAGGAGTTCCAACAGCTACATTTCAAATTAAAGATGTTCTCTGATTTTCATTAATTAAAGTGCTTTGCATATTGAAAAATTCACAATGCTTTGTGACACTATGATATTGAAAAATATTATACATCCTGCAAAAAAAATTACATGATTGTCACACTGACCTCATCAAGCTCCAGTATTGCAAATATATTGACAATCCATGAATAATCAAAATTAGTCATGTGTAGCCCAAATAAATAAAACTGTAATTTTACAATAGTACTCCCATTCCAAACTTAGAGAAACTGAGGGCTAAAATATTCTATCAAAATTTCCTCCAAATATGAGTCGGCTCTTGGTTTATCCTGTCTCACATAGTATCCTAGAAAATTGAAACCTCCAAAAACCAAAATTAAGAAAAAAAAAAAATAACACTTTGATTATGGGAAAATTTAACCCATGTTGCTTATATTTTAGAACTGGCTCAGCCAATCTGGAACACTCTCATGTATTAAGTTATAAGAATTGTAAGACATCACAAGCCATATGATGAGAAAACAACAACAAACTCATAAGATTTCAATACAAAGATCAAGCACAGCAAAAGAAATAATGTAAGACTCTTCTCATTCAAATATTCTATAAACCAAAAGAACAAAGTCTGAACAAGGAAACCAAATAGAAGAACAATTGCTGGAAACAAACCAAAGAAAATCTCTGTGCAGAGCACTGCCCAGGGAATATTTCCCTTTCTCCTAGCCAAAGCTCAGAGACCCAAAAGATTTCAAATAACCATCCTCCCTTTTCCTCTGCTCCCACTACCAATTTATAACTAATTCCTACGTATATTTAGCTAAAATCCCCTAATTCTCAAAAACCCACGTGTCTCTCCTATCTTATTCTAGAATATTCATACTCCTAACATTTCTCTATCACAATACATATCACTCTTCCAGATCACAAAAATTGAGACCAGATTAAGATGAAAGATTAATAAGTGGTAATGGTATACACAAGCATTATTATAAATTGACAAAAGAGAAACTAGAATATAGAATCATACCTGACTCGCCGGAGATATTCTAAACCATCTGCAGGGGGTCCAGATTCAAAATCTGGCTCTCCTACAAGAAAGGCAGGTCTCAGGATGCTAGCATAATCTTCATCACTGTCATCTTCTTCATTGCAGTCTTCTTCCATAAATGGTTCAGCATTCTTATCTCCAGCACTCTCACTAAAACCAAAATCGAAGAGTTTCAAATTTTCAACCTCATTTTCTTCTATATTGTCTAATTCAATGTCACCATTTTCAGAACATGCCTTGCCTGAAATTAAGCACAAGACTTGAGAGTTCTTTTCCAATTTCTGAAATACAGCCAGAGGACAGAAATAGGAGAGAGAGAAAGAGAGAAACACATGCAAGAAACAGGGGGCAAATATATCTTTTTATTCAAGCACAAAACATGAACAAAAGTGACACTTTATAGTCTCCAATCACAAAAGTCACTGATCATACTCTACTATAAATCTAAATCCTATGATCTAAATTGGTCAAAACAACCCTTCCCATGTACAAGGACTGTACACAAGTACTAATGTTAAAAACATTACAACAATCAGTAGGTTAACTATGCAGTTCAAGAGATTTGAGCTGAATATGTTGCATAAATGGACTATGCAGATTGCTTTACGCCATTCTTCAATGGATAAAAATATTCATATGATTCCATCTTCCCCTTGCTGCAACCACACCTGTCCACACCAGAAAATGAACCAATCAAATTGACAAAATCAGAGCCGACACCAGAAGGGAAGTGATGAAGAGGAATAAGCATCCAGAAATCGGAAGGGACTTTTGACAACTTTATGTGAAAAAGGAAAACATATAGCTGAAGGAAAAAAGAAAAAAAAAACATCAGGATCATTTTCAAAAAAAAAAAGAAAGAATTAGAATAACATAAGGGGGAGGTCAGAAAAGGTAAGCACAATAGCTGAAGGAAAAACAAATTAAAGGAGTAAGACAAATTCAGGGCAAAGAGAAAAGGTAAGATGTGGTAAAACAGAGCCAAATATCAAGAACAACTTTTCTTTTTAAAGCAAACAATGTTGAAGACAAAAATAACAAGAAGCAATCATAGAGCACCGAGTTCTCAGATCATTAAGTAATAAGTAGGCAGCCAAAAGGGAGGGAAAAAGAGAGGAAGAAAAGGGCAAATTTACTGGGATTATGGCACCTTTTGAAACTCAAACAAAGAACCAAAAAGATTTCGGATGTTGGCAATCAAATCCAGAAATTTTAACCTGCAGTTTGCCTTTTGTTATACATAAGCAAAGAAATCAGTCTGACTTTGTGTGTGTCTGTGTGTCTGTGTGCCTGTGTAGCTAAAACAAAGAAAGAGAAAGGATATCACACATCGTGCAATCTGCTGCAAAAATATTGGTCACAGTAGCAATAATCATCATGGCAAGAAGTTTCAAAACCTTGAGGTTTTCTCATCTTATTTTGATCCAGCCTACCCCTTTAAAATCTTTAATATCCCGCATACTTCCCCAGGCATTTGGCTTTCCAATGAACCTAAAACACCAGCCTAAATGCTACTCATATATACAAATACACCAGACAAGAATCAATATGAAACTCCTACATACAAATATAGGTATACAAGTGCAAATGTAAGCCAATATTCAGAAAGTAATTTCAGAGTCAGATTGTTATGAATAGCACTATTCATAAAATCAAGACACATGACAAGTTACTTATCTTATAGAAAAGATGTCAACAAAATTGCAAGAAATAATTTTAGACCTTAAAACATAAAGCAACATGGGAAAGTTCATTTTTTGCAGTTTGGGAAGTTTATTAGCCTAGGCAATTTATCATAGCCGCTATTTTTCTTTTTAGTTAGAATATCACTTTCAATCTTGATTCTAATTGCAACTTTCTCTTACATAATATCAATAGAAATACACCAAGTTGAACAGATTTTCTCAAAAACTCATTCCATATCCTTGTCACCTGGCCTTATATATTGATTCTGAAACTTAAGTTGGTAACTTATTCAAGGTTCCACCAAGAACATAAAATTCAAATTAAAGACAACCTTGAATGAGTATCCCCTTTGAGTTGCCAAAAGATTGTAATTTACCAGTGTCTTCCTAAAGAAATCTTAAACTGAACAAGTAAGCTTAGGCATATATAAAAGGCTAGAACTGACATGATATAGTAGCCACCATGGCATACATTTTCTTTTGGTATCAGAATAGAATTACTGTTTTGACAATTGCACCAGGATAACTAGAAAATAGGTCCATAGCATTTCTACATTTTCAAATAATATACAGGGAGATCCCAAATAACAATTGAAGCAAAGACAGGGATTAAGCAGCAACAACAAACTAAATAACATCCTAACTTTTCAGACATTCCAAGTCTCTAACCAAAGCATCAGACCACCATTTATATAAATGTAAATCTGCCGCATGCTTCTCAGAGGTCGATTAAAGGTTACTGCAGAACCAAATATATGTCCAACTGTTTGCAAGCACCAAGTTATCAAATATACACATTAGATCAAGTTTGTTACAGCATGAACCAAAATCCTAACTGTTTTCTAGCTAGAGCCCACATGACCTTAATCTCATCTGTTCCTTTGTTTTTAAAAATAATGCAATTTCTTCTATATGATTACTCTTCCTCATGCCAACCATCACTTATGCAAGAGGAATTTACATACATTCTTGAATGAAAAAGGGGCAGTTTTAAACTAAACATGCAGAAGAGAAAGGAATATTAAATGGACTTATCAAGGTTCACAATGACGACATTGACAACACAAGTTTATATGCAACAGCACAACAAAATTTTAACCAATTCAATGAGTTTTTCAGAGTGTCCTAACATATGTTATAATAATATCGCAGTCACTTCAAGCAAAAGACTGCATAAATATGCAAGAATTCAATTTGTTCAAAGATAACCAGTACAATCCAAAACGCTTCAAAATAAGTATAACTTTTTGCCTAAGAATACTTACTGAGAATCCCATAGACATCTATTTTCCTTCCATGTGAGTAACACTTAAAAAAACTAAAGAAAATAAGAGTAACACTTAAAAAAACCACTGAAAACCCAAAAATAAGTAAAGCCCAAATCACCATTACAGATTAAAAACCCCAAAAAATAACCAAAATAGAGAAAATAAGAGCAACGCTTACGAAAAAAATCTAAACTAAGCAAAATCCCGAGCACAATTGCAAATGAAGAACAAACAAACCCAAAAAAAACGCAAACAGAGCCTCAACTAAAGGCATAGTTTTCCGGCGCCTTAGGGGCCTACGATTAGGGTTAATAGCTTGAAGAAGGTGATGACATTTTTGTTCTACGGGTCGAAATTCCAGCTGCCTTTTATCAACATTTTATTAACCGTACTCATTTTTTGCTGGACTTAAACCTCTATATACAGAGACATGAAAATATGCTATTCGCTTCAATAATATTTGCTGATTTTCAGTAGAAGAAATGGATGATGAGAAGAAGAATAAAAATAAGGAAATGGGGGTTTTAGTTTTATGTTGTTGAGTTCCGAACGAGAAAAGGCGGGTGATCTGTCAATTGTCATTTTAGTTTTATGTGCATCTCTACAGGAAGATTGTTGCCAGGAAAAAAATGTTTATTTTTGCTTTTATTAATTAACGGATTTTTTAAATTTTTTATAAATTAATTTTATTTTAAAAATATTTATTTATCGGTCATTTTTAAAAAAATTAAAATTTTAAATATTTAAAAAAAAAATTCTAAAAACAGTTTTAGTAAATGAAATACAAAACAGACATAGAAAGATTTAGTTTAATTTTTTTATCCCATTTGAGAACTTGTCCAATTTCACTTAAATATCTATAAATAGCAGTTCACCCAATATTGTTTTTATTTTTTTTTATTCCATCACCTATTGTGTATTCATTTCTTTATTTCAAAAAAGGTTTAGTCTCTTCTTTTAAAGACATTTTATTTGTTTAGCACAGAGTCTAATATACAATAATGACATAAATATTATTTTTATAAGTCTAATAATTCTAATAGTTTTTTGTCAAAAAAAAATTAAATATTAAAATTTAAAAATAATATTGCTATGTAAATTAAATTCTTAAAAAACTGCAATTCTTTGAAAAAATAAAAAAAATAATATTATAAGTTTTTAAATTATTTTTCTTCAAATATAATATTGTAAAAATAAATATTTACCCTTTAAAATTAAAAAAAAAAAACAATCAAAAGTCAAAATCGTGAGAAAATAAATAATTATCTCACAAAGAGCTTCCTAAAATTTCTCTCAAATTCACTTTTATTATAAGTATGATAATTATATGTTTTTTAGAAAAAAATAAATTCATGTTATATAAGCCCCAGGCTTTTAAAGGCGATAAATCTAAAGTCTTTCTCCTAAATAGACATGAACAAAATAATATATGGATAGCAAAAGAAATAAATAAAATGTGCTTCTACTTTTCACCTGTAAGGGTATTAAAGGAATTATGTATTTTAATACTTAATCAATTTTCAATATTTGTCTGATATATAAAAACAATTAAGAATCAAATTCTAATTGAATTAAAATGGAAAGACTATATTATTCAATTTTAAATGGATAACAGATTGTGATCTTACCTTGAGAAGGAAAAAAATTATTCACCCTACAAATTAATATTTTATTTAAATCCAACTACTTGATTTGAATATATAAAGCATTTCATTTGAATTAAATATTTAACTTTAAAAATATAATTAAGAAAATATTTAAAATTTGATAAAAATTGTAATAAAATTATATACAATACATTAAAATTCGGTTTGCATACCACTGTAGCTATTACAGTAGTGGGACATATTTGCCCCTACAAGTGGAACGGCTCCGGAATGAGTTTCTTTTGTGCAAAGCTCTCAGCCAATGCGACACCGTATCCGCCTTCAACCAATCACAGTCACAGCTCTCAGCCTCTGCTTCCTGACAATGTCGCTCCATCCCTCTGCTCCATTATTGTTTCCATGACAATTTTACCCCCACTTGTTGTCCACCCAATTTGCCCCACTCATTCAACACACAAGGGCAGTTTTGTATTCACGCACCAAATTGCACGAATTTACCTTTCAAGATTTAACAAATATAAATTATACACAATTTTTTAATTTAAATAATTTAAATATTAATCATTTTTCTAATACATTTCAAGTGTGTTCTTGGCCAATACTTGTATTTTTTGCTATCTTAGTTAAAAATTATGTACTCATTTGTAAACATCATCGATATTTATAAATAAATTATGTCAAACTTCTGTAATATATTATGTACGATTTTTATAATATATACTTATTCAAATTACTTTACGATTATCATAAATCAATAATTATATAAATTATTACTTTGATATTTTATTATAAATATTTTTATTATTTTAGTAATTAATCATTTAATATTAATTAATATCTTCAATGTTATATTATAATATTATATAAATTTTATGAATCAGACATAAGGTCAGAGCTATATTCTAGTATACGTTAAAAAAACTGAGTCCGGTTAGTACTGTAGCTACTGCAATGAATTGATTGATAAACTCTTCTAGTAAAACGATGTCGTTTGATTTTTTGTTTCTGCGTGTCATTTGGTTACCATTATTAGTTTTTTGCACAAAACTCCAATAAAAAAGGCATCGTATGGGTACCTTCACCAAGCAGAAGTAGCGACATCTGGACTTTTTTCCCCACATAAGCAATATCATCTTTTCTCTAAACGAGATTTTCAGCCAAGATTATTTTTCATAAAATTATCACTCATCATGATTAATCAACTAACCACTTAATTTTTTCTCATCAATTCCATCAAATAACTGAATTTGTTTCATGAATTTTTAATTAATTCCAAATAATTCCATAAATTACCTAACTCATTAATCTTTCTTCACAACCAAAACGAGAAAATTGAAATTCATTTCCAAATTTCAAGTATTAGATGAAGGAGAGAAGGAATTGAATATCTTACCCAATTTATCCCTTTTGGCGAACACTTTGCAAAACCTCTCATTTTTTAAAATTCCTCACCAACTTCACCTTCCAATCTTCCAATCAGGTCATGAAACTTCAATTTCCATCATAAAAACATAAAATGAAATGAAAAAAAAAAAATTAGAGCGTGGGGCAGCAATGGTGGTGAGAAAGAAAGAAATGTGAAGGAAAATGGTGAAAATTGTAGAAGAAATGAGAAGTTGTACCCACCTTCCTTTTTATACTAGGATTAGATGTTAATTAAAGTAATTACTATAGTAATCTTGACATGCATTGGACAAGGTGGGCTACAACACCAATTAATTATTTTATTAAAATTAAACCTTCAATTTTATCTATATTAAATACTTTAATTTTGATTTTTTAAAATTAAATGACTAAGTTTTTATTTTCTACAGTTTAATTAATATAGAATTATTTTTTTATAAAAACATGTTGAAAGACTAAATTTAGATACATAAAATCTTAAAAATTAATAAAAATGCAAAATTCAAATACATTGTATAAACCAAGATAATATATATATATATATATATATATATATATATATATATATATATATCTTATTGGAAAAAAATGGAATCAAATAAATAAAATTAATTTTATTGAAGAGATTACATGATAAAAGTTGATTGGGTCTGATTTTTATATATGGTTGAAGATTTTGTTTAATGTGAATGTTAAGAAAAATTATATAGGTGATTTAGTTGAGTTTGCATAGCTATTATTATATTTTTTTAGTTTAATAAAATATCTTTTTTATGGTCATAAAATAAAATCTGAACCATCAAATATGAAAAATATTATTGGATAAGCTTTAAAGGTGATAGAGTGAACCATTAAAATGAGCTTGAATTAAGCTTGTTTAGCAATTATTATATTTTTCAGTTTAATAAAATATCTTTGTAATATCTTCTCACCTTCCAAATGAGTGGTCGGATTAAGAGATGTCACGATACCTTCTTTTATAATACAATTATTTAATATTAAAAAGCTACAACATTTTTTAAATATATTTTCAAACATAGTAATTACAATATGATTCATAAATAAAGAAAAATCGTAAACAATTTATTATTACAAAAGAATTATTTAACAAAAGCTTTTTAAAGTACATTACAAAAGTTATGTTGTATTACATATATAAAATATGATAGTATAAGAAAATATTGAGAAATCTAAATGTGAAAGCCACTTTATGATTCTGTTATTATTTTACTAGATCAGAATTCTACAAAGTCTGTCTACTTCTTTTATCAACCATTTACAATCTCACTTCGTTATGTATGCGTGAGAGAAACACTCTCACACTAAACTATAAGCTTAGTAGTGTATATAGAAATACAATATATTATATTATTCAATATATATACATATATACCATATAATTCATTGTATATAGTAACCAATATTACTCTCATTCATCTACATGCACATTTTTTTTAAAACACAATACCATACAGAGCCTAAATAGAAAAAGAGAGGAGTTGCATTTGATACAAAAGTCTATATACTATAGGGTTATATTACATAGAAGCTACCCCAATTTAGCACTCACATATATTAATATTTTCAATTTCATTTTATACTACAAGAATTACCTAACAATTACTTATGATAAAAAAAAAAAAAATTGAACAATAACAATGGAAACACAAATTCTTGCAACTGGGTTAAAATTTCAAACAAAAGCTTAAGCAACTCAAATGGTTGAGTAAATTTATATGAGATCCAAGTTCCAATAACATAAAAACTTTCCAAGAGATTGGAATTGAAGGAACATCAATATAAAATCCAACTTCCACTGCCTAATTAATAGAATACAAATATTTGTTTAAAAAAAACTCTAATAGCTATGCTTTAGCTGTCAGACTGTGCAAAATATCTCCTTGTAATCGGGGGAAAATGATTAGTTTGTTAACCTCTTAGTTATCTTTCATCTATTTTTTGATTGAAAATTTGAGGTAATTATACTGCAAAAAAATTAAGCCATTTTAACAAATGGTCCATGATATGAAATTGCAAAGCAAATATTGCTTTAGATTAGCTTTATTTTTAACTGTTTACTGTTTAGAGAAAAAAACTAGCTTTAATGCATGAAAATTATTAATGAGGGTCTTAAAATAAAATTCAGCCACATACAAGGCTTTAAGTGATAATATCTTTCTTTCATTATGATTAATGCGTTCAGAAATTTGCCATGTTGGGTTAATTCAACAACATTATCAAGCTACACATTCACCATCAATTGCTCCTATACTAGTCTTCACTAAAGTCATGCCACAAATTTCTAATATGGAGAAAATGCCCCAAAGGATATTGTCTTTGAATTTTCTAAGGTATTAAAAATAAAGTTAAAAACACAAGTCTATTAAGTCGAAAAAGAAGGTCGCATTTGATACAAAAAGTCTATATATTATAGGGTTAAATTACATGGAATATATACCAACTTAACACTTCCGATCCCTTTTCTTTTGGACAATTCACTTCCGATCTTCTTTTTGTGATTTTCTTTTGAAAAAATGATTTTATTTTGCATAACCTTATGAAATAGATGAAGAAGTGGATTTTGGAATGAATTTTGACATGCTCTGTTTTTCTTTTTCTGGGAATTTGGATATTTCTTATATTTCGTAGTAAAATATTTTGAAGCTATCTAATTAGCATATTTGAATTAATATATAAAAGTATAGAAATCAGATTATATCTAACTAACTTACTTTATGAACACTGGATTTATTAGATTATGAATCTACGGTTTTAACAATTGAAAAAAAAAAAGGGGAAGAAGAGGATTTTATAATCATTTTGTACCAAAAATTGAATAATCATTTTGTACCAGAATATAATCATTTTATAATCATTTTGTACCAGATTATATGATAAGTTAGCAAAAGCAGCAAAATGAATCTAAAAATTGAATTTTTAGGAGACTATTTATACCAAACATTAATTTCAATAATCATTTTGTACCAAAAATTAATGAAAAAATAAAATGACAAAATTAGACAAATACAAAGGTTGGATATGATTTATGTTTAATAATAATAATAATAATAATAATAATAATAATAATAATAATAATATTCTCATAAACTCGCAGGACAGATTTATGTCATTATAAAGAGTGGTCCAATACGAAATTGCAAACAAATTGCTCTCTGTTGTCATTAATATCAGCCTAATTTTCAAGGTTGGAAGTAGCAGTGATTAATAATTGCAAGTTGACATGATGATTGATGTCAATTGGTTACTAATTAGAGAAGAAATTTCAATGCATGAAAATTATGGATAAGAATCTTGACATCCAGCCACATATATTGTTTTAAGTGATAATATCCTGAAAGCATTATAATTAATGCTTTCCAAAGTTTTCCATCTTGGATCAATTTAACCATATTATCAAAAAAAAAAAAAATCAAGCCATACAATCAGTATTAATTTAGAAAATGCACCAAAGGATACTGTCTTTTTAATTTTCTAAGGTAACGAAAATAAAGTAAAAAAGCTAAGTATATGAAATAGAAGCATACTTTAAAAATTAATATCTCTAATGCATATTAATATTCCCCACTTCATTTGTAATACAAAATTATCGAAAAATTAACAGTGGTAACAAAAACAAAATCTTGCAACCGGTTAAAACTGATTCTCTACTGACAAACCCATGTGCAAATAAACTTAGAAATAGACACTCAAACAGAAGCCTAACCAACCAGAATGATCAAGTAAATTTATATGAGATCCAATTTCCAATAACATAAAAACTTTCAAAGAGATTGAAATTGAAGGAATACCAATTCCACACCATATAAAATCCAACTTCCACTAAATTAATACAATATAAACATTTGTTTAAAAAAAACTCCAATTGCTATGTTTTAGTTGTCAAACTGTCCAAAATATCTCCCTGAAAATTAAAAAAAATGATTAGTTTGGTGTGATTTAAAAAACATTTTACAAATTTAAGGTAACAACTCAAAATTTTTTAGGAATACTGATTTTTTTAAAATTATTTCTAATTTTAGAGTAATTTTACTCATATGGTATCAAAGAGAGGCTCTGCCCCACTTAAAATGGCGCTTAAAGCCTAAAATGGTGCACAACTCTTTTTTATTATTATTATTTTATAAATTACAATACTTAGTTACAGTAATTGGAAAATGAAATCAAGAAAAAACGCCTGCAAATTTTAGAATTAATTTTTTTTAAATAAAGAAATGGTATAGAATGTATGTAGAAATCTCTCTATGGAATACAAATGGAATATGTGGACATGTTTTTAATTAGAATAAGTGGTTGATTAGGAGAAATAAATAGGAAAACAACAAAAGGAAAAGGGGAGAAAAAATAAAAGAAAGGCAATAGGTTTCAGTTTGATCACTAATTTCCTTTTATACAACTACTATTCCAATTCTTTATTTTCTCTTTTGAAAACAACATATTTCACATAAAGCATGAAAAATATATTTAATTTTAAAAAAAATTACTTTTAGGCTGACAACAAGTTGTGGCCAATTGAAGTGACATGTAAATTCTATGTGCCACTCCAATTGGTGTACAACTGATTGATCGGTTATTTTGACCAAACAAACTACCATAAATTTAGAATTTTCTCATAATTCACTTTAAATATCTAATTTTTTCAATTACACTAAATTGATAAATATCTCTGAAAATTGTGGCAAGAATATTCAACATTATAACTTCATCATCAAGTTTAGACTTTGCAGCTCTCAAGCTAGAACATTTTCAAAGCAGGCTTCGAAGAGCAGTATAAGTGTCCATATGTATTGGAGTGTCAACCATTGCACACACAATAAAAAGCCATACACAATCTTCTTTTGACAATGTGCTCATGGTTTCTACCAAGTTTATGTGTTTCTTGAGCATTAATACTCAAGCAATAGAGTCCATTGTCAAAATTGAAGAAATGTAGGGTAGTTGCATGAAGAATCATTGATAGAACTATGAGCCCTATTCTCACAATAAGCTAATATTGTTACTATCTTCAATCATTACAACATATTGTTGAAGAATATAGAAACCTTTAAGCACTTTTTTGGAATTGTTGAAAATGTCTCAAAAGCTATAAAATATAAGATTTAGATACAACAAATATTTTCCATATTTTTAGGATTTTTTTGTTTGGTAGTTATATCCATTTTGTTTCTATTATGCCACATTAAGCTTCAACTTTTTGGATTCAGTTTATCATGACCATGTTAGCCATTTTTCTAATATATTTTTTATGTTTTTAGTTGCATCTTCATTTGTATTTAAATAAATTTTTAATGAATAAATTAAACAGACTTTTGTAATCAATTTCTTCTTATTTTTTTTAGCTATTTAGCTTTCATTTCCTTGTTAATTCATTTTAAAACAATCATTTAAACTAAATTTGGTATCAGAGCTCCTTTCTTAAGGGACTTGTGAGTGTATTTGTGAATTTTTGAGAGCACCTAAACAATGACCCTAACTTATAGACACTGAAGTAGTTTTTTCTTCAATTGCTTCACCAATATTCAATGAAAAGAATTATCAGGTCTGGGCAGTACATATAGAGACCTATCTCGAAGACTTAGATGTTTGGGAAACTGTGAAAGAAGCAAACTTTCAAGTTCCAGTTCTTCTTAACAATCTTACTATGGCTCAACTAAAGAATCACAAAGAAAGAAAAACAAAAAAGACAAAGGCAAAGTCTTGTTTCTTTGCTACAGTCTCACTTACAATTTTCAACAGAATTATGACTTTGGAATCAATATATGCTATCTGGAATTGCCTTCAAGATGAATATCAATGTGATCAAATGATTAAAAGAATGAAAGTGTCGAATCTTATAAGAGAATTGATGAAAGAGTTAGAATGTAACTCCTATATATTGAATCTATAAGTTGTATTAATGGTTGGTGAGAGTTAGAAGTTAAGAAGAGTATTAAAATATTTTAAAGTTGCTAATTTTGCTGTTTCACTCTTGTGATAAGTGGTGTCACAATCGTAAATGTTAGGACTTCAATAAACAAATTATGAAGGTTAATCACGATCTTGAATAGGTGGTTCATGCCTGTGAAGGATGAGTCACAGTCGTGAATCTTGAGTAGATAGGGTAGGTGAGGCAGCTGCAATTTTATCTAATGTTATCCCCTTAAAATCCATTTTCCACTCCCTGTTAACCAACAAACATGATACCTCCATTCTTTTTTATCATTAGAAACCTTTCTTCTCTTTTTTTGAGCTTCTAAGACCTAGTTTTATAAGAGTAAAGTTAGAAAGAAGAGTGAGAAAGAAAGTATTGTGAGTTGCAATAAAAAAAGTTAGTTTTAGTGTTTTTGCTTTTGGTTCTTATTCTAGAAAGCTTAAGGAGATGTTTTCTTATTGCTGGGAGCTGGTAAAGGTGTTGAAAGTCCATCGCAAAGGAAATGATAAGATTAGAGAACTAAAACTTTCATTAGGCTTCATCATAAGTGAAATGTTTGTACATAATCACATTCAAAGACTTTAGTTGCATGAATATGTATTATTTGCCTAAAATGCAACTTGTTAGTGGTCAATAAGGTGTTAAATGGCATGATTCAAATTGATTTGCATGTTAGGGGTTTTATATGCTATTATGTGAGTATAATAGTTTTGAAATGTTATATGGTTCAATGTTGATGTTTTGAGAATTAATGGTGTGTTGGTTGATATGAGATATGTTTTTGAATGTTGATATAGTGATTAAAATTGGTTAATCGTAGAGAAATACATGTGGATGGCTATGCTCTTTTTTGGGTTATAAATCTAAAACATTTCAAGGGCATAAAAATCGTGAATATGGGTTTTGTTGCTGAAGCAAACTCATTCACAGACAACTTCATACTTGGAATCACAGTTTGATCCATGTCCGTGAAGGGTGGATCATGGTCATGAACAAGTTGTTGATTCATAAATGAATCACAATTTGATTCATAGGTAAACTACCCTAAGAGGTTCTTCACAATCGTGAAAGTGTATTCGTGGGCATGAAACTGCTTAATTTTGAAAAGTTATATGTTTGTATGTGAATTGAGTTTGATTCGGTTTGAGTGAAGTCCCTCTATTTTATGGTTATAACATGTTATGATAATGCATATTATGGTTATGATTATGAGAATCATGAATGATATACGTTATAAAAACTGGTATGTGATGTAATAAACATTTAAGCCTAATGCTCTGACTAGGACTAAAATTAGGAGAGATGACATGTCATTGAGAGGACACTAGAACCAAGTGACCTAGGTTGGTCATGTTAAAGATTCTTTAAGGCTAGGGTTAGGACAGGTGTGGTTCCTTCGGTAGTTGATATGTCCACACTTTTTTCCTCAAATATGTATTTTGAAAAGCTCAGACAAGTGTCTTTAGGGCTCGTGTTAGAGTTGTAGATTATCCGTATCCAATTTAGTTTTGTTAAGAGTAAAGCGGGCAAAGAAAAAGATAATTAATAATTTTTATGTATGGTAAACACTTTGTATATTTGATGGTTGTTTATATTATTATGTTATGCATACTTAAGTATTGTGTAAAGAATATTAAGGCATGATACCCTTCGATATAATTAAGACTAAATCTAATTATACTAAAAGATGTTACAATGCATATGAGTTAAAACATCAAAAAAATTTTAAAAAAACTTTCATGCACTATGGCCATGATGACTTAATAAAATAAAAATATTCTTAAATTATAAAATCAAGTTCAATAAAATTGAAGTTTAATTCAAATTATCTGGGCATACACAAGCCCGAAGTTTTATAAAATGAGTAGTTATAAAACTACATGTCTTTGAAAATATAGCATGTAGAGCTATAACTACCAAATCCATAACAAACAACCAAAAAATAAGATACAATAGTGCATCATCTACCATGAGTGAATATCCTCGACTCTGATCACTGAGCATTCTCCTCTGCCGGTCCTACCCTAAGCTCCAAATCTAAGCATGAAAAATTCCTCAATTCGTTTTTTGCCCTATTACTAGTAGATTTTATATTTTATTTTTGACATCAATTTGTCCTGTTACATTACGAATTAAATTACAAAGTCCTATTAATAATTTTATGAATATTAGCTTTAATATGCAACTTGAATCATTAAATTTGAAGTTTTGTAGAAAAAGATATGATCAATTGAACATTGACTGGTTACTATCAATTTTGCCCAGAATTTTCTGGACAGATTCCAAATCCGTATTTTATATATTTTTCTGAAAAAATGCAGATATATTTAGATTTTATATATGAATGAAAATTAAATCCCTATATCTTAGCTTTCAAACCCAACTAAGAACATATAAATATAAATTTCAGAATGTAAAATATAATAGTTTATATACACACTGTTCCATAAATTTCACAAAGAACACACAATCAACATAACTCAATTGTTACCAAATATCATCCTAAGTCTAGCAAACATACATTTTCAGAATTTTATTACAAAATACTATTAATTTACAATAATTTACATGTCAAATACTTAAATCATACAACTTGAGGATAAAACAGAGGTTATTGCTTTAAGTTATAGACAAATTTCTTCTTTTTCTCCTTCACTTTCTCTAGGTAACTAAACTTTCTCTCATGAAACTCTAAACTCTCTCTTTACTTAAACAAGGTCTAAATGAGTTAATAACCATAATTTCTTTTGATGAAAGTTAAATAGGAGAATGAGAGCTATTTACCTTTACTTTTTTCTTTTCTTGATCAACATTTGAAGGTTTTTTCTCTCTTCTTCTCTTGTTTTTCTTCCTCATTAGCATTCTCTAGCTTTCTTAAGATTTGTTGAGCACAAAAATAGCTTCACCTTGTTCTTTTCCCTCTACTTCCTCTCTTTCTCTCTCTAGATAAAGTTTTAATTATGGTGTGAATGGAGGGGTTGGCATGGATTAATGTTTTGTGCAGAAAAAGAAAAAGAAAAAGAAGTGGAGAAGAAGAAATACCTAAAATTCAAACATAAACCCCACCTTTGACCATATACTAGATATTAAACTTGATTAATATACAAATCTTCTCTTTTTTTTTAAGGTGGTTGGCCACATACATTTCAATGTCCTATAATATACTTTTAATTAATAACCTCTCATAAAATTCTCAAATTTTCAGTAAATTGTAATTTGATTCCAAATCTTATCAAATTTTATAATTCAGTTCTTTACCATTTTTAACATATTTTAAACACTTTAAATACTTTATTAGGAATATATTATAATTATTAATAATTATCTTAATTAATTTCAGTCAAAATTTAAATTTACACTTCAGTTGATTCAACGCGTCAACTTAACGATATATGCGACTCGGTGCCTAAATTAACGGATAGGACATAGATTTCCTTGAACATGACTTTTATCCAAACATTTAACTTATGAGCTTGAGAATTGAAGTAGGTTTTGTGAAATGCAAATCGGGATTTTTTATTTGGAGTGGATGTTTAGTGACAAGGGTAGCTTGACATGTATGTATGGTAGAATGTCTTAATTGCATAGAATGAGTTCTAAGTGGGGCAAGTGAGTTGCACGAGGTATGGGGTTGGGTAGGATATTTAGTTAAGTCAACAATTAAATTCAAGAATAAGATACGTGAGAATTGGATAGAGAGAAGTGTGGATAGTGTGATGGGATGGGAGCAGTTGAGGACGGTAGGGAATAAGGATTTTGTGGAGTTTGAATTTGAGATAAAAGGTAAATTTGATGGGACTTGATTTGGAGGATTTTATAGAGATTGAATTAAAGGATAGATGGGATGAGATTTTGGGATGGTTGATTGTTCGAAGGAGATAAGGTGGTGGGGATGGGATTTTGAAAAAAAAAAAAAAGAAGAGTTTTATATGATAAAACTCATGTAGGAAGAGAATTGATAATTAAATCCGCATGATCAAAAGCATACCACCAAAATTTCAAAGGGATTGAGGCATGATATAACATAGAAAGACATGTATCCATAAGGTGTCTAATTTTTCTTTTTGCAATACCATTGTGCTCATGGGTACAAGGACATGCTAATTTATGGAAAAAAAACCTTTGGAGGCCAAAAATTATTTAAATTCATGTATTCCTCTTCCAAAAAGAACCTTGATTGATTTTTCAAATTGCTTTTTAACTAATTTTTGAAAAAGAATGAATACATCAGTTAATTCAGTTCTTTGTTTGAAAAGATAAAACCATGTATACATTATATAATCATAAAAAAATAACACAAAATATTTATAACCATGAAATGAGACAAATGAAGTCGGCTCCCAAATGTCAAAATGAATTAATTCTAAAGCTGATGTACTAGAATAACAAATTGGAGGAAGAGAATTTATTCATTTTTCTTGAAAATAAGCTACACATTTAAAATCTGAATTTTTGGAAGAACATGACAAATTAAATTGTTTAATAATGACTTTATTAACAGTAGAAAATTGAGAATGACCTAATCTAGAATGACAATCAAACAAAGAAACATGATTCACTTAAGGAGATGCAAATAATTTGTACAAGCCTTAATCACTCAGTTCTCGAAGCAATTTCGCTTTAGTTACTTGATCCTTAACTACAAAAAATGAAGAGTGAAATTCAAAAAAGCAATTATTATCCTTTGTAAGTTTTTGAACATAAAGAAGTTGTTTGTTAATTTGAGGAACATGAAGAACTTGATTTAAATATAGAGAAGGAGAAGAAGGTAATGAAGAAGAACCAATATATTTGATATCCAAACCTTGTCCATCCACCACATGGAGTTGATTCATGCATTTGTATTCTTAGCTAATATTGAGAATAGAAAGACCTGACACCACATGATGATTTTCACTTGTATCAAGAAACCAAAGTAAAGAATATCTAGTTGCACCATATTGAGAAGAGGACTGATGCTCGTTGAAAGAAGCAATAGTAGCCTGATGTGAATATGGCGAGGCATCAATAAATGATGGTTAGTTATTTGTGTTGTAATTTGACCGATGGTAGCGCTTCTTACAACAATCTACTGTATGGTTTTTCAAGCCATAAATTTGACAAGGTCATCTTCCATTTTAAAAGTTGTGGTTAGTTTTGGAGGAGTTATTTGGGCCAAAATTTGATGGTGTTGAAGTTTAAGATGGTTGAAGAGAAGAGTTGTGTTTATGGACATAATTGGAAGTGAGGTAATCATGTGAACTTTTTAAGAGAATTTCATATGCCACAAGTTGGCCATGTAATTCAAGAAATGGGATAGGATTAGGACACATATTTAAAGCAGTTATGATAGAATGAAATTCACTATTTCTCATGGGTCTACCTGCAGTTGCTAGTTCATCCGTAAGGGCTTTTGCCTGTTGAAGATATTTTGAAATAGAAAGGTCGTTATATTTCAATTCTTGTAAATCAATGTGCAGTTTAAGCTACTATATTGGGACAAAGAGCCAACAATATTACTTAAGGCATTCCAAACCTGTAAGAAGAAGTCAATCCCACAATATAAGAGAACACATATTCAAAAAGAGATGATAATATCCATATGACATTAGCATTTAGTCCTTCTTGAGTCAATCAAGATATGCTGGGTTTGGTAGTGGTAGGTGGAGTAGTGTTGGTTGTGAGTTCCTTGGGTGGAGGTGGGGTTGAGCCATCAATAAGATATATAAGATTTTGATAATTTAAGAGTGGAATAAACTGAGTTTTTCAAGCTAAATAATTGTGAAAATTGAGTTTAATTTCAAAAGTGTGAGTGCAGTTGTGGTGGATATGGTAGTAATAACGGTGGAGGTAGTGGTGTTTTGGGTAAAGGAGTCAGTGGAGGAGAAAATGATTAAGATGTCATAAGTGACTCTAATACCATGTGAAGCTTTTGATATTCAATAGTATTGAGTAATAATATTTACATGATTTTTATATTTACATGAGTAACAACATTATAAGAAGAGAATGCAAATTTAAATAAAAGATTTGTTAACAACACAATTATGAAGAGTTGACAAAATTTGCCTTTACCTTGTGAAAATGCTACAATTATTGCTCACTAAGTATTTCAAATAATTGCAATCTTTTGTATTCCTTTCTTTCTTTTCTTTTCTAAGCATTGCCGTCCCCCCCACCCTAACCCAATTTTTTTTTTTTTTTTAAAAAGAAAAATTTTTCGACTATAGTTTTGCTGGCATGTATTTGCCAATTAAGTAGCTAGGATTTATTTTGTCTTCTTTTTTACATTTTTCCTTTTTTCTTTCTAAGAATTAATTTCTTATACAGAAAATGAAAAAAATATATATTTTGCTGTAAAATATATAAAGTAAACATACGAATTACAATATTCCTATAAGAAAAAAGTAATTAGCAATAAGATATCATTAAATTTAATTTTTTAAGTTTAATTAATGCTGATCAATTAGTCGAAGATTAATATAGTATGATATAATGTAACTTTCAAAAATTTTAACTATCACATTAAATTTGTAGCAGCCATATGTTCATTACAAACAATCTTCCAAGTAAACAATTTTTTAAAAAAAATTATTAAAAAAGATTTTAATTTTGTGGATTTATCAATTAATTTCTTGACAGAACACATAAGCTTTATTATCTGATATTGCGCTGGGCTATCTATCTCCCCAAGAGTCTCAATTACCATGAAATTAGGCATCGATGTGTATAGTCTATTGCATATGCTCTCTCGAAATTAAGAAAAACAATAATTAAAGAGGCGAAATGTTTAGATATTAGATAATAGGTAAATTGTAGAATTATGAAAATAATTTAAAATTTTGATTATCTTGTCCTATATTTAAAAAAAAAAAAAACTCTCCATATTTCAACTTTATTATATATAATAGATAATACATTTTAATTTTCTATTTCGAGGAATATAAAAGTAAAATTCCTTTATAATTTTCCAATAGTCTTTATCAGTGAACTAATTTTGAATAAATTTTATGATAATCTTTTTAGATCTGCAATTATTTCATTAAAAACTTTATTATCTTTGGATTTTTGAACGAGCCCAATGGCCAAAGATTCGAATAGCTTGCTTAAATTACGGACCTGCCCTTTTATTTTGGTCCAACACCCTAATCTAACCAAAAAATAATTTAATGACCTAAAATTATGGAGTTGTACTTTACCCAATTCATTTAAGTAAATATATATATTTTAATCACCATTTTTAATATTTATTAGCATATCTCTAATTTCCTTGAATTACTTTTATAATTGACAAGTTTTAGGTGTTCCTAAATAATTTAAATATCTACTACTCATCTTCGTTATTATTTATTTTTAGTTATTTATTATTTATTACCATAATACGATATAGAGCCCTGGACGAATTGGGTATCAATAACATATTTGATGTTTATAGCACAATGATATTTTTTAAAATAATATTCATTAAATGATATATTGAAATAACATAAAATTGCTTATTTAGATATAAAAATATATAACGTACATGTACTTGTATTATATATTTACATGTCCATAATAATAATAATAATAATAATAATAATAATACTGTAAGATGTGAGATGTATTTATATAAGAAATTAATCCATATATATTAACTAGATTAAGTTTCATAATGCCTTACAGTTAAAATTGAAAGATCTTTAAAATTTAAACACTTTACCAGCATTTCGAAATTTATTTATTATTAATTACAAAATGAGAAAATATAAAATTATATAAAATATAGAGTTGACAATCCATATATGATCGTATAGAATTATGTATCGTATATAACACAATTTATATTAAATATAATTATAATTAATTAATCGTATTAAAATAAAATACAATTAGTCATAATTAATTAACTAATCTAATTATTTAAAATCAACATGTTTGTTATTGGTTTGATTGAAATGATTAGCACTTCTTCTATGGCAAGCTTTAGCGTATGTACTCCTTTATCTTCACCGATATGGGATTTTATGGCAAAGAAAATGAGTTGTGCTTGGGCAAAATTGTCGAACAAATAAATTTCCTTCTTTGGTCGATTCAGACAGCGACATATTTAAAAAAAACAAAAAACTGATTTTCTTATTGACTTGTTCACATGTTTACTTGAGATATGTGCATGGTATTTAAATACACGTGAACAACAGCATTTGAGTTTATTTGTTTTCTAATCATCATTAAAAATTTACAAATTTGAAAAACAGAACGTTTGTTGAGAGCCCATATCCTCTAATATGCTGATATTTAAATAACATTCTATTTTTTTTATTAATATTAATAATCTCAAAATTTTATTAATTTAGACCATAAAAATATTTATGAAAGTAATTCATTTAATAATTTAGGTCCATTAAACTTATAGACTAGACATCATATGTGCATAACATAAATTAATAATTAAATATATATTAATTCATCTAAAATTAAGTTAGTAAATATAGATTAGTGTAATATTAATATAATATAAATTAATAAATTAATAGCTTTATAATTAATTTATTAATACTTAATCACATATAATAATACAATAATTAGTTTTAATATAATATATTATAAATTTATTCATATATAAATTTATATTATATATATTTAAAAAAATTATAATATTTATTTGAATACTTTATATAGTTTGAATAACATTAAAATTTTTAATTGTAATTTAACAAATTAATCAGGTAAAATCTATTTATAATACAGTTTTTTTTATTATATTTATATTGATAGAGTTATAATATATATTTATTTAATTTAAATTTATATATACTTAAATATATATTATTTCGTGTCGGTAAACCTCTAAATATAAAGTCTTTTATAAAGTCAAACAAGAAATTTCGGGGAAGGATAGCATGGCCCCAGAGCAAGGAAAATAACGTCAAAGAAGTCGAATCTTATAAAGTAGGAATAGGTTGTAAAATTTGATACTAGTGGAGGTGGAAATTACATAGGAAGTCCCAAGTTAGCATTAATGTACATTTTTTTAATAAAAAGTGGACAAAATTCAGAATTAAGTTTTGATATTTTTCACTTTTTGCTACTAATGTTAACAACCTAACAAAGACAAACAACATGTTGAGTATGATTATGTTCAATTATTGACTACATTCAGGTCAATAACACATTGATTAAGCGATTAATAAAAGAAATTCAGTGCAACTTAATCCAAACTAAAATGAGGTCAGATACATGAACTGAGAGCACTAATGGCATCCGAGGTGGCTATTGGGTCGAGTAATGTTTGTTTGGTTGTTTCTACAGTGATATAAAGTAATTATGAATGACTGATTAGTGGTGATGAACAATTTTTTGATAATGTCAATGAGGTAGGAAGGAATTATGAATGACTGATTAGTGGTGATGAACAATTTTTGACACAGATGATGAAGGAAGTGAAGATTCTAAATGAGAATTATAAGACAATAGTGAGTTGCTAAGTAGGAGATACAGTAAAAAAAAGTCAAGTATGATCCTAATTGTGTTGTGGTTAAATTCAAATAGATATGATATTTGATAATAACAAGCAATTTAGGGAGGCAATTGCTAGGTATACTGTTGAAAACCAGAAAGAAGTGAACATTAGTCATAATGATTGGCATATAATTAGGATGAATTGTAAAAAGAATGGATGTCCTTAGTTTATATTTGCTAGCGTTGAAGGTAGAATATGGAATTTTAAGGTGAAAAAGTATGACCTTGTGCACAAGTGCTGCAATTCCAAGAAAAATAGATTGTGCACATCTTTATTTGTGGCTATACATACAAAACAAGACTAATTTCATAGCTAGTGAAAACTTTGGGAACTTATAGATCTAGTTAGGAAGGATTTATGGTGGTGTTGTAAGGAAAGTGCTAAAGTTAAAATTTTGAGTAGATTCATGGGAATTATCAAGAGAAATATGGTAGGATTATGATTATTGTGAAATATTCAAACAACATAATCTTAGTATAACTTGCTTTGCATGACCTAATAAGGAAAAAAATAGGAAAGGAGTTCTTTGAAATGTTTTATATATGTTTTAATGCCTTGAGAAGAGGATGATTGAAAGATTGCAGAAAAATCATTGGATTTAATGGTTATTTTTGAACGGTGTTTAAAAGGGTAAATTGTTAATGGTTGTTGGCAAAGATGTACTATTTAGATAGAGATAAAATATACTTTGATAAAAGATCTCAATCTTGGTACTGGTGAATGCCTAACAAAGATGACTGATATGCAAAAGGTAGTAAATATACTTTTGTTTTTTCAGTTGTTATTTATATGATTAAAATGCAATGGGCTAACAGTTATGTGTTTGCTTATTCACAGAGACTAATATCTACAATTGTAAAATTGCTACCCAATGATGAACATAGAATGTGTGCTAGACACATTTGGATGAATTTTGGAAGAAGAAATATTCTGGTGAAGAAAGAATGAAGGTTTGTTTGCAAGATATTTAAGGCTTTTTTGAGGTAGAGTTCAAAAGATAAACTTATTTAGATGACTCACTTAGGGAAAGGTATTATTGAAGCATTATTATATCATAACAAGGAGACATGATGTAAGGCATTCTACTACTAGAATTTATAATTTATTAATGCCATAAAAGCATCACTAAATGATGTCACTATTATTTTTTCTAACATAATAGGTACAACTTCCAAATTAGTATGTTGTTGATTCCATCTCTCTAAAATGGTATAACCAAATGATAAACTAAAGGCAACAAATATTAAAACCTCAACAAGTAGAAGTTGTTGTCACTTCCCCTTCCGCCATTCTTTTTACTATTTTTGGAATCCCAAAAATCTCATTGTAGAGAATCCCTACCCCACTCGATCAAGCTTTAGTTCTTTCTTTCTAGAGGTGGAATCTTCTAGTTCTTCCAAATTGTCTAGGTCTAGTTCCCTATCAAAGGTCAACTCAAAATAGGGTATTCTTGAATGTATGGGACATGACCAAGTCGGATTAGTACTTACAAGGCTAGGTTTTCTCCTCATTAGGATTTTGTTGCCTGTCATTAAAAGCTTCATCATTAATTTGATTTAGCGATACAAGAAAAAAAATGTCTATAAGTAGCAATGCCTCTTGTGGCGTCACTAAATCAACGACCTTGAATCATGAGCTAACGAAGTTAGCGAATTTGTTAGCGATGATGCAAAGGCATCGCTAATGTGGCAACCTTTAATTTTTTTCAATTATAAATTAAATTAACTAGTGTCGTTAAACTTTTAATTTTTAAAAATTTGTGTATGAAAAATATGAAAACCTACTTATAAAACAATACAATCTATATGAATATCACACCATTTGGTCATAATCCAAAATTATTTTTTTACAATAAACTCTAATAATAAAGTAAATTATAATATTAATTCAACATTAATATAATAATATGTCTAAAATAAAGTCAATACAAGAAGAAAATCCCAACATAAGTAAAAAAAATACATTAGAAAGTTGATGGAGGATCTTTAGGGATTGAAGATTGATGAGTGGTACCTAAGAATTGAGACTGCATGCTTTATGCTAAATCACATATCAAAGCATGCATATGCTCTTCCATGATAGTATGTAGCCGCTACTTAGACTGAATCTTCCTGTAGCGCTCTATTGCCTAACTAGATTAACCCGACTAAACAAGCTGGTGCTTTAGAAACTGGTGTGCAGAAAACTGTAAAATTTAAAATTTTTCTTTTCTTTGAAAACCCTTTTTCGTAAACACTTCCTTTGCATATGAAACCATATTACTACATCTCATATACATAATCATCCATAGAGAAATGTTTTGATCCAAGAAAAAATATTGTCATCTAAATAAAAGAAGTAATATACTTAAGGTTTAGAAGACCCAATGTTTATAAAAATACATGCCTTTACAAAAGCTACATATATCTCAAAATACAAGATATGTATGCAAGTAAACAACTCAAACCCTATGTCATGCACAAAATACAAAAATATTGTATATGATATCACCGACCCGTGTTGGTTTGAACTCTTATATGTAATGTTAGGCTAACTGTAACATATTTGACCTTCCCCACATGCATATCCACATGCATTTCATTTGAACATATGCATCTTCCATATAATCCAATTGAACAGATGCATTTCATACATATTTTCTTAGGAACAAGTTCATAGCACGCACTAGCTACGTGTTCTGGTATTTGGCAATTGTATCAACTTGCACGTGTGTACTTATAACCTAAATGAGGATGACAAAACATTAGAAATGAATTAAATAAGGTGACTAAATTAAAGTAAGCAAAACGACTAGATTAAGATTAGTAAACATTTACATTGTTAATTTAGTTAAATTGGGCCAAATGATTAAGCTATATTATTGTGTGAATTAGTGTAATAATAATAATAATAATAATAATAATAATAATAATAATAATAATAATAATAATAATAATAATAATAATAATAATAATAATAATAATATAGAAAAAATAAAATGAAAATGAAACAAAAAGAAAAGAGAAGAAAAGAGAAGAGAAAAGAGATGAGATGAAGAGAAAAAGGTAAAAAGACAAAAACAAAAAAATTAACTTTATCTTCCTCCTCCATTTCTGCCTTCTCACTCCATCTCGTTTTCTTCTTCCTCTTCCTCTATTCCAGAACTCAATTATTGCTTGTTTCACTTAGGTTTTGAGGCAAATTGATCCCTTGCAAATTTGTTCTTGGTAAGTAATCAATTCTTATTTCTATAAGGTTGATTTGAGTTGCTAAGGTTCATTAATAGAAACTGCATTGCACCCTGATTTTGATATTATTAGAAATTGATTCTGGAAACATGTAAGACCAAAAGGTTGTTCCTTTATATCTTAGATATATGGATATGAAAAAATGGTTTCAAGATGTTGTGTATAGAATGCGATATCCTCTTTGTACTGAAACTGGTCCGGATGTGAACCCTAAGTAAGTTAGCCACTGTTTTTGTTAGTTTTGAATATGCTAAAGCCATTATTGGAATATCTCAAAATATACAAGTTGTAAATATATATATATATATATTATGTATCTGTATACCAAATTTCAGGTTCATATGTCTTGTAAATTTTGAGTTATGGTGCATGGAACCATGACTGTTCCATGGTTTGAACTGCCAACTAAGTGCCCTCGACATATCTAGAAACGAATTTGGCTACTTTTAGCTCTTTAGAGCTATATTCTGTAAATTATCAAACATGAAAGTTATAGGTAGATGTCTTATCTAAATTTGGGTACTAATTTTAGTTTAATATGTTATGTATAGACTAAGTTATGGCCTTTGGAAGTCATATTGGTCCGGAAGCCAATTCTATTATAGACCAGTGAAATGTTTGTTATAATTTTAAGACCTTAGAGACATAATGGATAAAAGTTATAAACATGAAAAATATTCCATTTGAACCCATATAAGTGTCTGTAAAGTTTCATTAAAATATTACTTATAGAGTATAAGTTATGATGAACTACAGTTGATATCCTGAAACTGTCAAAAGGCAAGAAACAGGTAGAAAACAGAACACATTTATAATTTCCACCAAACATTGTACAATGATCAAATTGGTCTGAAATTTCAATATGTTACATAATTATATGTTATTTTTAATTATGAATAAGAATCAGATTAATTGGTCAAGTATAGAAAACGTTATAGGCTAAACAGTCTCATAAGGTCACACTGCCACATAAGAAAAATCTTAACTATTGATATGAATAATGCATATTAATGTGTTCAAGCCACATTAAGTCTCCCTAATCATGAGTTAATCAATTATGCTTTTATATTAGGCTTACAACATATTGGAGACCCACAAGGAGTGGATAGACAATAAGTTAGGGGTCAGAATCAAAGGAGAAAGGTGAGTCTAATTATCAATTGAATTCTTTAGTGCAAATGGATGTTGATTGCTATGTGATTCATAGGATTGTCATGATTGGTCCTTGATAATATGATGATGGATAATTTGTGACATTGTGGTACGCATAAGTGGTATACTTGTGATATATTTGTGATATATATTTTGTTAGAGGAGTGCTCTAAAGGCAATCACCTTTAGCACTTATTGTACAAATTTATTTGATTAATAAAAGACTTTTTTATTAATTTGATGTTCATTTGATATATGAATTGATAACTGATCTTAAATCAATTAATGAAGTCCTTGATACATAACATAACATGAAGGAAATCATGATGAAATCATGATATTGAGATTCTTATCATGTGTAATTATGTTAGTATCAAAATTATCCCTAGTCATAGGATTAATGAGACGGGACATTATTAATGTAGAAAGACTAGCACATGTTACACTCTTTGATTGAATTGAGTAGTAGATCTCATAATCTATAAACATGGCCTCTTGTCGTGGTCTCAGGAATCTCTGGCCTGAGTGAAAATGTCATAAAGATAGTCTTCAATGACATATCTAATAGAGTAATGAGCCTCAAGGACAAGAACTAACATTACTTGGACTAGACGTGACGTAGTCAGTCTAGTGGGAGTTGACACATGTCCATACTCTGAACCAAGTGAGGTAGAGATTGGTGAAAGGAATAATTGCACAGAAATTATCTATAGAAAGGTTTGTAGTCAAACCACTGACCTTCCGGTCAATTGTGGGTCATAATGTGTTGCTAGATACTGCTCATGACCTACTTAAATTAATTATTAATTTAAGTGGCCAACATAACCGGAAACCTAATGGGTCACACGCATTGAAGATATGGAGAATGAGTAAAATAGTGTTGGATAGGATCCAAAATATGAGAGAATTATTTTAGAATGGATCGTGATGAGATCGCACAAAAAACTTGTTCGGGAGTGTCACGGGCCCACACAGGCTAGGCAAGCTGCTGGCCAACCTTGTGGGCCAGTTGGGCTGCCCAACAGTAGCCCGCAGTAGGCCCAGTGTGCCTGCAGCTTCCATCCATTGGCCAACGACTGTAATTGGCCATAATTAGGCCAATTATGGTCAATTACTATTCATTAGTTACCATTTTCTCCATTTTTGACTTTGCATCTTATTTTTTAATTTGATTCAAATAGAAATGACATAAAATGACAGAAAATAGACATGAAAATATTTTTTGTGAAAAAAAATATTTTTAAGACAACAAAAATTCTCTCAAGAACACTTTCAAAGCTAGCACTATGAATTTGTTCAAACCATTTTCTCTTGATAGTTTCTTCATTCTTCGCGTGGATTATCATTAGAGACATACTAGTGTGGATTGTTGTGGTTTGCTACAACCCAATAAAGTGAAGATTTGAAGAACAAATAAAAATTACAAGGTATATTTTTTAACATTTACATTTATATAAATTAGTTTTAATGGTACAAGTATGATTTTTTGTTTTGGGTTTTGAAAAATTTTATTTTTCGTTGCATTTATGAATATGATTCATGCTTCAAACCCCAACATTTCGTATCAAAGCCTCCTTGTATCCATTAAAATTAATTTTAATTGAAAGTGCAATAGAATTGCATGTGTTTTGATGATTTTGAATCAATATGTTTTGAAAAATTGAAATTAACTTGTAAAATATAATGTATACATTTTTGCTTTCTTTAATCTGGTCATGGGATGATTAAGAATGATTATTTTGATTGACAAATGATTTGAATGTGATTCAAATAATTAATTTCGGATTTATTTAAAAAATACCTAAAATTTTCTTATTTATGAACATGTGTTGTTGTTTGACTTAATTGATGGGGCTGATTGCATTTTTCTAGTATTTGACTACTTTACTTGATCATATTTTATCATAAAAAATTAATTATGAAAACATTATTTAGACATATTGAGAATATGTTTATACCTCTGGAAGTGTCTAATAATTAATTAAAAATTATTTTAATTAATTTTTCAATCAATGAGACTGTTTTAGCTTACACGGTGGGCCTGTTTTGTTTGATTTTTTTGTATATGTTTATTTTATTTTCAGCACCTTGAAATAATTTTTATGTGATTAAGAATATGTTATTTTGATGTTAGATGCATGCCAAAATTATTTTGCAAGCATTTGAAATTTGAAAAATTCTAGATATTGAATTAGTCATTTTGAGAGTCTAAGTGTGTTGGTTCGTTTGTCTTAGTAATTTTGGCTTGTGCCAAAAATATTTTGATGAACTTGAGCTGACCTAAAGATAATGGGAATGTTGATTTGATATTCTGGAAATATTGAGAATTTTTAGAAATTAATTTTCAATTAATTTAAGTTGTGCAATTGTAATTCTAGTATGACTAAAAATTGGTATATATTAAAATTAAATTGCTTAATTTTAACATCATAATATTCTGATTTTAAGGAGAATTAATTTTGAATTATTTCTCAAAATATGGAATTTAATTTAATTTAATTTAATATTAAATTCCACTTTAAAATGACATACAAAATTAAATTAACCGAAAGAACACATATAGGCAATTTCGATTCAAGTGTTGAATCGATTTAAAAATTAAAATCTAAAATTGTCATTTTTATTTTGTGCATTAGAGAATGAATGTTAGGGGTGTATGAAAAGACATGATGAGAGTGCAATCGTATTTCTTGTGTTATATGTAGATGACATATTGTTAATGGGAAATGATGTCTCAGCCTTACAATCAGTCAAAATTTGGTTATCCAAGAATTTCTCTATGAAAGACCTTGGAGAAGCAGTCTATATTTTAGGGATAAAGATCTATAGAGATGGATCTAAAAGGTTGCTTGGTCTTTCACAGTCTACATACATAGATAAAATACTAAAGAGGTTTAGCATGGAGTAGTCCAAGAGGGGATATATTCCCATTACCCATGGGATTACTCTCTCAAAGTCTTTGTGTCCAAAGACACAAGATGAGAGGACACACATGAGTTTGATTCCATATGCTTCAGCTATAGGATCAATCATGTATGTTATGATATGTACAAGACCTGATGTATCATATGCTCTGAGCGTCACAAGTAGATACCAATCGGACCCTAATGAGGGTCATTGAATGGCTGTCAAGAATATCCTTAAGTACTTAAGAAGAACTAAGGATGTATTCTTGGTATATGGAGATGGAGATATTACTGTGAGCGGATATACCAATGCCAGCTTCCAATCTAACAAGGATGACTCAAAATCTCAGTCAAGTTATATATTCACACTAAATGGTGGAGTAGTTAGTTGGAAGAGTTTCAAACAGGAAACGACTGCTGATTCCACAACTGAAGTAGAGTACATTGCAGCTTCTGAAGCAGCAAAGGAAGCTGTTTGGATAAAGAAATTTATCACAGAACTTGGAGTGGTTCCCAGCATTATTGATCCAATACAATTGTATGGTGATAATAATGGATGTATTGCGCAAGCAAAGGAGCCACATTCTCATCAGAGATCCAAACATGTACTCAGAAGATACCATTTGATTAGAGAAATCATTGGTAGGAATGATGTAAAGATAGAAAGAGTGCCCACTGATTAGAATATTGCTGATCCTTTAACTAAGCCACTTCCCCAAAAGAAATATGATTCTCATGTACTCGCCTATGGAATTAAATACAAAGGCGATTGACTTTAGTGCAAGTGAAAGCTTGTTAGAGGAGTGCTCTAAAGGCAATCACCTTTAGCACTTATTGTACAAATTTATTTGATTAATAAAATCTTTTTCATTAATTTGATGTTCATTTGATATATGAATTGATAAGCGATCTTAAATCAATTAATGAAGTCTTTGATACATAACATAGCATGAAGGAAACCATAATGAGATCATGATATTGAGATTCTTATCATGTGTAATTATGTTAGTATCAAAATTATTCCTAGTCATAGGATTAATGAGATGAGACATTATTAATCCAAACAGACTAGCACATGTTACACTCCTTGATTGGATCGAGTAGTAGATCTCATAATCTTTAAACATGAGATGTTTAGAGTTAACATGTGGATGCTTGCTAAGTGGAGCTAAGTACATTAGATGACCAACTATGAGACAATCATATAGATAATCTATTCAAATGTTAATGATAGTTGCATCATAGCAATGGTGCAAGTATTCTTAGATTTGAGGTACTCAAGGATATCTTGAATATTGATTCTGTATTTTGACATTATTCCTTGTTGCCTCAGAGAGGTAGCTCATAGGGTGGTGATTGGATATAGCTTAAGGTATTCAAAGGTAATTGGGTAACCAACAAAGGATTCACCACTCTTGATAGAAGGAGTGTATACCCATGGCCTCTTGTAGTGGTCATTACTTAGAAATCTCTAGCCGGAGTGGAAATGTCATAAAGATAGCCTTCAATGACATATCTAATAGAGTAATGAGCCTCAAGGACAAGAACTAACATTACTTGGACTAGACGTGACATAGTCAGTCTAGTGGGAGTTGACACATGTCCATACACTGAATCAAGTGGGGTATAGATTGGTGAAAGGAATAATTGCACAGAAATTGTCTATGGAAAGGTTCGTAGTCAAACCACTGACTTTCCGGTCGATTGGGAGTCATGATGTGTTGCTAGATACCGCTCATGACCTGGTTAAATTAATTGTTAATTTAAGTGGCCAACATAACCGGAAACCTAATGGGTCACACGCATTGAAGATATGGAGAATGAGTAAAATGGTATTGGATAGGATCCAAAATATGAGAGAATTATTTTAGCATGGATCACGAAGAGATCGCACGAAAAAATCATTCAGGAGTGTCACGGGCCCGTACGTACCCATACGGGCTAAGCAGGCTGCTGGGCTACCCAGCAGCAGCCCACAACAGGCCCAACGTGCCTGTAGCTTCCATCCGTTGGCCAACGGCTGTAATTGGCCATAATTAGGCCAATTATGGTCAATTACTATTCATTAGTTACCATTTTCTCCATTTTTGACTTTTCATCTTATTTTTGAATTTGATTCAAATAGAAAAGACATAAAATGGAAGAAAATAGACATGAAAATATTTTTTGTGGAAAAAAAATATTTTTAAGACAACAAAAATTCTCTCAAAAACACTTTCAAAGCTAGCACTTTGAATTTGTTCAAACCATTTTTTCTTAATAGTTTCTTCTTCATTCTTCGCATGAATTATCATTAGAGACATCCTAGTGTGGATTGTTGTGGTTTGCTATAACCCAACAAAGTTGAGATTTGAAGAACAAATAAAAATTACAAGGTATAATTTTTAACATTTACATTTATATAAATTAGTTTTAATGGTACAAGTATGATATTTTGTTTTGGGTTTTGAAAAATTTTATTTTTCGTTGCGTTTATGAATATGATTCATGCTTCAAAACCCAACAATTTGACATATGTGATATATATACAGGGTATATATATAGTATATGCGAGGTACATGCGTGGAATATGAGGCATATATGCGGTATATGTATGTTATATGTGATAAGATGCAATGGTTGATGAATGATTAAGTACAAATGCATATGCATATGGACGAAAAAAGCGTTGTGACTAGTTAATCGATATTGTAAAGCAAAAGAAGAGGCCTATGGCCCAACAAATGTGCAAATGAAACAAATGATTAAGCTAGCTAGCAAATGCAAATGTTCCCATGGCAAATGTTCACATGAAAACCTAGGGCAATGTCTATTTGACGTGGTCACAACAAAATGAAATAAGTAAAGCATTTGCATACGTAAAGAGTAATGATTATATGTTTCAACTTTATTGATATTTATATGATTCAGATGAATGGAATGGAATACATGGTATGTGTTGGATTTGTGATTTATTACTATGAGTTGTTTGGTACTTTGGAGCTCCTTCGATGGTTATTCTCACTGTGCCGCAACTCATCAATTTGCATCATTTTTCAGGTAAAGAAAAGTGATAGCTCATTTTGAGTAGCGTATAGAAGACATGGAGCACAGGTCACTGGCCGAGCCTCATCATTCTCTCTCATTGCATTCCACACGAGCATGAAAATGTGTCATATGCATTTTGTATTTATGTGTTTGAATATGTATATTCATTTTGGAATGAGTTTTAAAAATGTATAAATGAAAGCAACTCGTAAATACTTATGTGCAAAGTTTATGTTTTAATATATGTGATATATCGTATTGTTGCGAAAGCCTCAATGTTGAGTTGCAAAGTCATTGAATGATATTATATGAAATGAGACTTGCAAAGTCATTGAATGATATTACAGTATATGAGACTTGCAGAGTCATTGAATGATATTACAGGATATAAAAAAAATTTACTATCAATGTTAACTGGATATTTTGTGTTTCCAGCATGCTATGTGTGATTATTTGATAGAGGGATAGGTTATACTTAATTGATTAACATGTGGTGTTACATTTTTGGTATGAGAGCAGGGATAGGTTCCATGGGAACATACATATGCATAATAGTATGATAACATGTGCATCATATATGTTGAACATTATGTAGTGACATAATTTTATATATATATTAGGGACATCATAAGACATTATTCACCAAGGAGGGAGAGGCCGACCGAAATGCATTCTCATGAGGCATCACCTCATTTACATAGAGATCAACCAGCACTAGGAGTTAGAGCTCCAGCACATGCATCACAGTCATCTCATGCAGAAGTATCCTATGAAAACCTAGAACAAGAATTATATGGTCTTGAAATGTACAAGGAAAGACGTTATGACAAGTTGAGGAAACATGGTGCAACTGATTTCAATGGCACAATAGACCCAGCAGAAGTTGAGACATGGCTAAAAAGGATACAGAAGGTACTGAATATGATGAGATGTACCCCAGATGAGAAATTTGATTATGCAGTATCCTTGCTTCAAGACAATGCTTATGAATGGTGGGAGACAGTTCCCGACAGTGATGCACAACCACCGGTTCTGACATGGAATGATTTCCTCCTGGAATTTCAGAACAATTACATGCCTGAGACATATAAAGATGAGAAGAGAAACGAATTCCTGAATCTAAAATAGGGGAACATGTCTGTTGCAGAGTATGAAGTACAGTTTAACAAACTTTCCCACTATGCCACTTTCATGGTCTCTACTGAAATAGACAAATGCAAAAAGTTTGAGGAGGGCCTCAAATATGAGATCAGAAATAGAATCCCAACAACTGATCTTGATAATTATGCCAGACTCAGAGTTGCTGTAATCAAAGTTGAACGGTTAATGAAAAAAACTGCGGAACAACAAATTAAAAGGGCAGCACATGATTTCTTTTATGAGTCTAGTAGAAGGTCGAGAAAAAGAGGTAGATATATGCCTGCACAATCTGGTAACAGAGGTGGATACTCGAGCTCTAGAGGTCATGCTATAACTTCTTTTTACCCAGGCAGAAGGCAAAGCCAATATGTTGAACAGAGGCCCACATGTACTCATTGTGGTAGACAACATACGGACGAATGTAGAAGGCTCACAAGAGCATGTTATTTCTATGGATCGATGGAGCACATGTATAGAGACTGTCCTAATAGAGCTAAACTAGCAGAGACCAGCAGAGGCAGAGGAGTATCTGAGACTACTGTTGAGGCACCGAGGGTTTACCCTACTAGTGGGACACAGGGCAAAGGAAGAGGCAGGGGCAAGACTGGTACAATGGGTAGACAAGTGACAAGATCTGAAGGTCAGAGTTCTAGACCCCCTACTCAGGCTAGGGTGTTTGCTATGACTAGATAGGAGGCGGTGGATGCTCCCGAAGTAGTTACCGGTAATATTTACATTTATGATATGTTAGCATATGCATTAATTGACCTAGGCTCCACTCATTCATTTATATCATTGCATATGGCATCTAAACTACATCAAACGCATGAGCCTTTTGGGATTGACATAAATGTGAGTACTCCATTGAGAATAGTAGTATTTGTGAATAATGTCTGTCGTGATTGCTTGATATGCATTGATAAAGCTGAGTTAATAGTTGATCTGATTTTATTGCCAATATATGAATTTGATGTGATACTAGGAATGGACTGGTTAACTAGACATTATGCAATAGTGAATTGTTTTACTAAAGAAGTAATTTTGGAATCACCAAACCAGCAAAGAGTAGTATTTCTAGGTGAAAGAAAACTTGTACCTACATGCCTAGTCTCAGCTGTAAAGGCATTTTAAATGATCAAAGGGGGATGTGAAGCATATTTGGCATATGTGACTGATACTAGAATCATTGATAGCTTGCTTGAAAATATACCAGTGGTAAGGGAATTTGTTGATGTATTCTTAGATGATCTATCTGGTTTACCACCAGATAGAAAGATAGAATTCACTATTGAACTAGTACCAGGAACAACACCAATATGAGGTCACCCTACAGAATGACCCAAGTTGAGTTGAAAGAACTGAAGGCCCAATTGCAGGAGTTACTTAACAAAGGGTATATTAGACCTAGTGAATCACCTTGGGGAGCTCCAGTATTATTTGTTAAAAAGAAATATGGAACAATGAGATTGTGCATCAATTACAGACAATTAAATAAAATGACAGTGAAGAACAAATATCTGTTGCCCAGAATAGATGATTTGTTTGACCAATTGCAAGGAGCCTAAATATTCTCCAAGATTGATTTGAAATCAGGCTATTACCAGCTGAAGGTAACAGAAGCGAATGTTCCAAAGACTACCTTCCGAACTAGACATGGACATTATGAATTTTTAGTAATGCCATTTGGGTTGACTAATGCTCCAACTGCATTTATGACATTAATGAATAAGGTGTTTCAACCATATCTGGATAGGTTTGTGATAGTATGTATTGATGACATATTGGTATACTCAAAAAATAGGGGAGAACATGAACAACATTTAAAAATTGTGTTGCAAACTTTAAGGGAGAAACAGTTATATGCCAAATTGAGTAAATGCGAATTTTGGTTAGATAATTTGGTATTTCTTGGACATGTGGTGTCGTGTAAAGGCATAGAGGTTGACCCAAAGAAAATTGAGGCCATTGTAAATTGGGAAGCTCCTAAAAATATTTCAAAAATGCGTAGTTTTCTGGGTTTAGAAGGATACTATCGCAGATTTGTTGATGGATTCTCCTTAATTTCTAGCCCTTTTACTAAATTGCTGAGAAAGAATGTGCCTTTCAAGTGGACTCCAGAATGTTAGAGAAGTTTCGATGAACTAAAATACAGGCTAACCTCGGCACCAGTGTTAGCTATTCCTACGGGTACAAGTGGATTTATGGTATATAGTGATGCTTATCACCAAGGTTTGGGATGTGTATTGATGCAACATGGTAAGGTTATAGCTTATGCATCTAGGCAACTGAGACCACATGAGATCTCATATTTAATGCATGATTTAGAATTGGCTGCAATTGTATTTGCATTGAAGATTTGAGGGCATTATTTGCATGGTGAGACATTCTAGATCTTCATAGACCATAAGAGCTTGGGTTACTTGATGACACATAAAGAGTTAAACATGAGACAAAGACGATGGTTAGAGCTATTAAAAGATTATGACTATACAATTGAATACCATTCAGGGAAAGCCAATGTGGTAGCAGATGCATTGAGTAGGAAGGCCAGTAGCAGTGTAGCTCACTTGCAAGCATCCTCTTTTCCATATTTGATTCAATTATGTTATATGAATGTTGAATTAAATATGCATGATGAAGGATCACTAATTTCTACTCTTCAAGTCAGACCTACACTAAAGGAGAGGATCAAATAAGCACAAAACAAATATCCTCAATTATGTGAGAAAGTTGATATGATAAGGCAGGGAAATAGTACAGAGTTTCATTTGTAGAATGATACACTAATGTTAAAGTCACGCATATGTGTTCCAGACACTGAGAACTTGTGTGAGGAAATAATGGAAGAGGCACACAATGCATCGTATGCAATGCACCCAGGGATGACAAAGATGTATCACAGTTTAATGCCTCATTATTGGTGGCCAAGAATGAAGAAAGACATAGCAGAATATGTTTCCAAATGCTTGACATGTCAGCAGATTAAGATTGAACACCAAGCACCAATTGGTAAGTTACATCCATTAAGTCAGCAGATTAAGATTGAACACCAAGCACCAATTGGTAAGTTACATCCATTACTAGTGCCAGAATGGAAATGGGAGAAAATAACGATGGATTTTGTTTATGGATTGCCAAGAACTCCACGGAAAAATGATGCAATATGGGTAATTATTGATAGATTAACCAAGTCAGCACATTTTCTACCTATCAAATTGGGGTGTACACTCGAGAGTTTGGCAAAATTATATGTGAATGAGATAGTCAGATTGCATGAAATTCTAGTGTCCATTGTGTCTGATAGAGATCCACGGTTTACTTTACGGTTTTTGGTGAGTTTACAAGATGCATTGGGAGCAAAATTGAATTTCAGCACTGCATTCCACCCACAGAATGATGGATAATCAGAAAGGACTATACAGACATTGGAAGAAATGCTTAGGGCATGTTATATGGAATTCAGAGATGTTTGGGATGAATATATAGTATTGATTGAATTTGCTTACAACAACCAGTATCATAGTAGTATCCAGATGACACCATATGAGGCATTGTATGGCAGAAAGTGCCGAAATCCTATCATATGGGATGAAGAAGGTGCACGTGCATTAGAAGGGTCAGAGATAGTATAAGACACAGTGGATAAAATCAAAATTGTCAAGAATAAGCTAAAGGCAGAACAAGACAGACATAAAAGTTTTGCTGATCAACATAGAAAGGAAATGGAATACGAGTTGGGTGAAAAGGTATTTCTACGAGTATCTCCATGGAAAGGGGTAGTCCAATTTGGCAAGAAAGGTAAATTGAGCCCAAGATACATAGGACCTTATGAAATTCTTGAAAAGGTTGGTCCACTGGCATATAGATTGGCGTTACCACTAGAGATGGCTCAGATTCATAACGTATTTCATGTAAGCATGCTTAGAAGATACAGGTCAGATCCTACACATGTACTTAAAGATCAAGCCATTGAGATTGCAGAGGACATGAGTTATGTTGAGGAACTAGTGCAAATCATCAGATACAAGACTAAACAGTTAAGAAACCTAGAAATACCTTTAGTTAAGGAATTATAGCGTATCCATTTACTAGAAGAGGCAACATGGGAAATAGAAGAAAATATGAGAAAGCAATATCCACACCTGTTTCCACGAATTAAATTTCGAGGACGAAATTTTTAAAAGGATAGGAGAATTGTAACATTCTTGACCTTCCCCACATGCATATCCACATGTATTTCATTTGAACATATGCATCTTCCATATAATCCAATTGAATAAATGCATTTCATACATATTTTTTTTAGGAACAAGTTCATGGCATGCACTAGCTACGTGTCCTAGTATTTTGTAATTGTATCAAGTCGCACGTGTGTACTTATAACCTAAATGAGGATAACAAAGCATTAGAAATAAATTGAATAAGGTGACTAAATTAAAGTAAGCAAAATGACTAGATTAAGATTAGTAAATATTTACATTGTTAATTTAGTTAAATCGGGCCAAATGATTAAGCTATATTATTGTGTAAATTAGCGGAATTATAAATATATGTAAATAATAATAATATAGACAAAATAAAATGAAAAAGAAATAAAATAAAATAAAATAAAATAAAAGATAAGAGAAAAGATAAGAGAAAAGATAAGAGATGAAGAGAAAAAGGTAAAAGGACAAAAACAAAAAGTTTACTTTATCTTTCTCCCCCATTTTTGCCTTCTCACTCCATCCTGTTTTCTTCTTCATCTTCCTCTATTCCAAAACTCAATTCTTTCTTGTTTCACTTAGGTTTTGAGGCAAATTGATCCCTTGCAAGTTTGTTCTTGGTAAGTAATCAATTCTTATTGCTATAAGGTTGATTTGAGTTGCTAAGGTTCATTAATAGGCACTGAATTGCATCCCGATTTTGATATTAATAGAAATTGATTCTGGAAAAGTGTAAAACACAAAAGTTGTTCCTTTATGTCTTAGATATATGGATATGAAAAAAGGTTTGCAAGATGTTGCCCAGATATTAGACCAAGAAGAGGGGTTGAATTGGAGTTTCAAGACAAAAACTTTCAAAGTTTTCATTTTCAAATTCTTTCCCATGATCACTTCTTATTTTTGAAATGCAGTACCCTTTTTCATTTTGAACTCTTTTAGCAAATTTTTTGTAATTTTCAAAAGCATCACTCTTTTGAGCTAAGAAAATTACCCAAGTAAATCTAGAGTAATCATCTACGATGACAAATGCATAATATTTTCCTCCTAAGCTACCAATCCTAGTAGGTCCAAATAAGTCTAAATGCAGGAGTTGAAGAGGTTTTGAAGTACTTACTATGTTTTTGGCTTTGAAAGATGACTTGTGTTTCTTTCCTCTTTGACAAGGATCACACGTCTTGCCTTTTTCATATTTAACTCTTGGTAATCCTTTTACTAGCTCTCCTGTGCTGAGACTTTGTATTAAGTCCATGTTAGCATGACCAAGTCTTCTATGCCACAACCAAGATTCATCACTAGTAGTTACAAGACACTTAGAGGAATGGTTAGATAGTTCATGTAAGTTTATTATGTACGTATTGATATCTCTATTTCCTTTAAATATTTCTTGACCATCAATAGAGATTACAAGACATTCATTTGAAGTGAAGATTACTTTGTTTCCTTTATCACATAATTGACTTACACTTAACAAGTTATGTTTCAAGCCATCAACAAGTAAGACATCCTTAATAAAAATAGTACCATTAACACCAATAGAACCAATGCCAATTACCTTACCCTTTGCATTGTTTCCAAAGGTAACTTTACCTCCATCAATACTTTTGATTTCATTGATGAGTTATTTGTCTCCTGTCATATGCCTTGAGCATCCACTGTCTACTAGCCATGCATTTTTATTTATTGTGGACTTGAGGCATACCTATAGAATTACAAATCAAGTATGATATTTAGGTACCCAAATGAGTTTGGTTCTTTGGGGGTTAGCACATGAAGGTTCCCAATGAGCCTTCCTTATCCAGCAATTTTTATTTATATGACCCATTTTCATACAGTAATTACATTGTTTAGGTGCAAACTTGCTTTTTGGTCTTACAATGTATTTAAATGCCATAATTTGATTAGACTGATTTTGAGAACAATGGCATGCACAATCATGATTAATTTGCATTGTTCTATATACATTCTTTCTATATATAAATGCATGATTATTTTTCTGTATAGAGGGTTTAACATTCTTATTTATTGGTGCAGTTTTAACAGGTGTGGAAATGTTATGTTCTCTAGACTTAACAAATACTATTTTGTTAGAAGATGATGATGTATCCTTAAACCCTAGACCATGTCTAACTAGAGGTGGTCTTTGAGACACAATGAGAGTATTTAAGCTCTCTTTACCCTTATGAAATTTAGAAATGGAATTTCTAAGTTCCTCAACTTCATTTTTCAAAGTATTATTTTCTTTTAACAGTGAAGCTGTTGAGGGTCTTGATGAGTATTCATCTAATGACTTTTGAAGATATTCATTACATGATTTACGCTTTATGCTCTCTTTTTTTAAATCATCTATCTTATTTTTCAAATTAGAGATATTATTTCTATAGGTACTAAATTTAGTTCTATAGTTCTCTAATTCTATATTTAATTCTTTTATTAGGTTTTGCTCATCATCATCATCATCACTATCACTATTACTATCATTATTGAAAGAGTATGAGTGTAGTGATCTTACTTTGTCCGAGACGTGATCCTCAATAGCCATGAAACATAGGTTGACCTCTTCACTTTCATTATCATCTTTTTCACTTGAAGAGCTTTCATCATCCCATGTGGCTTTGTGACCTTTCTCCCCATTGTTTCTTTGGAATTTGCTCTTATGCTTCTTGAGCCTTGGACATTCTGGTTTGATATGTCTTTTCTTTCCACATTCATACCATTTTACCTCTTCCTTACTTCCATGTGTATCATTAGAAGTTTGTTTGAGGTTTCTTTGCCTGAATTTTCTGGAATTGCTCATTTTCTTCTCAATGATTCTTTTTAATCTCCTTGAAAGCATAACGATGTCTTCATTTTCATCATCACTCATTTCTTAATCATTTTCACTTTCTTCTTGAGATTTTGAAGTAGAGGCTTTGAGTGCTAAGGGTTTTCTTTTCTCTGGCTCTACTTCAAGCTCTCTATCTCTCTTTACTGCCATCTCATGTGTGAGAAGCTTGCCAATCAACACATCAGTATTCATGATACTCATATCTTCATTTGCTTCTTCTATGCCAGCAACTCTTGAACCATAGTCTTTAAGAGGAAGACTTCTTAGGATTTTATTGTTTACATCTTCCAAACTCAGATGCTTCATAAGTTTCCTCATTCCATTTATAATGGATAGAAGACGGTTGGTCATGTCAGTGATTGACTCATTGGATTTCATCTTGAAGAGCTCATATTCTGAGGTTAGAAGTTGAATCTTCTTGGATTTGACTTGCTTAGTTTCCTCATGATGTTCTCCAATGTCTTCCATATGCTATATGTTGTTGAGCAGTGTTGTATTCTCCCACATTCTTCAATAGATAATGAGCTTGATAGAATTGTCATTACCTTCTTATTTTTAAAATTTGCTCTTCTTTGGGGCTCTATCCAATCATCTCTTGATAGGATTTCCTCTTCACCATCAGCTCCTCTTCTGGTTGGTGGTGTCCATTCTTTTCGTACACTATCCCAGACTTCAATTCCTTCACTATCCATGTATGTCTCCATCCTAAACTTCCAATGGGCATAATTTGCTCCATCAAAGTAAGGTTTGAGACTCTGGAATCCTTCACTGGCCATATCTTACTCTTTACTAGTGTTTTTTGAGCTTTGATGCTAGACAAAGTTCTGATACCAATTGTTGCCCAGATATTAGACCAAGAAGGGGGGTTGAATTGGAGTTTCAAAAATTAAACTTTAAAGTGCGGAAATAAATAGTTACTTTTAGGAAGGATAGAGAAAATCAGACATAGATTTATAGAGGTTCGGGTGTCTCCTCTCCCCAATCGCAATTGGGAGTTTCACTAATACACTAAGTGTTACAATGGAGTTTTACAAGCTCACTCCCAACTATGGTGTTTCTCACAATGGCTCACACCTAACCCAGAAATCCCTTGTTTTTTAATGGATCACACAATAACCAATTCCTTGTGTTTTACAGGCTCACACAAACAACATATACTTTGTATTTTACAGGCTCACACAAATAACCTACACTTTGTGTTTTACAGGCTCACACAAATAACCTACACTTTGTGTTTTACAGGCTTACACAAACAACTTATTCTTTGTGTTTTGGAGGTTTACATAATCAACCCTTACAAGTGTTCTACTCTTAACTCAGAACTACCCAAAGCTCACTTGAGTAACGATTACAGAGAGAACCACTTATAAATCTTTATTGCTTAAATATGATGAGCAAAAAGATTTTTACAGAGAATTGATTTGTTCTCAAAGTATGAAAGTACAAGATAGCTTGTAATTTGAAGTATATGCTAATCTTTTGTTTTTCTTATCAACCTCATGTTCCTTAATGCATAAAAGACTTCCATTTATACTCCCATGGTTGAACCACTTAGAAACTAGCCATTGTACCAACCAAAAAATCGCACCTGACATTTTTCTCTTTCATTGGTCACGGGCGTGAATATGCTTGTCATGGGGGTGACAGTTCTTCCCAAGCCGTGACTAAAGTGGTGACCCTGGTCGTGAAGCTCTCTGGGATGTATTGACATAAGGGGTCACGGGCGTGACACTCTTCCCAGCCGTGAGCCAAGTGGTGACTCTGGTCGTGAAGCTCTTTGGGATGTATTGACATAAGGGGTCACGGGCGTTACATTAATCCTTCACGGGCGTGACACTCTTCCCAGTCGTGAGCCAAGTGGTGACTCTGGTCGTGAAGCTCTCTGGATGAAATTTCATGAATCTTCACGGGGGTGACGGAAATGCTTTCTTCACAGTTTGTTTTTCCTTCATGGCCGTGAACTTCAAATGTTGGTTTTGGTAACGGTTAGCTTCCTTCACGGGAGTGACTCCTAGAGTCACGGCAGTGAAGATGCTACTCGATTTTTTTTTTCTCAAGGATTATTCTTCCAATTGTCCATTCTTGCTATTTTAATTCATGTCATGTATAATACACTTAAAAACAAGTATGTTAAATATAATATTGCTATATTATTTGTTATCATCAAAATGATGGAAATACCCCTCAAGGTTTAACACAAGATGTAGTGTATAACATGTGATATCCTCTTTGTACTGAAACGGGTCCGGATGTGAACTCTAATTAAGTTAGCCATTGTGTTTGTTAGTTTTGAATATGATAAAACCATTATTTGAATATATTAAAACAAAAAAAGTTATATATATATATATATATATATGTGTGTGTGTGTGTGTGTGTGTGTGTGTGTGTGTGTTATGTATATGTATACCAAATTGCAGGTTCATATGTCTTGTAAAATTGGAGTTATGGTGCATGGAACCATGATTGTTCCATGGTTTGAAATGCCAACTGAGTGCCCTAGGCAGATCCATAAACGTGTATTGAAACATGAAAGTTATAGATATTTGTCTTATCTAAATTTTGGTACTAATTTCAGCTTAATATGTTATGTATAGACTAAGTTATGGCATTTGGAAATCATACTCATCTGTAAGCCAATTCTATTCTGCACCAGTGAAGTGTTTGTTATAATTGTAAGACCTTAGAGACCTATTTGATAAAAGTTGTAAACATGAAAAATGTTCCATTTTAACCCATATAAGTTTCTGTAAAGTTTAAGTAAAATATTACTTATATAGTATAAGTTATGATGAACCAAATGTGATACCTTGAAATTGCCAAATGGCAGGAAACATGACAGAAAACAGAACACATTTATAAATTCCACCAAATATTGTACAATGATCAACTTGGTCTGAAATTTTAATACGTTACATAATTATATGTTAGTTTTAGTTATAAATAAGAATCAGATTAATTAGTTAAGTATAGAAAACGTTATAGGCTAAACAGTCCCATAAGGTCACACTGCCTCATAAGAAAACTTTTAACTATTGATATGAAGAATGCATATTAATGTGTTCAAGCCACATTAAGTCTCCCTAATCATGAGTTAATCAATTATGTTTTCATATTAGGCTCGCAACATATTAGAGACCCATAAGGAGCGGATAGACAATAAGTTAGGGGTCGGAATCAAAAGAGAAAGATATGTCTAATTATCAATTGAATTCTTTAGTGCAAATGAATGTTGCTTGCTATGTGATTCATATGATTGTCATGATTGGTACTTAATAATATGATGATTGATAATTTGTGACATTGTGGTACACATAAGTGGTATACTTATGATATATTTGAGGTATATGTTTGACATATATAATATATATACAGGGTATATGTATAGTATATGTGAGGTACATGCGTGACATATGAGGCATATATGCGGTATATGTATGTTATATATGATAAGATGCAATTATTGATAAATGATTAAGTACACGTGCATATGCATATAGACTAAAAAGGCGTTGTAACTAGTTAATCGATATTGTAAAGCAAAATAAGAGGCCTATGACCCAACAAATGTGCAAATGAAACAAATGATCAAGCTAGCTAGCAAATGCAAATGTTCACATGACAAATGTTCACATGGAAATCCGGGGCAATTTCTGTTTAACTTGGTCACAACAAAATGAAATAAGCAAAGCATTTGCATGCGTAAAGAGTAATGATTATATGTTTCAATTTTATTGATATTTATATGATTCGGATGAATGGAATGGAATACATGGTATGTGTTGGATTTGTGATTTATTACTATAAGTTGTTCGGTACTTTAGAGCTCGTTTGATGGTTATTCTCACTGAGCCGCAACTCATTAATTTGCATCATTTTTTAGGTAAAGAAAAGTGATAGCTCATTTTGAGTAGCATATAGAAAATATGGAGCACAGGTCACTGGCCGAGCCTCATCACTCTCTCTCCTTGCATTCCACACGAGCATGAAAATGTGTCCTATGCATTTTGTATTTATGTTATTGAATATGTATATTCATTTTGGAATGAGTTTTAAAATTTATAAATGAAAGCAACTCGTAAATACTTATGTGCAAAGTTTATGTTTTAATATATGTGATATATCGTATTGTTGCGAAAGCCTCAATGTTGAGATGCAAAGTCATTGAATGATATTACAATATATGAGACTGGCAAAGTCATTGAATGATATTACAGGATATAAAAAAAAATTTACTATCAATGTTAACAGGATATTTTGTCTTTCCAGCATGCTATGTGTGATTATTTGATACAGGGATAGGTTATAGTTATGTAATGCTTAACACCTTATATATCTATATACTGCATATGTTGTTTTTATATTAAATTATTACGTATGAAACAAGAATAAAATAAAATTCATTATGCATATGCACTTCTACTCACATATTCATCAACCATTGTATCTTATCACATATACCATACATATACCACATATATACCTTATATGCCAACACATATACCTTGCATATACTATACATATACCATGTATATATATATATATATATATATATATATATATATCATATGTCAAACATATACCTTAAATATACCACAAGTATACAAACTTGTATGTACCACAAATGTCACAAATTTTTCATCATCATATTATCAAGAAAAAATTATCACAATCATATGAATCACATAGCAAGCAACATTCATATGCACTAAACAATTCAATTGATAATTAGACTCACATTTTCCTTTGATTTCAACCCTTAACTTATTGTCTACCCCCCTCTTGTGTATCTCCAATTTGTCTTGAGCCTAATATTGAAATACAATTGGTTAATTGGTTAATTTATGACTAGAAAAACTTAATGTAGCTTAAACAAATTAATATGCATTATTCATATCAATAATTAAAATTTTTCCTATGAGGCAGTGTGACCATATGGGACTATTTTGCTTATAACTTTTTCTATACTTAACAAATTAATCCGATTATTGATCCTAATTAAAATGACCATATAATTATATAACATATTAAAATTTCATACCAATTGGATCCTTGTACAATTTTTGGTAGAGTTGCTAAACGTATTCTGTTTTCTGCCCTTAGGTAGTTTCAGGGTACCAACTTTGATTCATCATAACTTATAATATGTATGTCACATTTAAATGAACATTTACAGAAACTTATATGGGTTCAAATGGAACATTGTTCATGTTTAAAACTTTTATCAATTATGTCTCTAAAGTCTTCAAATTATAAGAAACATTTTACTGGTCCAGAATAGAATTGGCTTCCGGACTAATATGACTTCCAAAGGCCATAACTTAGTCTATACATAACATATTAACCTAAAATGAGTACCAAAATTTAGCTAAGACATATACCTATAACTTTAAGGTTTTGATAATTTACAAAATCGAGCTCTAACAAGCTCAAATTAGCCAAACACGTTGCTAGATCTTCCTATGGTACTCAGTAGGAAGTTCAAACCATGGAACAATCATGGTTCCATTCAGCATAACGCAACATTTACAAAACATATAAACCTGAAATTTGGTTTACCGATACATAACACATATATCTATAACTTTTTGGTTTTGAGATACTTCAAATAATGGCTTTATTATATTCAAAACTAACAAACAGAGTAGATAACTTACTTAGGATTCACATCCGCACCAGTTTCAGTATAAAGAGGATATCTCATTCTATACACCATATCTTGCAAACATGTTTACATATCCATAAACTAAGACATAAAGGAATAACTTTTGTGTTTTAAGATTGTTCATATTCGACCTCTAAGATCATCAAAACTATAGCACAAAATACTGCCTATTTATGAACCCTAAACACCATAATCAAGCTTAACACAAAATAATTGTTTACTCACCTATAATCACCCTAGGCTAACCTTGTTGCTGTAATTTCTGGAGTGAAAAGAGAAGAAAATGTTGTTGGAACTTTAAAGAAATGGAATGAAGCAAAGAGGAAGAAGAAGAAGAAGAAGAAGAAGAAGAAGAAGAAGAAGAAGAAGAAGAAAAGACTTAGCCTAATAAGTTAAAAGCCCCCCACATTTTGTCTTCCTTTCCTCCTTTTTTTTTCACCCGACCCTTTTCCTTTTTTTTAATTTTCTTTTTTTTCTTTTCCTTTTTATTTTTCTGACTTTTATTTTATTTATTTTTATTTAATTATTCTTATTATTATTATACAATTACATGTATCTAGATATACTAGTCAATGCCAAAAATACAACTTAATCCTCTACTTCAATTTAATTAATTAACTATATTAAATTTAATTAATTCAATCTAGTTTATTTGTTGAATTAAATATTAATTTCATATCATTTTCATATATATTATAAAACATACATGTGCATTTCTATACAATTGTAAAATACTTGAAAATAAACTAATTGTATATCATGAATATATTTAAATAAAAATGCATATTATGCATGTGTTCAAGTGATATGTATATGCAAAATGTGTATGTGCAAATGAGATGCTGTAGAAATGCATATGGGAAAAGTCAAAGATGTTACAACTTAATTGCGTAAGATGTGGTGTTACACTAACTTCTCTGGATCAACTTCAACTTTATCTATAAGTCTCCGACCTACATGGAAAAACATCCACACATTAAGCTACATAAAGCTTAATAGTACATATATGCATAAAAATTTAATATGCAATCATACTTTAAACAAATTCCTGAAAGCATATAAAGTATCATGGCATGATAGTGAAATTATAATATCATGTGAAATACCTTACCTTATTAGAGCGATAACTCCTTTTTCAATAGCATATAATATACTAACAGTGTATCATTGTATAAATGTATTTTGAACACTTTTTTCCTTTTCATTATGTTTTTAAATCATTTTAATATGATTGTCCAACAACTTTCAATATTGACTATTTAGATACATGTTGTGAATAGGGGCACTTTCTGAGTTTAAGCCACACTGCCACTGTCTATAATTATATATGTCAGTCGAGGCTTCTCAAGTCAATGATACTCTCAGAGCTTAAGCCACATTAACAAGTATAAAGATATGTGTCAGTCGAGGCGTCTCAAGTTAATGACACTCCTAGAGCTTAAGCCACTTTGACAAATATAGAATCATTGTATCATAATCACTACGGTATTAAACCCCCTTAATGGTATACCACTTATCCTACTTCTAGTCCTAATATCGAGTTTGAGCTTGACTTGTTCATATTACCTTATTATACTTCATTATAACATTTATATCTTATAACATGTATACTTTGATCATATGTGAATTAATCATATAACATTTATGTATTGATATTCATAGAATCATACTTTAACATATCATCATGAAGGCATGTGTCCATTATATTATAACCATTAAACATACAATATATATCATTTAAAACAAGCATCATGGATAACCCTACATGTGAACCAAATGATGAACTTAGTCATAAAAGCTTCTATTCATTTTGTGCACATTTTTTATGGGTGTGAAGAAATTGTCACGGATGTAACCTTGTTCATGAGATGAGATTCACAGTCGTGAACACCTAGTCACGGGCTTTAATCTGGATTCTAACATTTAATATCATTAAAGACAAGCATTCATTGCATCACTTTCTTTCATATCACCAATCAATTAGCACTTAAGACATTCAAAGAATTTAACACATAAAACATGTCAAAATTGAAATTTAAATGTATATATGTACATACCTTTAATAAAGCCTCAAAAACCAAGCTTATCTCAAACTTGTTTATCCTTTTAGTGGATTTCACCACATCTTCTTTCAACTCCTAACACATCTATATTAAAATTTATAACCCATAAACCTAACCTTTAAGGCCATAAAGATAAAAACCCTAACGTTAACCCTTTTAACAACTTTAATCTCATATAACTCCTTACTAACACATACCATAATAAACAACTTAAAGATTGGTCTTTAACCTGGAAATTCATGATCACCCGAAATCCTAACTCATATGGAAATGGGTCTCTAACAAAATGGGTTCTACATGGAAAAAGACTATGAAAACTAATAGAGAAGAAGGAGAAACATGATTCCTTATTAAGGTCGAAGGAAACACCGCTGAGAAGAACGATTTCAGGCTCTTCTCTTCTTCTTTAGGTTGGACTCTTCAAGAACACAACCTTCTTCTTACATTTCTCTTTTAAGAACTTGATAACTTTGATTTTCGATGTTGATTTAGGTATTTAGAGAACATAAGGCTGGGTCTCTAACAGGAATAACATTCGAGTTCTAGGGTTTACTTTTGGGTTTAGTTCATAAGAGAAAGAAAGAACAACTATTGAAATTTTATATATGACAATGTTATGATGTTAACATACATGACCTAATTTGTCATTGATGTGAACTCAAAACTAGTATTCACGAATGTGGTAGATAAGTCATAGGCGTGATCATGACATTTTTCTCTTTTATTATCTTTTCTTATATGTTTTCTTTTAAAAAAACCCTTAAATACATTTATGGCTTGGCTAAACCATGATATTAATTAGGTCCTACTTAACGGGCGTTACATTTTCTTTCCCAAATGCGCTCATTAACTTATTGTTTAACCTATCACTTTCACTCTTGAATGAACTGCTCAATTTGTTACTTCTGCTCATGAAGACATATTAAGCTATAAATGACGTTATAAATTAGCGGATATGACACACTAAGTTATAAATGAAAAAGTGTAAGGGCATATGAATCCCTTATGTCTTCCTAGTTCTAGTCTAGGTAATAACGAGCAACTGACCCACACTCTCTCTCATTAATCATGTCCAATTTATGTGTTCAATTAATAAATATCTCACTTGATCCTCAAATTTTTGATAAATTGCAAAATGATCTAAAAACTTATTAAATTTTACAATTTAGTCTTTTATCATAATTCAACTCCTTTAAGCATTCCGAACACTTCATTAAGTATGTTTCATAATTATTAGCCATTACTTTGATTAATTTTAGTCAAAATCTGAATTTAGACTCCGGTCAGTTTGATGAGTCATTTCACGACACGTGCAACTTGGTGTCTAAATTAGCGGATATGACACACTGAGTTATAAATGAAAAAGTGTAAAGGCATATGAATCCCTTATATCTTTCTAGTTCTAGTCTAGGTAATAACGAGCAATTGACCCACATTCTCTCTCATTAATCATGTCCAATTTATGTGTTCAATTAATAAATGTCTCACTTGATCCTCAAATTTTTGATAAATTGAAAAATGATCCCAAAACTTATCAAATTTTGTAATTTATTCTTTTACCATAATTCAAGTCCTTTAAGAATTCTAAACATTTTATTAAGCATGTTTCATAATTATTAGCCATTGCTTTGATTAATTTCAGTCAAAATCCAAATTTAAACTTCAGTTGGTCTGATGAGTCAATTTTGCGATATGTTTAATTCAATGTCTAAATTAGCAGATATGACACACTGAGTTATAAATGAAAAAGTGTAAGGGCATATGAATTCCTTATGTTTTCCTAGTTTTAGTCTAGATAATAACAAGCAACTTATAAAGCAAGACAAAAGCTTGTATACAAACGTGGAATATTTGTATTTTTTTTATAAGTAGTTAGTGAATAACATGAGTATCTTGACTTGATAAAGTGAATACATGCATAATATTATATGTAGTGTGCTTGACATTGGTAATAGGTGATAAAGACCTAAGAGATAGTAACATTCATGGTGTGAATATCTTACTATCATCTTATTGCTATTATGAACAATATAATTAACAAGAAACCAAAATATAGAAGTATACATTATGATAGTGATATTTGTGTATGGGTAATATTAATGAGGTAACATGGAATTCTTGAGTCGCTTAACTTGTATTTTATTATTGAATATATCAATTGGCGAAAAACATGCACCACTAAGCAAAGTGTTTAATGAGTAAGTTTCTTTGTCTCAATGCATAGATAAGATGAGGATCTAAAAATAATGAAAAGTGTGTAGATAACTGAAGTCATTGTAAATAGATTGTAATTAAAGCTTGTCAGAAACCTAGTGGGTACCATCACCAAAGGAGCAGCGAAAAACCCAACATTCGGGTTGGTCATTCATTTTGTAGTACTTCTCTATATTCAAGTTACATATACATGAAATTAAAGCTTTTGGTTGTATATAACATTAATTTCTATAAGACAAGTAGTGTGAGTAGATAATCAATTTTGTGTAAAGAAATATTTTCAAACCTTTTATCTATTGTATAAATGGGATAAAAAAAGGAGTATGTATATTATGTATATGGAATGTCAAAGAGATGAGTTGTAATAGTTGTGTTTCATTTATAATTGCCATCAAAGGTATTGATAGAAACAGATTGAAAGTATGAAATGTTGTTATATGATAATATGTATGACATGCTTTTTAACAGTTAGACTTTTAATAAGTTCACAAAACAAATGACACCGTGCCCATTTTAAAATGAAGTTGATGGATTAGTTAAGTAGTATTGTCTTACTCAACTATTAGATGATTGGACAAGGAGGTGTTACACTTTCATATTACAATGACAGTATATCAACAATTTTTTTCGATTGATTGATGAGTGATTCAAAACCACAATTTCTTGATTTCCTCATGCTTAATATTAGCATCACTAATACATAATAGAGTTATATGTGTCTGTTATTTTGTATTTTATGCGTCTGTCAAATAGTAGACACATATAGAAGACGCATATGATATAAATTTTATGTGTCTGTCGTTGTGACAGACACATATGATCAGTTATACGCGTCTGTCGTTTAATAATAGCAGACGCATATAATCAATTATACGTGTCTGTCATTTAATAATAGCAGACGCATATAATCAGGTTATACACGTCTGCTAGTTTTAATGACAGACAAGTATAACTGATTATATGTGTCTACTATTACTAAACGACAAACACCTATTATCTTTTTTTTTTAAATTAAAGCTCATATTATACTGTTACCATTCATATATAACCTACTTCAAAATTTATAATAATTTTGCTTCAATAAGCCACAATAGGAATTCAACATTCAAGTCACAAATACTCAATAATCAAGAATTCACCGGACAACACAAACTAAAAAAATTAAATAAATCAAAGCAATACCTCATCATGCCTAAAATAATTCACATGAAAATAATTAATCCACAAGTTCTTCAAAATTCTTTAATTTAAAATTGTATTTCTCGTTAATATGAAATATTTTACAAAAGTAAATAAAAAGATTACATACACTCTCTCATAAAGTAATTTGACCACATATATCGAATTTTATCTATTTGATCTTGACTATATGATTCATTTTCAAAAGTCTACAAGACAAATCAAACAAATAATAAAAAATATGTTAGAAATGAATAAATTAATAGTTAGTTATTTATCATACTTGTAATATAAATTGACTAGTATTTGAAAGAATATACCTTAAGTAATGTTGTATCACTGTTATGATATACGAAAATTTCGTACATATATCTCATGATGTAATATCCGCATTCAACACCTCCTTATTGTTGATGACACTTAAAATAGAAAAAACAACAAAGGCCCATGCCAAATAAAGGATTATAAAATCATAAAAATTTTAATCTAACTAGTAATTCATAATATAAAATTATCATCGAAATGTCATTCCATTTTAACCTGCACCTTTATTTTTTCCACCTTCTATAGCATAAGTTCTATAGGCTCTAAAAAATAAGTGTATATCAAAATCGGCATTAATATTGAAAACGCTACAAACATTGTATAAACTATTAGCTAGTATTATTATAACTTACAGGTTAATATGAGGTTTCAGACTTATACTACGGTTGCCACGAGCTAGAGGATCTATGAAAAATGTCTCACTCCATTCACAGCAAAATACCATCAACATCCAATGGTTACTAGAGATATACAAATAAGTTGAAGTTAGTAAACATATTGAGAATAAAAATTATGCAAACATGAATGTAAATATTTCTTACTTCTGGAAGTATGGTAGTAGAATGAAATGTTTATCTCTTTGTTCTTTCAAAGCTTCTATAATATATCTTTCTGCTGAGTTAGTCTCTTTGTTCTTTCACTGTATGCATCATACACCAGCGCACCTTCATCCCACAACAGTTTCAAATCATCAATAAGTGGTGCAATGTAAACATCAATATTATTTTTCGGTTGTTTAGGCTCTGATATCAATAATGACAACATAATATACTTACGCTTCATAGTCAACCACGGAGGCAGATTGTAAACTGTAAGAAGAACTGGTCATGTGCTATGTTTACTACTGAGTGTGCCATGGGGGTTGATTCCATCCGTACAAAGTCTAAGCCTCAGATTCCTAACTTCACCACTAAATTCTGGGAACGTTCTATCAATTGTTCTCCATTAAGGAGAATTTGCAGGATGTATAAGTTTTCCGTCATATTTTCTGTCTTCTGCATGCCACCTTAAGTTTTTTGCATCTTTTGCATTTGCAAACATACGTTTGAATCTTGGTATTATAGGTAAATACCATAATACTTTAATTGAAGGCCTTTTTTATCCTCAGAAGAAACTTTCCCGCGTTTGTAGCGTGATGCTCCACACGTTTGATTTTTCAATTTTTTATAACATAAAAAGAAAACTTGGCTTTCAAAAATGAATGAATGATCTTTCTACTCCTACCTTTCTTCAATTTTAATTTCCTCATCCATTTTTCTATGGATGGGAGTGACAGATGCTATAAAATTATTTTTAGTGGATCCACCAAAAAAAACTACCAAGACCCATATATAATATAACAAAATGTTTCACTAATTAATTAATCACAACTAATTTTTCCATAGACATACTACCAAAGTATCAAAGCCTATAAGAAATATGCAAAATAATCACTTCATCACATAAGCATTTCATCAAAAACTTTGCATACCAAAATAAAAGTTAAAATCAAAAATTACCTAAAATGGCTCAACAGTACTCCTGATCTTCTTTGCAGCAGTACAAACAAAACCATCAATCTTTTCAACCCAATACCGTCGGCGAGCATATCTCTAGTGTGGGAGAAACAATGGCAGAGCTCGATTTGTTGAGACGAAATGTATGAGAGTTTTAGAGTATTGCGCTTTGTTGCATATGAAATGCCATAGTACTGTATAATATGCTCGTTTTGGTTTTCAAAAACCTTACATGCGTCTGTCTTAAATAATAACAAACGTCTATTCTGATAGCATATGTTTCTGTCATTAAATAAAGACATATGCTTAAACCTTTATATGTCTGTCATTTATAATAACAGACGTATATAACTATTGACATATTTACAAAAATGTCACTGTCTATTATATATCATATGCATCTGTCATTAATTAAAGACAAACGCCTATAACATTTTTATGCGTCTGACATTAGATAAAAACAGACGCCTATTATATCTTTATTTAATATTTAATATATAAATTATACTTAATTATCTGCATAATAATATAATTAAGTATGTTGCCTTTAATATATATATATAAAACTAAAAATAATAAAAAAATTAAATTAATATTAATTAATTAATTCATCATATATGGATATTATTAGTTAACCAAACCTGACATATAATTAATTAATTAATTTAAATATTATTTGATTAAATATCAATTTATTTTTTTAATTCAATTTTTTAATTACCACTCTTACTTTACTAATTAATTAATTTATTTTAGACAAATATATATATATATAGTACTGTTAGAGACGACATATTTTGGTTTTAAAAAAATTTATTATATAGAATATGCGTCTGTCATTTAATAAAGACAGACGTCTAAAACTTTATATAACCAACATTTATATTAACAGACGCATATAACAAGTAATATATTTATAAAAATGTTACCTGCTCCATTTTAAGCGTTTGTCATTTACATTATAACATTTAACTTAAAGTTGTTGTAATTGTGCATTTTCAATGTAATTTCAATTTATAACCGAATTTCACCTTTGGTTAGATGAATTGATATTTTAGAGTTTTTCTGGTTTTTCATCGTTGCAAATTAGAGATTTTTAAATCCATTATTACCTTTGGAATAAAAGGAAAAAATTAAAATTAAATAGAAAACTTTTCACGCACTTCATATCTTTATCTGCATGTAACTCTCTTGACATGTCAGCGGCTTGAAACTATAATTAATCTACTATTGAAACTAAAAATAATTATTTAATATTTCTCCTAAACAATTTGGATTCAAATCCCACATTCTCCTTTTCTAAATATCAAGAAAAAATTATAATATCCTTATTGACAAAATTATGCCTATTTATTTGCTAAAAATCAGAGCTCAATGTTGCTAATTTAGCCGTCGATTCGACGGAGGGCTCCACCCTTGCTTTGTTCTTGGCCATAGTCTCTGCAGCTTCCTTGCTCACTTTCTCTCCTTCCATCTTCATCTCTGTACGCTCTTCTCTGTTTCTGCCTCTGCAGCTGCAGAGAGAGAATACCTTGTTAGTATTCATAGATTCGACTTCTGAGAAAACAACTTTTGACGAAATGTAGTTCTTTAGCTGCATCTCCCGCTTTCATTCTATCTTTCGGTGACTCCCTTGAACACCCTACTCCAACTTGCAACACCGACACCAAACATTTTTCCCCATTAGCGCTCAGGTTCCTCCTGTTGTTCGTTTCTTCTTTTTCTTCTGCTGCTTGTATTTCTCTGCTGTTGTCTTCCGTTTTACCAATGGGTGTTGGTGTTTCTTCCATTTCTCTATAAATAAGGGTTTGGTCAACAATCTGTGCAAGTCTTTCTGGCAATGCATTCTTCACAAAGTTGTGAAGATTCAAACTGTCTTTAAACATTATATCAGTTGGCCTTTTCCCTGAGAACATCTCTAACACAAAGATACCATAGCTGTATATATCCCCTTCTTTTGATGGTGGGCTTCCCATTGCATATTCTGCATTTTCTAATATTCATTTAGTTATAAACTTGCAAATGACAAAACTTCTACAGCTTTCATAAATTGTCCATAATAATATTTTTTATCGGTGTGAAATTTGGATTATTATTTTGTGCAATGTCTGCCTGAAAGTACACAATTAATTAGTATAAGAGTAGTAGTTACCTGGAGGGGCATATCCTACAGTCCCATTGATCCCAATTGAGCTGGTTTGGCTCTGAGATACATCATTGGTGTTCAATAAGTGCCTTGCCAAACCGAAATCACTTACGTGAGCAACCATGTCCTCATCAAGAAGGACATTGCTAGGCTTCAAGTCGCAGTGAATAATTGGGCTTTCAGTGAGTTCATGAAGATAATGCAATGCAGACGCCACATCGATTGCAATATTCAGTCTCTGAAAAAAGTTCAAGCTTCTTTGCTGATTATTGCCATCGTTATCATGATGTAACCACCCGTCTAAACTTCCATTCTCCATGAATTCAAAGATTAGAGCTTTGAAATCATTTCCTTTGTAATCCAAGCTGGAGCAATAGGATAATAACTTAATAAGATTCCGATGCCTGACATTCTTTAACACTTTGCATTCTGCCTTTAAGCTCTTGAAAGCATCATGTCGCTCAAGTTTGAGGACCTTAATAGCTATTGGCCTTTCTATTTGTTCAAGATAACCTTTGTATACAGAACCAAAGCTGCCAGATCCAATCAAATTTGCTGAAGAGAATCCACTGGTTGCATGATGGAGATCCTGATAAGATACCTTAACATACATATCATTCAATGAGGGCTCAGCAGATGACCTTGTGGATTTATTTCTTTTATAAGAAAGAAGAAAAGCTGAAAAGAAAAGGACTGCAAGAAGGACACAAGTTATTATAATTGCTATCTTCAAAGCATGAGACTTTCCTTTCTTGACGAGTTTGGGGGGGCACTTTGGCAGGAGGAGTTGTGGCATACCACCACAAAGCTTGGCATTGCCAAAAAGTGACAATGCAGTTACATTTCCGAAAACTCCTTGGGTTGGAACTTCACCCTCAAGGTCATTGAAAGAAAGATTTAAATATTGTAGAAAAGGAAGCTTCTGCAAATCTTTTGGAATTTCTCCTGTCAAGTTGTTCCTTGAAATATCTAAATGTTCAACGCCTCTCAAAGAAGCCAATGATGAAGGAATGGCTCCTTGAAAAGAGTTTCCTTGCATATAGAGCTTTACGAGGCCTGAACAATCTCCAATACTTGTTGGTATTTCACCCGAGAGCTTGTTTTCTGAAACATCCAAATTATATATGTTTTTCAGCTTCCCTACTTGTGCTGGTAGATTGCCAGTTAATGAGTTATATGCTAAACTTAGTAATATTGACAAGGCAGGTAGGCCTGTAAGCTCTTGAGGTATGGGGCCTTGGAGCTGGTTTCGTGAAACTGTTAGGAAATTTAAGCTCGTGCAATTTGCAATACTTGAAGGAATGCTTCCTGTAAGTTTGTTTCGTGAAAAAATAAGTTTAGACAATCTAGTGAGATTGCCTAAAGAGGAAGGAATTTGACCTGACAAACTGTTTCCCCATAGAAGTAATCCTTGTAGCTTTTGAAACTTGCCAAAATATGACGGAATGACACCTGTGAATAAGTTAGTCTCCATCCCTAGATCAATCAAGTTGATGAGATTCTCTAAACCTGCAGGAATAATTCCTATGAATTGATTGCCACCAAAATATAGGCTATTTAGACTCACTGACAAATTGGCTACAGAATTTGGTATAGCACCTCCAAAATTATTATAACCAATATCCAAGACTTCCAAATTTGTACAGTTTTTCAAAGATGATAAGAACATCAAGTCGCTTGAGAAGTTGATTCCTAGATTATTCTGGGAAAGGTCTAGCAACACAAGTTTAGGGTGATTTCCTAGATTTGGAACTTGACCCTCAAATTTATTAGCAGAAAGATCAAGAGATTTCAAACCAGAAGCATTGGATAAAGAATTTGGAATAGACCCAGAGAATTCATTTCCACCAATATGAAATTCTTGGAGATTTGGCAGAGAGAGGCCAATGGTTTCTGGTATACTCCCATTCAGTTGGTTCGCTGCAGTGGAGATGAAAAAAATGCTAGAGATATTATAAAGGGATGGAGGAATAAGACCAGATAGATTATTCACAGCTACTGAGAAAAAAGTTAAGCTTCTTAATCTGCCAATGTCCGCTGGAATACTTCCCACCAAGGTATTTCTAGACACAGAAAAACTAGTGAGGGATGAAAGGTTAGCGAGCGAAGGTGGAATTTCACCCCCAAGATTGTTCATACCAAGAAAAAGGATCTCAAGCTTTGCCAAACTACCAATCTCTGGAGGAATTCTTCCTTGAACTCGATTATATGTTAAATCAATGATTTTGAGTTGGCGGCAGTGGCTTAAGCTGCTTGGAATTGGCCCTGCTAGAGAGTTGTTCCGGACGAGGAATTGTTGCAGCCGGAAGAGATTTCCAACTTGCTGCGGAATATGGCCATGAAAATTGTTGTTTTGCAGGTCAAGAATCCTGAGAAAACTCAAGTTACCAATGTATGGTGATATGGATCCAATCAAATTCGAGTCATTTAAGATCAAAGATGAGACTCTCTGATGGCGGCGACTGCATGTGACTCCAGACCAGCTGCAGAAAGGGAGAGAATCATTCCAGAAGCTGAAGATATTGTGAGGATCAGTGGTTATCCCTTGTTTGAATTTGAGGAGAGCAAGATGATCATTTTTGCTTCCTGAAACAAGAGCTTGCAGTTGCAGCCATGGCCAGCTGACAGATAACAAAACTAGTATCAAAGAAAGGTAAAGAGAAAAGGGACGTGAAGGGTTGTTGTAAAGCTTCATTTGGCTTCAGGGAAAATTTGGCTGAGAGAAGCACCAGCAGCATCATTAATAAAGTTGAATTATTTTTTTTTCTTTTTATTTTTCATTTTATTAAAATGATTTTAAAAGAATTAAATTTTAATTTTAATAATGGCCCAAAAAAATTAAAAGACAAAAATAGTGGCCTCCAAAAGACAAAAAGAAAGGCTCCCATCACTACGCAAAAGGACAGAAGTCATTTCGACGGGGTCAATTGAGGATAAACTTCTTTAACTTGAATGCATAGACAATTTGTCATATGGATCTCAAAACCAAATCCAGCCATTATATTGTTTAAAGGGATGATATCTTTCTTTCAAGATTTTCCATCTTGCTTAAATTCACCCACAAACCCCACACCATTAATTGAATTGAATGATTGATTTTATATCCACAATTTGTTTTTTAAAAGAAAAGAAAAAATGCAAGTGGGGGACAAAATGCCTCAAATTCTCCAATTAGGTGAAAAAACAAGTCTATTAAATAGAAACAAAGGTCCCATATGACACATAAAGTCTACTACCATTTCAGCATCCCAACTTTGCATACACAGAAATTACAGAATAATACTATCAGTAATATACTAATTCGCAAATTCTTCCAACAGTTGATTTAATCTCCTCACAAACAAGCATTCATACCATCTTCAGCTGGCGCAATGGATTGCAACAGTTTAATTAAAGTAAAATCACATAAAGAATCCTGCTGTAGTTTAATTTTAAGAGCTGTTTCAGATTAGATTTTTTTATGTTTTTTCGTATTATGTTTTTATTAATTTATTTTTCATCTATTCATAAATATTAGGCTGGATATATATATATATATATATATATATATATATATATATATATATCAAAAATCAAAATTGCATTTTAGCATAAAAATTTTAATTCAATAGACAAAAAATTAAATGAAAAAAATTTCGATCAAATTCAAAAAACAATCTATTGAATAAAGATTCGACTAAAACTCATCTATCCTCTATGACAGGTATAATTTTATATTATGAAATGAGTTAATTACTATTGTGGACCAAAAGTATATTTTGATTATTCATATAAATCTGGTCAAATGAGATGACGCTTCAAAATTTTCCAAGTATTTTTGTGTTGAACGTTTCAAAATTCTTCATTTTAAATCGAAAGATCGAAAAAACTAATGAGAAGATTAAAATGCCAATGGAATGATGAGGTTAGGCTGGCTAAGATGGTATGCTTATGTAAATCTTGTAATTTTCTTGCCCATAGAAAATTTTACAGGTCACTACGCATTTTATAATTTACTGTAAAATAATAGGTTTGATTTAAAGCATTTTACAAAACTGGGTTCCTTTCTCTGAAACCAATACAGAGAAAATCGATTTCTGGTTTCCTTATTTCAACCAATGGCTATTTCCTGAGGTTGAAGCACTGTCCCAAGGCGCGTCACATATTCAACGGAGGTACTCCACTTCTGCTACTATAGCACATGACAACCTGAAACTGACGTTCAGCATTAGTTTTGTTGATTAGGAATCGACTCCCCCTGTGCTTGAATGTTGTTGTCCTCTTTAAATCAGCAGGTCTCCTTGTAAAAGAAGAAGCTTCGCCCGCTGTATACGAAGCTCCACTATTTAGCAAAAATTTTTAAGCAGTCTGCCAACTCCTTCCTCTTCCTTTCTATGCCATTTTAAATTGACCCAAACTCAATTCTCCACTTGATATAGTGATTTTTTTTTTTCATTTTTTAGTTAGATTATTAATTAATTAATTAATTAACCAACTATTATTTATTTTAATTTTTACATTGTTTTATAATTTATTATTTTTTTAATCAAATAATTTAAAGTAGCTCGGATAAGTTGATTCAATTTAAGAATCAACTTCAAAGCTGAACCGATTGTCATGTCGTATTATAATTGGCATCACGACGACTGAGAAATGGTTAGAAAATGATGGAAAAATAGATGCAAAATGGGACGTTGAACCTAGCTGATGTCACTTTTACCACCAAGCTGACTCAATGTATGTAATGTGATGTCTACAAAAAATTATAAATCATTTATTTTTATTATTTATATTATTCAAAATTTAAAAATATATATAATTGATAAAATTTGAATTTAGTCATTTATATTGGCATTATTAATATATGCTATGATTATTTCCTTGCTTAGATTTTAGATGTAAAAGATGATAAATGCGATATATGCTTTACATTCGCATTTGAAAATTGAAATCCTATTAAATTGTCTTTTTTTTTTCCTGCCATCCTCTAACGGGATTCCACCTTGTTTTCCAGCCTTAACAGAGTTGCTTTTCAACTATTTTTTTTTTTCATTTTTACCTCTTGCTAAATCCACTTCCCAATGTTTTTATGTTGTTCAGCAAAGAACCACCATGTGTAAAACTTATCCCCATTTTCATCCTTTTAATTCTAGTATAGCAACGCTACAACTTAATTCTTCTCGTTTGGTAATCTAATGATGCCGAGGAAAAGAAAATAAATTATCACAATAAAAAAAATAAAAAAAGAGAGAGGGAGAGAGAGAGAGAGTTGTAGGGATGAAATTATAGTATTGTCATGCCTTTTAAAAAAGGAATATTCCCTGTTTGGATCAAATGCCATTTACGAAAAAAAACAAAAAATCAAAATTTTTCAATTTAAGTGGGGAAATTTTAGAAAAACTGTTAAAGTGAGCTAATTTCCCACTTTTTCCTTTCTCAACTAAACATCCAAAGCAAGTTCGACTAACTTGATTTCCTTTCTCTTCAATAATAGGTTTGATTTAACGCCTTTTTGTTTTTTATAGGAAAATGACATTTTTATATATATAATATATATATATATACCAAAAAAAAATTGCATTTTCTTTCAGTTTAAAAAAATAAATAAATAAAACATGTTTCTGTGTTATCCTGGTATTCTTTTAATGTATAAATTTATAGTTACCAATGTATGGTGAGAAGTGGTTGGCAGGAGAGAGCGATGAATATAATGAAAAATAAAATCTTAATTAAAATGTATAGTATAACAACTTAATTAATAACAGTAAAATAAAATAAATGTATTGGGAAAAGACAATGAATAACAAATAATCTATTACACTTGATTAAGTGACAAATGATTATTATAGGGGAACTTAACTAGTTACACCCCCTATACCTCCATTGTTATTTTCTTTATTATTCTGAGATAAAGAAAAATAAAAGTATATGTGAAGTTTTATATATGTTTGATATAAATAAAAATGAATATATTTAAACTAAAAAATCAATTATGAAATCTAATTTATACATTAACATACATAAAACGGAAGGAAATAATAATAAAGAAAATACATTTAAATTTAAATACCAAAATTACAAGTTTTCTAAAAAAAATAGATAATAAGAGTCCGGCTTGTTCATTAATATACATATGAGAAAAAGAAGTAAGACTGAATAAGAATGATAATTTGGATCCGTGCTGATCCCGTCTTGAACGGTGGTGATTTTTTTGATAAAATATTTTTTTCTGTCCTAATCTAAAAAATTTTGTGATAGAAATGGAACAGAGATGATATATATGTCCCATGCCGATAATATATTTATATATTTTTATTATTTATATATATAATAATTATTTATATTTTAATATAATTAATATTTTTTAAAAATAATAAAATAAAAATATAACACTTATTTTAAGTAAAAATATTATTTTATTTAAAAATTATATAATAACTAATTAATTAAAATAAAAAAATAATTTTAATATTAAAATAAAAATAATTTTTTTTAATAAAAATAGGAAAACGGGGCAGGATTAGAGATCTCCGTCCCCGTGTAGTGTGGGGATGGAAATTCAAAAAATTTTTCCGATGAGATATGAGATGAGATCGAAGTATGAGGCGGGGTATCGGAGTCGAGAATAAAGATGGAAAACTCCGCTCCGTTACCATTCCTAAAACTGAAAAAGATGCATTTAAATTTATATACTAAAATTACAAATTTTCTAAAAGAAAAAAAAATGATAATAGAAAATTAGTTTTTCCACAAAAATCTTATCTCTCTTGATATTCTATTTATTTAGTAAGATATAATTTTCAATTCAAGTAATCAATTTGAGCTGGACACCAATGATTTTGAGCTGCTTACCTTTCTTAAATAGGAAAAATATTATAATTTGTTGCTAGCATGTGAAAAAAATAATTGATTATTAATGAAATATAAAATTAAAAATAAAATTTAATTTTTCCATCTCTGACATTTCACGGGAAAGACCCATAACTCTAATCACCGTTCTCCCATTAATAATTCTGCAGATCATGGATGGGGCCAAAACTTGAATTCTTGCAAGAAAGATTCTGCAGAACCTGCTTAGATAACAAAAACTTTTGAATAATGGTTACATAACCACGTTCTCTTTCCAATTTTTTCTAATGTTTTTTAGAGTGTTTGAAATTGTTACGGGCGTTTAAAAAGTATATTTAGAATTTTTTTTAAATTTAATTAATTAATTTTTTTAAGTTTTTATAAATTATTATTTACTTGCTTTATTGATTGAGAGCTCGACTTCTGAAACCGGTTTTTTTGTTTGATTAAAATCGGAATTTTATAAAAGAACTAAAGAAATATCCTTGGATTCAAATTACAGAAATAGGGACATCTTCCATTAGGATTACACATTCATCCAAGGAGGAAGTCCATTTAGCAAGGTGATGTGCCACTAAGTTAGCTTGCCTATTGACTTAAGAAAAAGATTTTGAACTGAAATATCTAGATAAATACTTTGTCCTCTAGCAGAGTGTGCAAAGGATCCCATAGAGCTGCTCATCAAAGTCTTTATGAAGCTCAAACAATCGGATTCAACGATGATGTATCTGAAACCATACTCAACGGCACACTGAAGCCCAAATATAATGGCCTTTGTCTCGACTATTTGAGCAGAATGGCATTCTCCAATCCTTATACCAGCTGAGAGCATAACATTGTCAGACTCATCTCATATTACAATACCCACAGCTGCATAGTGGTTATTATACAATGCATCACAACTTAATTTTAATAAGCCTGGTAGTGGTGGGCACTATGAATGTATTTCAGAACTCGACGTGTTTTCCTTCTTGCTGATTTAGACCCCAAACTTCTTTAAAACTTTGTAGAAAATCCATGCCATGCTTAACAACTGTAACAGGGTGAGACTGCTGTTGGCCATGACCTCTTGTATTTCTCTCTTTCCAAATGCTCCATAAAATAGCTATGAATATAGAGTGCCTAATCATGAAAGGATGATTCTGATATCGGTGTACTCCTTTTCTGCATCGCAACAAAGTAGCCCGACCGAACAATATATTCTCCATTTTTTGACCAGAACCAAAAAAGTTCATCTCTTGGATGTCTGAAGCTCCATGGAACTCGCATAATCTCTTCTTTCTCAAAAGGCAAAAAAGATTTCAAAATTAGAGACTTATTCCAACACATCACATCTGTATCAATGAAGTCACAGACTCTCGCCATCTCATCGTTTCTATTAATAGGCAGAGATTTTTTCAAGTTTAACGACAATATCCAATTGTCTTCCTAGATTCGGATAACATAACCCCTCCTTCAACAAATCCCTCCCTTCCATAATACTTTTCCAGACATAAATACAATGGAAAGTAGTTAACAGAAAGTATTTGTCTTTTAATACCTTTGCACACAATGAGTCACCACAATTAAGGAGCCTCCATCTTTGCTTTGCGAGCAAAGTTTTGTTAAGGTATTTAAAATTCCTAAAACCCATAACCCCGTCCTTTTTTAAGCGGCTCAATCGATCCCATTTAAGCCAATGGATACCTTTATCTAGATTCAATTTTTCCCATGAGAACCTTACAATCATTTGTTGAATTTCATGATAAATAGAAATAGGAATAGAGAAGCAACTCATTATGTATGTTGGAATAACTTGAATGATTGATTTAAGCAGATCTTCTTTTCTCGCCTTTCATAAAAACCGCTCCTTCCACCCCTTCAATTTTTTCCACACCCTGTCTTTTATCGTTTAGAAAATTGCTTTTTTTTTTTTTTTATTTGTCAATCAGAGTTGGAAGACCCAAGTATTTGGAGTGATGGGAGACCTCTTTAACTTTGAAGCAATTTTTTATTTTAGTTTTTACCCGTTCAATAACATTCTTACTAAAAGTGATCTCAGATTTGTCAAAATTTATCATCTGCATAGAGGCTCTCTCATAAGCTCCCAAAATCTATTTTATCCGGTCGCTTTCCTCCAATGTTGCACGTCCAAATATTATGGCATCATTTGCAAATAGTAAGTAGGAAACTTTTGGAACATTTCTGCTGACTCTCTCCCTCTATGAATGTCTCCCTGATTATATGCTTTTGTCAACAAAGATGACATCCCTTCTGCACAAAGCACAAAAAGATATCGTAAAATAGGGTCTCCTTGATGAATACCTCTACTAGGTTTAAGAAACCGTTAGGCTTGCCATTAATCAGGAAAGAGAAAGACACATAGGATAAGTAAGATATAATTAACTTAATGAAATGAGTGGGAAAAGCCATTTTAAGCATATTTTTATCAACATACAACTACTCCATCCTATCGTAGGCCTTATATCAAATTTAAACCCAATAACTCCTTTTTTTCCCTTTCATGCATGTTTTAATCGAGTGAAATGGATCAAAAAGCAATAATGACATTATATGTGATAAGCCTACCAAGAATAAAGGCACTATGAGGCTCATTTATAAGGCATGATAAGACAATCTTGAGACGATTTGTGAAGACTTTTGAAATAAGTTTATATACAACATTACAGAGACTTATGGGATGCAAATCCTTAAGAGATTCAGGAGATTTTACCTTAGGGATAAGGGTAATAAATGTATGATTAACATTTTCGGGCATAATTCCATTATTGAGGAAATTCAAAACCACATTTGAAACATCACTTCCTATTATATGTCAGAATTTATTAAAAAAAATATACCCTTGAGAGCAAAAAGGGTTTCCTTTGCTAGAAAAAGGGGCCTGTAAAGACTAGATCATTTCATCGTATAAGCAGCTAGTTACTTCTTTCACTACATTGTCAATATCTAAATGAACCGATCCTCTAAACAATTCACCAAAATAATCATCCACAATTCATGCAATTTCTTTCTCTCCCTCCACCCAATTCCTATCAGCATCCCTAATCTTATTAAAAGTGTTACGTCTCCTCCTCTCCGAAGCTTTCATGTGAAAAAATTGTGTTTTTATCCCCTTCGCTCAACCATAAGGATTTAGCACGTTGAGTCCACATTATCTCCTATTGCTTTATCAATTCATCTAACTCATTTTGGAGAACTTTAACCTCATCTCTTCTTTTGGGTGCATCTCTATCCACTCGAATTTGCTCAATAGCCTATATGATTTTGAATTTTTTTGCCCCACATATCCAGAAGATGAACGATTCCGCTTCGATAAAATTTTTGCACAATTTTGAAATTTTTCCTTTAGAGGAGCTCCATTTTTCCAAGTGTTACGTATCACCTCTTCACACCTATTATTCCTCACCCACATTGCCTCAAACCTAAAAATCCTTTAGATTGTGCATCTAATGCTAATTCCATAACCATCCAGCATAATAGGGCCATGATCTAAGCAAACGATGGCCGAATTAAGGACCTTTGCATTTGGAAATTTTAATAACCAATCATCAGTGGCCAAAAATCGGTCCAAATGTTTCCTAACATTTTTCTTACCTTGTTTTCCATTATCCCATGTATATTCCAACCCCTCAAAGGAGATGTCATTGAATTCACTTAACTCTGCAACCTTTTTGAATTTCTTGATATGATGTGATACTCTAAACCCATAACTCCACTTATCAAAACTATATAAAATCTCATTAAAGTCACCGAAGCACATCCAATATTGTTATTCTTTATAGACTTTAGAAGATCCCACGTTTTACTCTTAGAAGCACAATCCAGCTAGCCATAAAATCCCAGTTCCTCTCCAAAAACCTGTCACGCCCTCATCTACCTTGAAGTCAATGTGATTTTGAGAGAAACTTTGAATAGTAAGATCAACATGATATGTCAAACTTTGTGATAGTTTTGATGGGTATTATAGTATTTGAATTAAGTATTTTTGTAATGATTTTTAGTTTAATTTAATATTTAGTTGTGATTTTTATCAATGTAGGTAATGGGGGTGACAAAGGAGGTGAAAAAAGGTGATTTTGAAGCAATGAGCGCATACTCAAACTTAAATGGAGGATAATGGAGTATTTAAAGGAGTTTGGAGGCATTCCAAATAAGGATCTTCATGCACACGAGGGTAGTATCGCGAGCACTCGAGGCTGGACTGCAAGGATTCCCACTATGGTGTCGTGCGCTCGACAGCCCCTATTGTTGCAGAATCGCGAAATTTCTGTCAAACCTGTGTTTTAACATATATTTTTGGATTTTTTAAAAGAAAATTAATGTATTTGAGGAAGTAAATTAGTAATAGGACTCTATGGGGTATTTAATTCATATTTTGCTTAGGGATTTGGTCAAACCACATTGAGAGATTCATTCATTCAACTGGATTTTCTGCAACCTCCATGCGTATAAGAGAACTCTTGTTGTGTGTCCTTCATTCCAGCAGATTGGGCCATTTATCTCATAGCTATTTTGCTTCTTGAAAATTGAGGAATTTGGAGTTTGGAGGATTGAGGACCAACCATTTCAGAATTCCGGATTCCATTGGTTTAAGGGAGTTTCATAGTCTCTATTTCCTATTAACTTCTGCTATAATATTTAGTTTATGATTTATTACTGAATTTATGTTTATGATCTTAATGTTAGATTATTTTTCTTAAGTGTGCTTAGTTAGCAACCTAATTCTATATGAACTCTAACTTATTTTTATGGAATGAATCTTTATCTTTTTTTCAATTTAGTGGTATTTATTTACTTTCTGATTTAATGATTGATTGACCATTAATTGTTGAGTTTAAAATAAAAATCTTGTGGTATGGTTATTATAAATATCATCTATAATCTAACATAAAAATTGAATTGAACATTGGTCCATTCATTGACTTATTTAGCTAATGCTTAGAGCAAACACTAAGGATAATAATGATTCTTTGAACTTAGTTCGTTTGAGGTAAATACGAGATTGGGGGATGAAAAACCGATCACCTACTTTTTTTTCATTGATTTATTCTTAATACTTCCTTTCATTTAAATTTTACTGATTTTAGTTCATTTAGATTAATAACAATATTGATTCAAATGCTGTTTAATTTAGTTTCGTTTTAGTTGGTAATTGAATTAGTTAGGAGTTTAAGCTAGTAATTCCTGGAAAAATCGACCTTGGAGGTACATTTGCCAGTATTTATTCGGTTTGTGTACTTACAAATTCTAATTTGTATTCATCACAACACCTTTGTCCGAAAATAAAAGTAAACCGCCAGCTCTACCACTACAATCAACATAATAAAAATACGAAGGAAATAAAAATTTTATACTGTCAATTCAACAAACTTCAACTTCGACTCCATAATAAAAAGGATATCTGGGCTACTTCTCTAACTTATGAAGATTGTGAACTGTTCGTGGATTGTCCAGATCATGAAGGTTCCCTTATGGAACCGTTTAATGGAGGTTGTAAAAATGGAAAGTGAAAGTGAAAGTGAAAGTGAGAAAGATATTTTGGAAGAATTTGATTTGATTTCTGAGTTTAAAAAAAAAAAAAGGAAATTTAATGCTAATATAAGTATTTGTGCCCTTAACCCTATTTTAAACTGTACTTAGTGGAAAGTAAAAATTGATAGAATATTCTTTTACAATAACGTTTTTCCATAATGCAATATTAGTTTGTCTTTTAATAAGTTGCACTGGTAAATTTTGCTGTTTTATGAATGAATTGTATTTTGTTTTCTTCCATTTAATTAATATTATTTTCTGTGAAAGTTTAATTATTGATTTGGATGATTAAAAAAAATTCAAGATATTTGAAATAATTATACTACAAAGTCTTCATCAAATAAATCATGCGTGGGATGATTTTTTATTTGAATGAAACTCATTAATAAAGAGTAAAACATAAACAAAAATAATAGTGCAAATAACTAATAGTTCAAGATTAAAATTAAAAAAAATTAAGAAACGAAAATAAGCTTTCTAACTTATGCCTACAATAGATCATTTGTATTTAGTGTGGGTTCAGGTTAAGTTTTCCATATGAAATGGCCACTTCTACCTACAATAGGCATAAAACATTCCTTTTCTTTCTCGTAGGTGAACAGCCTTCTAATCTCCAATTATAAAATTCAAAGTGCAAATCATCTCTCCTTCTTTTCTTTCATCCTTACACAAACCTGAACACAATAAATTTTATTATTGGCTTACACAATAAATTCTTTCATCAAATATCCTTACACTACGCTTAGAGACAAATAAATGTGCACATGACTAATAAAAAAATTATATCTATGCTGGTTATGGTTCATGATTTTCCTTTCAAAAGGTTATGGGTTCAAATTCCATTCTCAACCTAATAGTTTTAATTTTTTTTCTTTTTTACTTTTTCTTTATGATGGAAATCTTTAAAATAGAACCCAATATGACCCAAAAAAAAAAAATTCACAACCATTTTAGTAAAAAGAGACATCATTCGTCCTAAAATGTTAGTCCCATTTTTTATGTGACATCAGAATTAAAAAAAATCATTAATGATCTAAGTTATTGACTATAATATATCCTTTACTTTGCAAATTTTCATAGGACATAAATCTTTCACAAAGATTTTTGATTAATTATATTGTTATATTGTTTGATTAATAATATAGTTGGAAAGATTAAAAAGTTATATTGTTTTCTCAAAATATACAATTATTTTGAAATAAAAAAAAATCTCCAAAAGGGACAAACATTTTGACATAAAAAAGTAACATTTTTCAATTTGATTTATCATGAGTAAAAATTTAAAGAAAAACTATAAAAATTATGTTGCAGTTTTGAAAATTGTTACTTGTATTAAAATATTTCAAATTAAATTTTTATGTTTTTATTATGCATTTTAATAGTTTTATATGGTATATTGAAGCGTTGCCACTAAAAATATATTAAGGCATTGGCAAATTGTCAGTGGATTATATTAACAATGTGAAAACTGAGGATAGAATATTTTCAACGAAATTCTACTAATAAATAAAATTCCACTGAAGTGTTAATTCTTATCAACAAACTGTGTTTTCTACATTTTCTTGCGGAATATTTTATAAATTACATGCTTACAAATCATCACATAATTGCCTTTCCATACTATTGCTTAGAATATTGAAATTGAAAAATGTTCAGATAATATTCATAATACGCATAACGAGATCACGTATCTTTATTGCTGAGAGATTATTCAGAGATTATGGCAGCGAAGTATTTGCTTTAGTGCCTAAAGAGAAGCTAGAACTGATATTAAGGTCATCCAAACCTTATTTTCCAGTTGAGGCATCTCTTTTAGCAGATTCTTCAGCATAACATTGAGTGATAAATTCTTCCCAGTTATATGGGAACCCAAGGTGGACATGACTGCAAACCTGTCAAGATCAGTAATTGAATAGGGACTTAATCTAAGAGGATAAAGAGAAAAGGAGGAGCTGGGTAAGGGTTGATGGAATACAACTGTTGACCACAAAATTTGAAATCTGTAGGACAGCAGTTCTAATCATGAGATTCTATGCTCAAATGCAGCCTATCAAATTTGCAGTTCTAATTTCAAAAAACCAATATCAAGCATTTATTTGGTTCTATTTAATGCTCTTAATAACATATACTCAAATGTTTCTCATGTAAAATATTTATGCTTAAAGAAAACAGGACGAAATATCCTTGCATCATTATTCCTCAAATTGTTTCTTTTTATGCATAGCTAGAAAGAAAACATGTAAAACAATGTAAGAAGTTGGGTCGAAGAATTATCGAAATTGGAAATATATTAAAGATCCAGGGATAAAACTGAAAGAACTTAAATATAGCATAGATTTATCCAAAATACAATGAAAGGACATATATATATATATAGCAGTATCAGCACTCAACTGGGTAGAAAAAGAAAAGCAGATGCATTTGCATTTCAAATCATATATTAAAAGAAAAGCAGACAACTGGGTAGAAAAAGAAAATAAAAGGTCATCAACACAGCTCAATTGCTTAATCGATCTCTTAACTACACGAATGGAATGACGAAAATGGGCAACTGGCTTCGCTGGTCACAACTAGAGTTAGCATCGATCGGTTTGGTTAACCAACCGAACCAAAATCATCAAAATATTCTTAATCGATATCTTAACTAATATATTCCATTGTTTGGATTAATTTTACCCATTAACAACATTATAAATCCACAAACACAATATATCAGTAAACAATGGCCCTCATTCCACAGTATGTCAGTTCATAGAATATATAAACAAGCCAAGCTGATTAAGATTCGCGTGCATCCGTGAACTGATGGAGATGGGTCAGATCATTGATGGCGCAAGACATGGGCCGGCGACTCATGTGAAGAACACAACCAAAGTCATGGTTAGTCACGTTCCACAGATCGATTGCTGATTATGATTTCCTATAAATTGTTTATTTATATAAACAATAGAATAAAGAGCCAAAAACTAATAAAAAACCCCATAAAAACCGAGACAAAAAATAATAATAATGCATTCACAGTACCACACTACCACTCAATTACTGGAAATTTACTGCAATTACTTATCAACAATAATTTGAGAAGATAAGAATTTTGCCTACCTTAAGGTTTGGCTATGGCTGCCGAAACCACCATGGTTGTTTTCTCTCTCCTCCTCTTTTTTTTTCTTCCTTTTTCATCCTTCTTTGCTTAATTCTTGGAAAGATTCTTCAATTTATCCAAATTTCTCTCATGAGTTTAGTTTTTTCCATCGATTTTTTTTCTTGATTTGCAGAAATTAAGTTGAAGAGAGGGAAGGATTTTCTTGAAAAAATGGCCGCCGGTACAAAAAGGGATGAAGCAAGATGATCGCGGTGAGGCGTAGAATTGTGTAGAAAGTGGGTCAACCTTTATATTTTTTTAATTCTTTTTTTTACTTTATTTTATTGCTTTTTTTTTTTACTTTATTTTACTAATCTTTACATATTTATTTATTTAATTTATTAATTATTTTATTATTAAAGTCTAATCTTATCTCAGTTCATGATAATTTAGATCAAATCAGCAGTATTTCGCCTTGGTTTCGCTTTGAACGGAATGAATTTTTTTAATTTTTTATCGTCCCAATCAAAATGATATATACATATTCCGTCATGATTTATATATCTATATAAACAATTATTTATATTTTAATATAATTAATATTTTTTTAAATAATAAAATAAAAATATAAACTCATGTAAAAAATATATTTTTACTTAAAAAATTATATATTTAATTAATAAAATAAAATAAAAAATATTTTTAGTATTAAAATAAAATAAAAATTTTAATAAAAATTTAGGGCGGGAACGGAGATCCTAAAATTTTTTTTCCGCTAAATCAGAGTGGAGTTCGGGATCGGAGAACTCCGGCCAAAACATGTCCCGTTATCATTCCTAGTCTATATAATAATTAATGATGTTTATTGAGTTCTATTATTTTCCATTAGAGAAAGTGAGAAAAAGATGGAGAAAAGCATGGAAGAGTAGATTTCATGCATAGTTGATCAAAAGGAAGCTAGAGATAGTAAAAAGAAAGAAAAAATAAACTAGGAAATAAAAGAAGAAAATAAAGCCTTAAGGTTTGGCTATGGAAGCAAGAAAGTGAAGGTAAGATGATTTTTCTTCTCTTTCATGTTCTCTTTAAAGAAATGTAGATGTTAGAGTATGGTTTAGAAAGAAAGAGAGAGATGTTAGGGTTATGGAGTTTTAAGAAAATAAAGTTTTAATGATCTCTTTTATGTATTTTAGGAACTCAAATTGACAAGGAGCTAGCTCAAAGAAGTAAAAGAAAAGAGAAAAAAAAGTAAAATAAGAGGTTTATGCATAAATTGAGGCAATAACCTATGTTTTATTTTTAAGTTGTATGATTTGAGCATTTGATATGTTTATGATTGTAAACTAATAATATTTTTTGATAAAATCTTGGGTATACATATTTGCTAGACTTATGATTAATTTTAGTAAAAATTGAATGTGATTAATATGTATGTTCTTTGCTGAAAATTTAGGAGCAGTGAATACTTAAACTATTATAATTTAAGTTCTGAAATTCAGTTTTGTGTGTTGTTTATTGGGTATGAAAGCTAAGACAAAGAGCTATAACTTTTATTTAGACCATAAAATCTGAATATATTTGTATATTTCCAGAAAAATACATAAAGTTTGGATATAAAATTTATCCAGAAAATTCTGGGCAAAATTGTTAGTGACTATTCAGCATTCTTTTAGTCATATTTTTTATACAAAAATCCAAATTAAATGATTCAACTTGTATATTAAATTTAAGACCCAGATCTAAAATTTTTAAGAGACATTGTAATTAAATTCGGATTGTGATAGGCCCAAAATGAAGGTCCAAAACAGGGCACATAATTTGCCAGTGACAGAGCAACATATGAGTTGAAAAATTTAATAAGTAAAATAATGTGAACCTTGTTATGTTATACAAATACTATTTTTATTGAGTGATTGTGTGATTAATTGAGTTTTTAAATGCATGAAAAGTGTGAATTTTGTACTATGAATTTTAATGACATTAACTAAGTCCTAAAACACCTAAATTGAAAGTAGACTCATGATAGTTTGACATGCCAAGTAGGGAGAGAGTATGATAAAATCTATTAATGGTATAATTAATGAAGCCGATAATGACATTATTATTAAAGCCGGTAATGTCACTATTATTGAAGCCAATAATGTCATTATTATTGAAGCCAATAATTACACTATTATTGAAGTCGATGATGATACTATTATTGAAGCCAGTAATAACACTTGTATGCACACATCATATTGCCCATGTGGCATTATTAAGTGCCTAGATGACAATTATGTTATTCTAGTCAGTGGTTCATAGGTGTTGTGAATATAAATAAGTTATAGAAAATAAATGGAATCATAACTTATGATATGATTAATTATGATGAATTATATAATGATGTTTTAATTAAGTAAAATATGTATGAGATAAAAGAATATAATTTGATGTTTATGCATGGTAGAATATTATGAGATGTATATTTGCATGAAAAGATGATTAAATATAAATTGATATATGACAATGCATGTTGCATTAAATAATTTATTGTTTTATTTATATGTACCACTAAACTTAGAGTTTAATGTGTGAGTTTTCTTCTGCGCAGATTTAAAGAGATAGCTAAAGTTGTAGATAAAGACAACAATGAACTTAGTCCAATAAAGCAGCTAAATTTTATAAACTGTGGGTCAAAATTTTTTGTATTTTATATTTTATATTTAGATTTATATAATATCTTTTATGGTTTTATAAAATTAACTTGATATTCTATAAACTTTATTCTATGTAAATAAAATATACATTATTTTTCTTTATATTATTTGTGATAAAATAAATATATGAATATGAAATGTTTTTCAATAAATAAGTTAAAAATAAAAAAAAAATCGGTGTAGTGTTTCCTTATCTGAGCATGTACTGGGGTTTTACATGAACCCTTAACATGCAATTCTCCACGTGGAAGGAATACTTTTATATATATATTTGCTTTAAATCATGTTGGACGAAATAAAATTGAGAAAACAATAAAAGTAAAAAGGAAGAAGAGGCTGTCGATGGAGAAGAATTGTGAAAAAAAGAATAATTTTATGTAATGAATGAGTAGTACAAAGTGTGCCTACCTTTTGGTCAATAAAGCAAAATTAATGGCTTAAAAAATGATTATGTTTAAATCTTCTCATACACACTTAACGTGAAGAAGATATTAATTTATTAATTTTTTTTTTCCAATTTAGTATGGATTTTTAACTTTGCCTAATTAGGTTGCAATTAATATTAATATTCTCATTCCATATTTCTCTTAAATTTGAATTTAAACTCCGATCGCATCGATACAATTTTGATTATGAATAAGTCCGGTTTCTAGTAAGTTTGGTACATCTAATCGTGTAACATACGTGTCAATCAATGTCTAAATTGAAGTGCATTACAATTTTTTTCTAGTCATAAAATGAAATATGAATCATCCAATGTGGGAAATAGAACTAAATAAGCTTTAAAGACAAAATAAAATCAGTTAGACTAATGGAGTCCTATCTCCCATCAATGTGCCACTACAATTTTTTTCAAGATAACTAACAAGTTAATATTTAATAATAATAATAATAATAATAATAATAATAATAATAATAATTATTATTATTATTATTATTATTATTATTATTATTATTATTATTATTATTATTATTATTATTATTATTATTATTATTATTATTATTATTATTATTCAACATTTAACATGGTAATAAGCTTTTTATAGAGTTAAAAGTATTTGAACTTTTTTTTAAAAAAAAAAAGTGGATTCTTTCAACATTTTAGCTATAATAATATATTTTTTGTTATAGGTATTGGTATTATATTCACATCATGGAAAACATAATACAAAAAATATCAACAATTGGGTAATCATCATACTAATAATCCTAATTTAAAAGAAAATATATAGAAATTGATAGATGCTTAGCTAGAGCACACTTCATCAGAGAAATAAAATGTTGATTGATTGCATGATTACAATCTTGCAGGTTTTAAAAATAAATTTCACATCTTTTTACTCATTTTAATAATTCAAATATCGTAACTAATTATTTAATTAATATATTTCAGGATTACTAATACTTAATCATTGGCTCATTATGCATAAATGGCGCTATTTAAATATCTTTTTTTTTTAATCCTTATAAAACTTTATTAACATTTACATATTGTGTAAAAAATTTTAACAATATTGTGTAATACTTTTTTATTATTTAAAAAATTTAATAATTTAATTATTAATTTTTAATGTATTATTACGAAAATTTGCACATCTTCTATCCCAATCCAATATGAGAGTTACATTATCATATGTGTGCGTGTGCGTGTGTGTATATATATATATATACTTTGAAGAAATGTATGTTTCAACTCCTCACAACACATGTGCTTTGTCTATTAAACCTCTAAATTTTTAATTTAGTCATAATAAAATCATTTGATGATTAAAAAATTAAAAATTTTAAAAAATAATTTAAACAAGATTAAAATTGAAGGACTTTATGTAAATAAAATCAGAATTCAAATGAATAACTTAATTTAAACAAAATCAAAATTCAATGATTTAATTTTAATAAAATAAAAGATGAATGATTTAATTTAAAATAAATAAAAAGCTTAGAGGTTTAATAAACAAAAATAATATTTAAATTAATAATCAAAAGTTATGTTTCAATGAGAAATGCTAAGCATAATAAAAGGTGTAACACCCATAAAATAAACTGTATAAGTTGTGTTTGTGGTTTAAAAGAGAGTTGGAGTTGAGTAGAGTTTAAATAAAGAATGAGTATTGAAAAGTTAGTGTTTTCACACATATAACAAGGGGTGTCATGACTATGAATGTTAGATTTTCATTTTACAAACTGTGAAAGGAGTCACAACCATGAATACTGAACATATAGGAGCAGGTGAGAGAGACACTTTTTTCTTTTTTTGCCATGCTCTACTCCCCTACTTTCTGAAACCTAACCTAACATGCCACCTTGACTTCTTGCTATACCAAAACATCTCATCCTCTATTGTTGAGGTTCAAAGAATAAGTTTCAATTAGAGAAAAGTGAGAGAGAAAAGTGAATGAGTGAGAGTGCTTATGAGCTTGTACGAGAGGAGCTCGATTTTGTGTACTTTTGAATTTTATTCACTTTCCATAAGGCTAAAGAGATGTTTTGTTTGTGTTAGGATCTAGGAGAGGAGCTGGAAGTCCATATCAAAGGAAATGACAAGTTTAAAGAGCTTAGTTTTTTGGTTAGGCTCTATCCTAGGTGTAAGGTATGTACATAATCACATTCAAAGACTCGAGTTGTATGATTATGTGTTATTTGTCTTTGATGCATATTGAGATGGGTCAATGACATGATTAATGGCAGATTTTTGGGTTGATATGCATAATAGGGTTTATTATATTATTATGTGAAAATGGTAGATTTTAAATGATAAATTGTTAAATGTTGATGTTTAAAAAGATTAATGACATGAAAATTAACTGGAAAATATGTTGAAATATTGATAAGATGATTGACATTGATCAATCTTAAAGAATTATTGCATATAGAATGATGTGTTATGTTTTCAGGTTTAAAATTAGAAAAATTTATAGATTCATAGTCATGAACTACTCACGGGCGTGAATGTCATATTTTTGAGTTTCTAGTTGAAATAGAATTGTTCACGGGCAAATTTCACGATTGGTTCACAACTAGATTCAGGCTAATAAAAGGGTTCATCACGACTGTGAAACATGTTGGTGATTCAAGATTGAATCATAGTATTGTTCATGGGTAAACTACTTGTGATAATACTTCATAGCCGTGAAAATGAGTTCATGGACGTGAATCAGTTATCTTACATTTTCTTGTATTTTTGGCATGTGAATCAAAGTTGATTCATTCGATGTGGTATACCTCTGTTATCCTGAATATTTTGTGGTATAAAATGAACAAATGGTATGTTTATGAAATATTAAAATGATGGTTTAATAATGGTACAAATATGATAAGTGTTGAGAAATAGTTTTTCCTAATACTCTAAATTAGTCATGTTGGAGATTCTTTTGAAGGACAAAAGTATGCCAAGTGTGCTTCCCTTGATTACATTATGTGCACACTCCTTTATCTCATACATGTGTTTTGGAAAGGTCAGACATGTATCTTAGTAGGGATCATTGGAGAGTCGTATGTTATTCTCATATCCAATTTAATCTAGTTAAGAGTAATGTAGTCAATGAGACGATATTAATATGTTTGTAAGTGTTGTTGACACTTGTGTGCTTACTGGTTTGGTGTTTTATTATGCCATTTTCAAACTTGAATATATATTATATATGAGAACCTTAAAGCATGATATCATGGGTAAATAATATATTGCATATGCAAACATCGAGGTACGTCATGTAGGTATGATGAAGGTAAAAACATAATGCATGTTGTTTTGTATGTTGTGCTTTACATTATTATCTACCACTAAATATTAGATTGCTTAGCGTATGACCTTTTTATCACAGGTTCAGAGCCTAAGAACTGATAGACAACGAAGGACACCTCGGTTTGAGAGTCAATGATACTATTTGATAGGTGGGTGATACACGTTGTACTTTTTATTTTTTATTATTTTTGTTAGGATGAGATAGTTATAGATGTACATATTTTGTATTTAAAAGACATATAATTTTGTAATTACTCATTTTTGTAAACTTTTGGTCTAGTGTTTGCCCTTGTATTTAATGTAACAATTTTTTTTATTGAGATAAAATTGATGTTTAATTTTTATAAGTTATAATGACTATAGTGTATTACAATTTTAAATTTATCATGATTTAAGTCATATGCATTGTAATATTATTTGATATAGTCGAGTTAATTCCTAATTATATTGGAGGGTGTTACAAAAGATAACTATATAATTCATGTTTTTCAATAAAGAGAGAAAAATTGTAAAAATAATTTTTTATTTCTTTATATTTTTTAGATCTCTCTTTTTAGCAATTAATGAGAATTATTTTTTTAAGTGATTATAGTTAATATTACTCATGTTTCAACAATTTTATGTAATGAGTTTGAATAGTTGTAAGTAACGACCTAAGTAATGAGATTCATCAAATTTTCATTATTTTTATTTATTTTTATATTTAAATAATAATTTATAATGAATTATTTTATTCATAATTAAAAAAAACTAATATTAAAAATTCAAACTTGAATTCAGGTTTATTTGAATTTCAATTTTTAATGAAGGCAACTTTTTATATATATATATATAAGATTTATAGTAATCACCGTTGAGAGTGCAATAGGAATATGCTATTTCATCAAATCTTCATAGAAACTGTAAATTTTGTTAATTGAGCCTAAAATTAATTCCATTTCTTGATTTTAACTGGAATGTCCGGAATTTGAAGCAGAACATTGGCTAGTAGATAATTACATTAGCCATTTTATTGTTGATAGGCGACAGCACAGTTTGAGTTGAGTGCCAAATCATTTTTTTCATCACTTTTTTACAGTTTAGTCCGATTACATTTTAGACATCACAAAAGCATTTTGAGTATTCGATTTTTAGTAATTTTGAATCTTTGAGTTCATTATTAAGCAATCTAACACCAACATTGAATTAATTCAGATCAAAAGGATCAATAAATATAACACCATTTCTAATGTAAGCACAAGGGGATTCATTGAAACCAAACAACATAAAAAATGTATCCACCCGCAAGACCCAATCCCAACTGTCAATTTATGACTGATAAGAGAATCAGCAGCCCAGTGCAATACAAGTTTGCAAGCAACAGACTAGATGATATCAGTGATGTTAAATATGCGCAATCCGAGACTGCACATCTAATCCCATCCCATCCATAGTCTAACAATAAAAAAATACGAGTTAACAATGCGCATTGGAAGTAACCAAACTGTGCACGAGTTGTAGAATTTCCAACTCAGGAAATTGTTTATTTCCTTTAGGTATCAGGAGCGGCAGCGAGGGCAGCAGCAGCCGGGGGCTTCAAAAGTGGTTGGAGCGCCTTGACAACAATGCTCATGTTTGGCCGGAACTCAGCTTCATACTGCACACATAGTGCGGCCACAGCAGCCAGCTGCAAAAGCAAATAAACAATATCAATAGGTAACTTAGTGCATCCACATGTACACCGTCATATGTGAATGGATTATATAAAATAGAAGAATACCTTGGCCACTCCTTTAGGAGGATAATCTCCCTTCAACTTTGGATCTACGCATTGTTTAACTTTGTCCTCACTCAGCCTTGGAGTAGCCTGACAAAAAGCAAATTTGTTACACAAGAATATCTAACAAAAGAAGAAACTGCTGAAAGTAGGAGAGATGTTAACATTTACAGAAACAAGAAGGAAACAAGAAGGAACAAGGCTCTGATGGAAACATGAAGACTCACCCAAGTGACAAGAGACTGCTGTCCTCGTGGCATGGTGTGATCAACAGGTTTCCTACCAGTTAGAAGTTCCAGAAGAACCACCCCAAAACTATAGACGTCACTTTTCTGTGTTAATTGCCCAGTCATTGCATACCTGTAGACCAATTAGACAATTCAAACATCATTATATTGCTCCATGACAAATTATGTTTAATCAAAAGAAGAAATGATGAGATGACTTGGAAGGATATACATGGTATAAAGTGATTATTGAAAAATTATGCACATGGATGAAGACAGCTTCCACTAAATAGTTGGCGTTAAAAGAAATCTTACAACATAAGAGCTGTGAAAGCTACATAAAGTTTTTTTGGAATCATTACTTAAGCAACATGCCTCAGCTATTTCCCCCAAAGGAGAACCTTTATATGGGAAGCAAAAACAAGGATAATCAAAGGAAGCAGCAGTAAAATGTAGAGATGCATATTCAGAAGAAAATGCACTTCCAGTAAGCAGTTGCCTGTAGGCATTATAAAAATAAATAAACAAATAAATAACTGTAAATGCCCAGGCGGTTGGGAGGTCAACATAATTTGCAGAGAGAAAACATCCCACAAACTGCATCCCAAACAAATCTCTGAATGAAGATCTACAAATAGCATTATCTTCAAGGATATAACAATATCCTCCAAAAAGGTACTACAAGAAAATTGCAGGAACTGCATTCTTCAAATAGATCAAGCAGAAATACACTATATATATATATATATATATATATATATATATATATATATATATATATATATATATAATTTAATAAAAAAAGCATCTTATTAAAATAAACGAAGACCTTAATTGAAAACAAGAGTTTATCAGCAGATAATTAAAAAATCAATTAATGATGCATGTCACTGCCTAAAGGATGGTTGTAAAGCACAACCAAGTTTGTTTTAGCATAATATCACAAATTTAAGCAATTTAAACTAGGCACGATACCAAATATTACATTGCAATTTAATTAAAATGAAGTATAACAGGTAATAAATTCAAAATATGAAAGTCCAAAAGTAAACATATCAAATGACATAAATCCCACAAAATTTTTATTGTTTGTTTACTTTTTTAACTGCCCAACTTATTTTGAATTGATATGAAATGAAAAACAACCCATAGATAAATACTTTCAGCACAAATTGTACAGGAAATTTGGGTAAAATTTAAAGTCAAGGAAATGACACACAAACACCCGTATTGAAGCTAGGACAGAAAGAAATTTTTTTTGAAATTCACAATTAATTACTATTAGCATAATCACTTCCCTATCTATAGCAATCCTTAAAGCACAGATAATAGTTATTGCAAAGTAAAAAAGAAAAGAAAAGAAAAGAAAGCCATCATCCCCCTGTCCAGAACTCTAGTCTCCTTGTTCAAAACCTTCTTCCCTGTCCAAACATGACTCTACATCCAAATTTTCAATGCTAAAATGTTTTCCTGTTGGCCTTAATGGAGTTGACAAAATAACCTATCTTCATCAGGTAATTAGAAATTGTGGTTGCATGCACATTCAAAACTATAAAGCATGATGATACACAAAGAAACAGAAGGTGTCACAGGAGCATTACTCTGGAGCATGATAACCAAAAGTTCCCAAAACACGAGTTGAATGAAGCCGAGCAGCCATATCAGGAGCCTGATTTGAAAGGTTAAAATCTGCTATCTTGGCTTTGAAGTCTTCAAATAGAAGCACATTGCTTGATCTGATATCTCTGTGTATTATAGCAGGTTGTACCTTCTCATGCAAGTATTCCAAACCCCTTGCTGCATAAACTGCAATTCTAACACGTTGCATCCAATCAAGTGTGGGACCTGGCTGTGCACCTTGAACTCCCTTTCTACCTATCATCACGAAAGCAAGTAAAGTAAATTGATCATTATTTCCAAAGAAAATTTGCTGTTAAGTCATACAAATTACATGTAATTGACTAGTACAAAACGTGAGTGCACACCATGCAGTATATCATGGAGAGATCCCATAGTTGCAAATTCATATGCAAGCACTCGTAAATTTCCTTCGACATAGTAACCAAGCAACTCCACAACATTTTCATGCTTCAACCTTGACACATTAGAAACCTGCAATCAAAATGCAGTATCATCAGGCATCTTCAGACACTAGAAGCCGACACAATCATTTAACATAGATTAGAATATAATCACAATAAAAAATGGAAAATAAGACGTTTGTTTCTTCAAATATTAAAGACACACCTGAGTCAAAAATTCAACGTTTGACTCTGGCTCAGGTGCAACATCAAGTTTTTTCACTGCCACAGCTTTCCCATTATCTAAATTAGCATAATAAACTCTTCCATAGGATCCTTCACCGATCAATGCCTTTGAACCAAAATTGTCAGTCTTCTCTTTCAGTTCTTCCAAAGACAATGCAGGCACTTCAATTGGAGGGGCTTCCTTCTTCACTTCATCTCTTACAGGAGCTGATACCTTTGAGCCTTTTGTAGGGTTCCCTATTAAAAAGAAAAGGCCCAAAATTGACAATCATCAGAAAATCAACCATGAACAATCATTTTTTAAGACAACATATGAAAATAATGAACCATAATCATTTATGATGGCTCCTTCATTTCTCACTTCTCAATTGAAACTTTAAATGCTACCAAGAATGACAGAATTTACTTTTTCCACATTTTTTTCCCTTGACTCACAAATACCAACTCCTTGGAATTTATGTACCTACAAGAAATCCAATAATTTTGTGCTGTAAAATAATTCAGTCCTAGATCAAAATGTTCAGCTACTCAGAAAGGATTGCGCTGATCTAGTGCCTAAGTGGAAAATAAATCGGTGCTTGAGTGACTCAGCAAAGACAGTTTACAAAATAACTATTTAGCATTCCAATAGCGATGATAATTCTAAGGTAAGGATGCAAATGTATTCTTATGGAGGTAGTGACTACCTAGACACTGCATAGACATAACTCATATTCTCTATTTAAAAACACAAAAATCTGACCACAATCAAGCAAAAGTTGCAGAAAGAAAATTATACAATTTTATGCAAAGTACTTACACTTAAATATAGTTTCTCACTCATAAAATTTCGCTTGATATTTCCATATCGTTAAATCAACACCCAGAGTTCCCAATAAACTTTTTTGCTGCAACAATGTGTTTAAAGCTTGATGATGAACACTAAAAAGTCTCAGACAGAATTTCCTTAGGCTTACCTTAAAAACTCAACTGTAATTATAGACAACTAGCATAAAATAACATATAATTATAAAAAAAGTACCATCTGCATAGTGCTTTGGGCTTCTTAGGTGCTCATTCTCTCGCGAGGAGTACGGTTCTTCCACATGACAGGTGCAACAAAGCCACCTGCGCATCTTGTCTCTCTTCCTCAAATATAAATCGTCTACAGCACTTGCCTTATCCTATATAAATTAACCAGGAGAATGTGCATGTGCCTAAATCATACAGACAAAATGTTCAATTAATTTCAACACCAAAACTTAAAAATACAAGGAGTGAAATTAAAATGACAATTCAGCAAACAACAAATTACAATCTATAGGGTTTTTGTTATTTAATCCCATCATTTAAATACAATACATAACTGGAATTAAAAAAACAAAAAACTGGGCATGCAAAACGCAAGGAAATGATGAGAGCAACTAGGTACAGTTTCTGATCATCAACAGAAAGATTCACCATCACATATTTTTTTGACCTCCATTTCATCTATAATGAAAATCTAAATTAATTTTCTGTAAATCAGAGTCAACTTAATCAACATCTTCATCTCGTCCAATAGTCGTGTACTAAAAAGGAAACAAAAAGGAAAAGGAAAACAAAATAGACCCATTAATCCAATTTCTCCAATAAACTGATCAAATCGATTATTTTTTCTCCCCAATCCATATTAAGCAAATAAATTAAAGAGAGAGAGAGAGAGAAGATTGCAATCGAGCCTCACCAAGAAATTGCGCAGATAAAAATTGTCCGCCATTAAATACCGAGAAAGAAAAAAGCAAGATAAAAATAAAACCCAAAAAATTCTTGAAAGAAAGAACAAAAGAATGGGAAGAACCGAAAGGCAAAAGAAAAAACCGTGGAGACAAAGAAATGAAACCCCAAAGAAAAGAGGAAAAGAAAGGTGGAAATATAAAAACTGGTAAAAGAAGCAGCAAAAAACAAGAATAGCCCAAGATCGAAACCGAAATAACAGGAAAAACCAAAATACCTGACAAGCTTTTATCTCTCTATCTCGCTGGAATTGTCTCTAAAAATCGACTGCTTTAATTGGGAAATTGAGATAGAGAGACAGAGAGACAGAGAGAGAGACAGATTGGATATAATAAAGCACAGAAAGAAAAGGGCAGAGACAGATTGGCAACGCGCAAACAAGAGAATGAAAATATATTAATTTAATGTTATAACTGTTTCTTTTTGTCGTTGCTCTTTTCCTCTTCGTTTCCGTTCTCTCTCTCTCTCTCTCTCTTAAAAAACATTTCATTTTAGTTTAAAAAATAATAAACAATCGTTTTGTTGACTTACATATATTTTAAAATTTTATTTTATTGAGTTCTTTTAATTTTTATTTTATTGAAAAATTATTAAAAATATATGATTTATGAAAAAAATATGTAAAATTTAAGGGTTTAGTAGATAAAAGTAAAAAAAATTCAAGGATTTAATATAATAATTGACAAAAACCAAAATTCAAAGATTAAGATATATAAAATCTTTTAATCTTTTTAATTGAGCAATTCATTAAAATATATTTCTATTTATTTATTTTTTGTCGAATAAATTCTTGAATTATTTTTTTTACTAAATAAAATAAAATTCTAAAAAAGTAAAAGCAAAATTAAAATTTTATGTGAAATAGTAAGAAATTAAAGTCTTAATGGGTTTAGTAAAATAAAAATTAGAAATTTAAGGATCCAAATGAACAATTCTAATGAGAAGCAAGGGTAAAAAATGCATTTTTCGAAAAAGCCAGGGCGGTCCAGACAGAGTATAAATGAAAGTGGAAATGACCAATGTTATTGCTTCGTAGTAAATAATTGGCTGTGTGTATATGGTGGGTTGAAATGGGGAACTTGTAGCAAAACCAATAAATGATTCATAGTAAATAATTGAGAAATTTGCAAACTGGGTTTGTTTGACTGCTTATTTTGCATCGTGACAGGGAAACTAAAAGATAATAAAATCTCAAAAAAAAAAAAAAGAAGACTTGTAACAATATTTTTAAATTTTGACAAAACATTTTAATTTTAGAAAAATGGGATATGACCAATTTGAGCGATCCAGTTTAGCACCGGCCATCATTTAATCTTACTGATTAAATGCCAAATTAGTTAATTTATTTGTAATTAATTCTTGATGAGAAAATTAAAAGATATATAGGTCTACTCAAATTCTCATGATGCATAGATGAAGTGCTATTACGAGAAAGAGTCCCACTAATATTGTATTCAGATTATCAATCTGCAAAAACAACTTATTTCAGACCCTAATTGCTGCTTGTTAAAAGATCAACCAGCACACCCCATAGCCCCATCTTGAATCTTGATAAATCACCCCAAAGTGACTTTTAAATTAAATCATGTTAAATTAATATTTAATTCATAATTAAAATCATCCGATCAATTAATTTGATTTTATTTTATTTTATAAATACTATTAAAAATTATTAGATACTAAAAATCTATAACCCAGTTGGTTGAAGATTTAAAAAAATCTTTCAATTCTCTCATCTCCCAATATTATGTACTTAATAAAAAATGGCATTCATGTTTAATTATATATATATATATATATATATATATATATATAGACTTAGAAAGACAATCAACGTGATGATTAAATCATGTTTAATTGTTTAATTAGAGTGTCCCCATATGTTTGGAGGTTGTAAGGAATTATGAGTCAACAAGGTGGAAAGTGATGAAATCCAACCACCTAATATTGTGTTTTTTTTTATTACATAATATGCATGAGGAATGCTAATTACATTATTTATTTTTGAACATTTTTGAACATTCTTTTTTTAATTAGTTGATAAATATAGAAATTTTTAAAAATAATTTTTAATTTTTTTATCTTTTTATTTTTTTAATTACTAATTATTTAAAAAATGAGTGTTAGAAAATATTAAAAAATAAGATTATTTTTAGCTATTTCTTTTTCCATTTGATATTTTAATATTCTTTTGTCAGCTTTCCATAGTTTTTGTATCATCACTTTCTCATTCAAAATTAGAGAAGTCTTTTTCAGCTATTTGTAATAATATAGTGAGCTAGTAATCACTGATAAACGTTTATTTGGATGAATGTTAAATTCATTCTCCATTTTTTAAAATTCTCTAATATTTATTTTCTGATTTAATAGTAAATAGAGATAAATTTTTAAAAATAATTATTTTTTTCTTTCATTATCCTCTTTCCTCCTCTCTAAAAAAAGAGTGCTGGAAAATACTGAAAAATTGAGAGTATTATAATATTTCTTTTTATAAAGTCCTTAATACAACACCTTAAAAGTTTAAACTTTAATAATTTTATTATTTTAATTTTTTTGGTATTTAATAAAAAAACAGAGGATTCCCCTCATGTTTTTATCTAAAACATCGGATTAATTCTTTTTTTTTTTTATTTGGTTAGTAGCCCAGCAGGTCATATAACAAATTATTTTTATATAATCTTTCTTCTTATGAAAAAACTTAATACTTTCCAATTTAAACTTTAATATTCTTTTGCTATCAATTTAAATCCTAATAATTATTTTACTTTAACTAACATTCTCTCCATCCATATAAATTCTAATTGAAAGATAGAATGTGAACTGACACACTAATTAAGTTTAAAATGTCAAGTTAAATCATTAACTGTGCAATATGCTAACTTTTTCTTCTAAAGGGCTAAGCTGACGTATTACAAAATTAACCAAAGTCTTTTCTCAAATTCTCATATATTATAACGCTGGAAAAACATATTTTATAGTTTTAATTCTTAACTAAGAAGGAGACAATTAATCCTATTTAATGTATCAGATCAATATTTTATCTTTTAATTAAACATTAGATGAATGGAGAATGTGCAAGTTAAAAATAAGATAAATATTATGATTTGAACTGATAGTGAAAAAAAAAATGTTAGGATTCATATTAAAAATACTCTATGCGTTAGGAATTTTTTATAATTTACTATATATAAAATGAGTAAAATAGAGAAAATATTTTTTTTCTTATATACTAATTTACAATTCCATGATTAATTTTAAAACATATGATTTAATTGCAAAAAAAAACACGTGATTTAATGCGTTAAGTTATAACTTAATTAAAAACATCGTTATAACTAAGTTACACTGTTACACATATAAATATTAAAATTTTTACATCAATTTACTACATAGTTTGAAATTATTTAAAAAAATATTAGTATGATGCCGTCAATTAAAATCTTGTAATTAAGGTACAAGATTAGTTTCAACGGATAATTCTAATTGACTGATTGAAATTACATATAACATGACAAAAAAAACTTATAATACATGTAAGTGAATTGTACCTTTGTTACAAAAGTATTTATTTATAGTCAATAATTTTTTTTAATTAAGCGTTTTATTTTGTTTTTCTTTGAATTGTTAGTATTTGCAAATTGCAATAGCCAATAGGTTCTTTTATATATATTTTCATTGAAGCAGCTCTTAACAAGGCCATGTCCTTGAAAAAATTTCTTGTGAGAAATAAGTACCAAAATTTGAAATAGTGTGTTGTTATATTTTAGCAATGATCGTTGCAAAATAAAGAGGAATTGAGAATAATTTTCTTTTGAAATAAAATTGATATATTTCATTCTATACTAGAGAAAGCAAAATATCCCATTATCACATTGCCAACAAAATGTATTTGGAGCCATATTAAGATGTTGAAGTATGTATTAAGCCAACATAACATCAACAACTTGTAAATGAAGAAGGTTTCATAAGAATGCAAAATGCACTAAAATTGATACATTTTAGTCAAAGAAAGGAACAAACGGCTACTGAAAGCTGAGGTTGCTTCAAGAAAAGATATTGTTTTTTTTTTTTAAAATATTTTTAGGTTAATTTTTTTTTTTATAAATTGAGTATATTTGCTTTAGGAGATTTAGCTCTCAAATTTGTCAACAGAATTCAATTAGTTTATGATCGAGTGAGCATAATATTATTTAGAATTTTTAGCACTGACTTACCCCAATTTATCACAAATTAACAAGACTACTCCCATGTAGGTAAGTAGCGTAGCTCAAAGTTAACTCAGTGCGATACATTTGATATGTTTTTTAAAAGTTTCATTGCAACTATAACCATCTTGTATATATATTATTTGCCATTTAAAATATTGACTCTTTTCACATATATATATATATTAAATGCCGATTACATCAATTTGGTCTAAGATAGAGATTGAGTGATCTTTTAGCAATGAGAAGGGAGGAAAAATTGAGATGAAAGCTTCATGATTACCCAAGATTGCAAAAGAATTGAGCACCACTGCCGGTCAGAATTTGGCGTAATTGGGCAAACTCTCTTCCTTCAAATTAATGAGAAACTAGGGGCCTTCTTTTTTTTTTTTTTAATTTTTTTACTTTGATCTGATATTCTCTAATCAATTACTCCGCAAATAATTACTGGCTTATGTGTGGTATACCACATTTTGAAATAGTAATATAAATCTCATTCTAAATTTGAATTTGTTAGTGAAAATATTTGAGAGTAATATTATAATTTTTGCATAAAAATACCTAATATTCCAAATTTATTAGTATTTGAAATAATTTCCACATTTTTTCAATAAAATATTTTATATTCCTAAAAATATCATCAACAAAACTAGACACAGCAAAATATAATTTCAATTTTTATTATATAAACATATCAAAGAGAAATATTAGAATCTTAAAACACTAATTTAGAAATAAAATTCCATTTACTATGGAATTCTATTTACTAAACATACTATTGGAGCTATCAATCTCCCCCATCTGCTCTTATCCCAGTTCATATTGTTGAACAACTGTTTACCAAACAAAAAGAAAAAGCAAATAAACAAAATGAAGAAACACTTTCTATAATACTGTGGTAGTTTGGCACTAGAGTGCCCGCCTAGGAATATTAGTTGATGATTTCTCCTTCTTCTTCTTCTTCTTCAGTTCTCTCAATTTCCTCAACAAGACTACATTTTCTCTCTAACTCACTTTCCGCATGAGCATCATTGTCATGACTCTGATTACCATTACCAACAAAATGGCCAAAATTTTCAGCTGTTTTTTGGTTCTTAACTTCAGAAAAATTCTTCCCTGAAAGTAGGGATCTTTCTGTTCCCGCCCCATCCTTTGTCTCTCCTTCCTTAACTACCACTGTAGGAAATTTCAAAGCCTTCTGTGGCCAATTCTCAAAGAATGAGTTAATCACCATGAACCTAAGAGCCTGCAGTAGGTGGCGCTTATCTCTCCTTACATCTGCACTCAGAAGCTTCTGCAGAAGTGTTGGCTTACTTTTGTTGAAAGAGGATATGTTTGACGAAGCTTTGTTCACTGATGCTTGCTTCTTGGCCAACTGATCTTTTTTGTTATATCTTCCTCTTCTATCATGCTTGTTCCAGGATCTCCCCTTCTTAGCAAAACCGCTTCTATTATCTTCCCTTTCATTCACTTGTTTCTCTGAATCTGAGATGTAATGAGATGGTATTTCAGCAACTTCAACTCCCAACTCTGCCTGCTTTGCTAAGATCTCCCTGAGTTGCTGTACCAGGATTCCAACAAAGTATCAATAACTGATAGATGCTTTGGAGTTTAAAATGAAAATGCAGTACTTCAATATGCATACAAGCAGATCATCCATTTCCATGGCATTGTACCAATCAAATTTCCAATATAAGTATATTTAAAAGTATATTCTCTTAATAGCTTATAACTAGCAAAAGCATTTTGCAATTTTCCCTTGACCATAAAAAGTTGAACATTTCAGAGATGACTGCCACTTCCACAAATTTAAACAGCATGTTCTCCTCATCCGAACAGAGGTGCTTTTCAAATACCAAGTTACCACAAAACTAAATTATTCCAGTTACCCAAATTTGCTTCAAAACACTCTAATCTAATTCATCCTTCCACATTTATGGCAACTTTTCAGAGTGGGGTAAACCAAAATCTCTTCTTTTTTTTTGCGCTCCGATTAACTTGAGGAAGATCAAATTTTGAAGAGCACTTGAAGTACTGAACTTCATCTACAGCTTTATATCACAGACACCTATCCAATTCAAACTTTTGATCACAAAAGCGGGAAGGAAAAAAAATAAAGATTTTGATTTCAATGAGGAAAACTTTCCGCTATGGAATAAACATTTATAAATAACATGTAACTGGATGCTACAATTCACTGATATGTAAGATTGTAAATTCCATCCCCTTAACTAGAGCTATGTTACTATAAAAAATGAAAACAAATATATTCTTGATGAAATGGTGTCATTGTTGAAAGAATGCAGGAAATGACTCGCCTTCAAGTTTATGCATTGACCGCATTTACAAAAATAATTGGGAAAAAAAACATGCATTTATACGTAAAGCACCTCTCTGCGTAGTTTGGCATCTTCATTGATGACCCCAGAGTTCATCATCCCTTCACTGTGCTTCTGTCAGAGGCAAAAAGTCAACCATTAGGACAACCATTTGATTTCAGTAATATAGCAAACAGATAAACCAGGAAATCAGACCTTCTTGATATTGGCTTTTGATGGGTAGTTCTTCTTCCGTTCTTCACGCCATTGTTTAATTTCTTGTTCCGTATAGGTTAAAGCAAGAGACCTTCTCATGTTTAAGATAAAAATAGATTATCAGCTGTTTGTAAATAATATAAACAAGAGACTCCATGGGAAAATTAGTTTCAGAAATTCAATACCACACAAGCAACAAAAAGAGGCGCTAAATTTTAAGAATGATCATACCTAATACGTAATCAAAAGCATAAAAATGACATGTACAGGTAAAGTTTTGTTCATTTCCTTTTTGCGGCAACAGGTGTAGATATTTAACTTCTTTTGTTTTGGAACATTTTTCCCCTATTCGTACAAGTAAAACAGAACTCAACCATATGTCTCTTGGGCAAAGAATAAAAAAATAGTGATGAGGCTTTCTATAGGTGAATTTGAGTAGGAACCCAACAACTATCCAAGAACAATCAGCTCATGGTACTCAATTAGGGGGTGTTTGGTTCATGAAAAATGGGGTGAAAATGAGAATGAGAAATAGTGATTCTCATTGTTAATGTTTGGTTAGCAAACAAATAAAATGTAATGGAAATGAGATTTTCCCATCAATAGGAATCACCCATTTCCCTCTCCCCTAGGAAAGAATATTTAATTCTCATGGGAATCAAGTCAAACTAACTAAATAATGGTGAAACTTTCTATTTTTTTACAAATCATGAGTTATATACATAAATACATATTTTTTAATATATTTGAAATTCAACTTTTATTTACAAACAAATTACCTTATTTTATCTTTATAAATACTTTTTTTTTTTGCATTTATTTTTGTTTTTATTTTAAATGTAGAAGTGAATGTATAATTTACTATTAAATTGCAATAAAAATCTAGATTAGACAAGGATTTTCCAAAAAAAGAGATAAAAAAACAACATACTTTTTTTTAATTATTTTTTTAATTGTAGTTTTTAATTTTTAATTATTAATAAATGTAAAATTGATTAACAATGGTAATTTCATATTTGTAATTATTTTTTAATAAATTATAATTTTTTTCCAATTATTATAATTTTTAAAAGTATACATATTAAAAAATATATAAAACATGAAATTGATTTTCAATCTTATTCTAATGTTTAACCAAACATGTGCAAGTGGAATTTCATTCCCATTCTCATTCTTTAATAAATAAAAATGAACCAAACAACATGCTAAAATTAATCATTCTCATTCTTATTCCCCTTCATTCCCATTCCCATTCCCATTCCCATTCCCATTTTCATTCTCAATCTTGAACCAAACAGGTCCTTAGTTTCCAGTTTCCACACAGTCAATTCCATGACCAAAAATGGATATTCAAACCCAAAAATTAAATCAGATTAGGCACCTTGAACAATTCAAAATATTCAGTCATGACACCTTGCTCCAATCACTTAAACAACACTTGATTGAAAAGTTGAAAGTTATAAAAACAAGGTTATGAAAGAAAAACTGACCCATATCATGTTCAGACTTGTCTGAAAAATATATAGTTGCCAACAATCAGCTTATGGATTTATTAGTTCCTAAAAAATGACTTTTTTCTATCTATCGTTAAGCATTCTACAATTTTTAAAGAAGTTAGACTAATGATAAAATATCAAGTTACCACAACTCTTTCTCTAGATATAGGTTACCACATTTTTAGAGAGAGATATCTGGCAGACTTTACCTTTTCCTTTCTCCAGCTTCTGCAGTCGAACCAGTGCGACCTAATTTTGTTGCCTTCCCATAGCCACACCCTATTTTTAATTATTTTTAAGGAAAAAAAGTAATGATAAAACACAACAATCACCAATCAGCAGCCACATACACCAGAGATGTTAATTTATGTGCTTCAGTTTATGCCCTACCTTAAACGTACATCCAGAAAAATGTAGAAGCACATTTGCCACACCAAAAAAGATTAAAAAAATAGAGAGAGGGAAAGAGGGAGAAACACATTTTGAGAGTTATACATAAGACATTTCTTGACAGGTTTCTGGGATTTCATAATAAAGATGCACAAGCTATAAAAAGTTTTCCTTGATCTTCCTCTGAGTTACTTTGATCTTCAGATGTGTCATACAGCAAAAAATAAATAAATTATCCAGCCATAGTAAAGAGAAGATTCTTTAGGCTCTAACTCAATGGCCGAGATCCAGAAGATTCTTTAATGTATTGACAAGGCTCCATCTCCACTTTACAAGTTAGATCAGGTAATAACATCAATCTTGGATGAGACTTCCAATGATTTATATGAGTCTACTGATTCGTACATCCAACAGTTACATCAGGTCTACAGGTCATGTTAGGTAACTTTTCAGTTTGCAAATCATCCACTCAGGGGTCAGCAAATTGTGTGAACTCAAGGTCATAAACACAGAAAACCACAATGATCCCCATCTATTGCAGTCTTCTTCTATTGCCATGTTTATTAGGAATACAACTAAAAGCGTATAAGGGAAGAAAACAAATACAAATGCAAAAAGAGCCTGTACTATGGTATAAGGATGCTATCCATTCTTCATTACTTAATCTTGCATTCCTTATAAACATAAAATACAAAAATTTCTAGCAAGTTTTGACCACGAACCTGTTCCCTTGTGTTCATTAGAAAGTCCAAACTTTCTCTTTCCATTATTTATAAGATGAAACTGAGAATTCTGATATCTGGAGAAGTTGAATACATGATGAGTAACAAAAGACTCATACAGAGAAGATATAGAACCCAAAAGCAGGATAAAAGTACACACCCAAATTTTGATGTCTCTTTCTTTAGGTTCTTTCCAAATTCCTTTCTTGGAAAGTTTTTCCGGTTGGAACTTGAAGTATTACCCTATTAGAAAGTTAAATGTTAAACTGACAGTTGCAGCACAGCAATTAGTAATCCATACATTACTGGTAAGCAAAAACACAATGAAGTAAAATATACTCAGAATTTACAAATGTTAGGAAGGAGATGTTAATACATGCCAGGACAAAACTGCAAGAGACTAAGCGAAACAACTTAGTGAAATATCTTGCTATCTTATATGATGCACAAATGGCTTATATACAATCTTAACCTTACAAAAGGTATTTGGTGATCAGTATTACAAATTTACAGGTATGCAGCACTTATAGCTAGGTCAAGAAAACATTATCAAACTTGGAATCATTAGATTTATAATGGCATATAAGTTGAAGGACCCATGAAATTTCCACTATAAAAGGGATCACAAAGAGCTATAAGTTCTACATTAAGGACCAAGACTAGAGCTGGAAATTTTGGACACGACACGATTAAACGACACGAAACGACACGGACTTAACCGTATATGGATATGAACTAAACGGATATAGGTCATAACCGTGTCAATACGATTGCGACACGAGAAAAATCGTGTCATAAACAGATTTTACCTGTCTAACCTGTTAAGACACGATTAGACACGATTAAAAATATATTATTTTATCAATTATAAAGATATGACTAATTATTTTAGTATTACTCAAAATTCAAATATATATTATAATATTATAAATATATATAATACATATTTATAAATGAATAAATGAATTAAATTGATTAAATTAAAGTTTAATTAATTAAATTAAAATTATTAATTAAATGTAAATTGATTAAATTAAATTTTTAATTTAATATTTGTGTCTATTCATGTACAATCATGTCGTGTCGTGTTAAGTAAAATTGTGTATAATCGTGTCGTATAAAATATATACGTTTAGACACATTAAGTATTACTCAATTTATAATATTATAAATATATATAATACATATTTATAAATGAATAAATGAATTAAATTGATTAAATTAAAGTTTAATTAATTAAATTAAAATTATTAATTAAATGTAAATTGATTAAATTGAGATTAAATTGATTAAATTAAATTTTTAATTTAATATTTGTGTTTATTCGTGTACAATCATGTCGTGTCGTGTTAAATAAAATCGTGTATAATCGTGTCGTATAAAATGTATACGTTTAGACACATTAAGTAGATCGTGTCTAATTGTGTCATATCGTATAATTTATACACATTAAGTTAATCGTGTTTAAACGTGTCGTGTCGTTTTAACACGGATTTTAACCGTGTCGTGTTCGTGTTTCCAATTTTTGACATGATTAGTTAATCGTGTCGTGTTCATGTTTTGTATAATCGTGTCATATCCGATTGAGACACAACACGATTAGACACGACACGAATTGCCAGCCTTAACTGAGACAAATTCCAATACTGTATCACCAATAACTGGATCCCACAGGTAGATGAAATGCTTAAAACTATCTTCATTGATGCTGTGGCAGCATAGTATAGCTTGCATAAGAAATCAGAACAAACTACCATTCTGATGTTACTAATATTTTCACTCAAAAACTTACCAGAGAATTCACCATAAATCAAGCAATTACAAAATAAGTTAAAAATGCTCGTTGTGCCATATGTTTATTGTTGACAACTCTTAGGCTCCACCTGTTCAGCCTTCTTTTTCCTTATCTTTTCTACCTTAGCTATTATGAATGAAAATTGAAAAAGCAATCTGTACTTGGGCAACAAAATGCAATACATATATGTCCACTATAAAAAGGATCACAAAGAGCTATAAGTTCTATGTTAAGGACCGAGACAAATTCCAATACTGTACCACCAATAACTGGATCCCGCAGCTAGATGAAATGCTTACAACTATCTTCATTGATGCTGTGGCAGCACAGTATAGCTTGCATAAGAAATCAGAACAAACTACCATTCTGATGTTACGAATATTTTCACTCAAAAACTTACCAGAGAATTCACCATAAATCAAGCAATTACAAAATAAGTTAAAAATGCTCATTGTGCCATATGTTTATTGTTGACAACTCTTAGGCTCCACCTGTTCAGCCTTCTTTTTCCTTATCTTTTCTACCTTAGCTATTATAAATGAAAATTGAAAAAGCAATCTGTACTTGGGCAACAAAATGAAATACATATATGTTCACTATAAAAAGGATCACAAAGAGCAATAAGTTCTACGTTAAGGACTGAGACAAATTCCAATATTGTATCACCAATAACTGGATCCCGCAGGTAAATGAAATTCTTACAACTATCTTCATTGATGCTGTGGCAGCATAGTATAGCTTGCATAAGAAATCAGAACAAACTACCATTCTGATGTTACAAATATTTTCACTCAAAAACTCACCAGAGAATTCACCATAAATCAAGCAATTACAAAATAAGTTAAAAATGCTCATTGTGCCACATGTTTATTGTTGACAACTCTTAGGCTCCACCTGTTCAGCCTTCTTTTTCCTTATCTTTTCTACCTTAGCTATTATGAATGAAAATTGAAAAAGCAATATGTACTTCGGCAACAAAATGCAATGCATATATTTGCTTTTCAACATTTTTTGACAAAAGGCAATGTCTTCTTTATGAAAAGCAAAAATCAGTATTGCAGTTGCAATTTCATTTTTATATCTGGAAGTGAGATTCGTATATTTATCAAATGTAATTTCCAATTATTAAATTTGCTTTTCAGCAAAATCACAAAACTTAAGAAGAAGCAAGCTAACCAAATAGAACATAGCAATATTTGGAAGATTTTGAATTCTAGTATGATTATTTCTTTCAAGTACTGGCATTCACCAAACGTGATAGAGGTAATGACATTTAAAAATGAACAGTATTATCATTCCAACAAATTAACATAGCTTTGAGCACAACATATAGCAACATGAGATGGAAACAACAGCCATATAACTGTCAAGAACTCTAGCACCCTATCTTAGACATAGATGAAGAACTTGCTGTGAAGTGCATCCAGCAAGCACCAAGTTAAGGTAATAATAATAACCCAGCAGTGATAGCTGACTTCATCAGGTAGAAGACATGAAAACAAGAACCTTGAGAGCTGCAGTGGCGGCATATCATAGAATACTATATAAGAACAAAGTACCTTTACTGCATAACCAGTGAGTAAAATTAGCAAAATTGTTTATGACAAACTACCATTTTTCCACTTATAGATTGGTTAAATGGATTATGGATACAAGAAAGAAATACTCAAGCTAGACATAATCTCTACAACAAGTACACCCAACAAAAAATTTAAAAAAGAGGCAAAAATAGGGGCTAATCAGCATTCCAGTCAAAATTTAAAAGTAGATACCTGTTTCCTAAATGAAGCAGAGTGTCGTGAGTTCTGGGTTTGTGGCATTGTGGACGAGTTAGCATTCAATCGTGCAGTTGTCTTTTGTTCCGCAAAGTTCAGCTGGTTTGTATTAGTTTGCTGTCCTCCAGCAGCAAACGGCGGATTTGGGAAAAAGTTGGGATTTTGAGGGCCAACAGTTTGAGAAGGATTCGGCATTGGGATAGGAACAACAGAATTGAGATTATGCATTAGATTTTGTAAATTGGGGAAGCCCAAACTTTGATTGAGATGCTGAGGGAAATTAGAAAAATTAACAGAAAACGGTTGCCCTTGAGGTTGACATGAGTTCAATTGATTCATAAACATGGGGACTGTATTCATACTATTTGAATAATTTTGTAGAGCAAAACCCATTTGGGGCATACCCATTTGATTAAAGAAAGCAGGTTGTTGAGTGATCAAAGGGGCCATATTGGGCATAGGGAAATTGGAACTGTTAAAAGGAATCGGAAGTTGTGGATTGATAATGCCCAATTGAGGTTGCATTGGCATAGAATTTTGGAGCATATTGCATAAATTGGGGAGAGAAGGATTTGCTGAGAAAACCTGCAAAATGAGTTCAAATTGAAGAGGGGAAAAAAGCTTGATCAATGCAAAGTTAAAGAAAGAGAAAGCAAAAGATATTACCTGTGACTGAAGCGGAGGAGCAGTATTGTTAGATTGGATTTGGTTAGAGAGTGGAGAAGGAAAGGAATTAGAACGAGGCTTCATTGTTTTGCAGAATTTTAGGTTGTAAAGAAGTAGGGTTTAAGCTTTTAACTAAAACCTTCGGTTTCTTTCATTGTGAGTGGGCAAAACAGAAAAAATAAAATAAACACGAAAATTTTGAACAATGTGTCTAAATCCAAAAATAAACTAATATATTTATATTACCAAAATATTATATAAAATATATTTAAACATATAATACAAACAAATTATAAAATATAAATGTATATTAAATTTTATATTATATTAAATATTTTATTTCAATATAATAAATACGTTCATTTTTATTATATAATTTTTCATTATTTTTATATATACATGCATATTAAATAATTATATTATTATTATAACACGTTATTTGATAAAAAAATAAAGATATAAAGGAAAGAAATTATAATCTAATAGCTTTTAATTTGAACACTAGTTCTATTAGTTTTTTTTAGAATATAGTCTAGCTTTTTTTTTAAATAAACTAATTTATTAAATATAAATTATTGGTCAAATTATATTATTTTTATAATTATAATACCAAATAGTTCCTTTGATTATTAAATAATATGTTATAAAAATCTCTAATCTTATATTTTTATTTGTGAGAAGTTATTTTTTTGGTTTATTAGAATGTCTAGTATATGGTGTACTACACAACATGGAGTAGTTATTTTTTTGCATACACCATAATGATAAACTTCCACCAATATTCTAAAAAAATTTAATCCATTTGGATGATGAAAATTTTAGGTGAAAAATAAATCATTTTAGTGAGTGCAAGAATTATCAATCCATAACTCTTAAAAATGTACTTTATATGAAATTTATTTCAAGTTAATAAATTGAAATATAAAACATTATGATATTTTTAATAATTAAAAATAAAAATTAATAGAATCGAACGAGCCATTTAGCTATTAAGCAATATTAAATCAACACAGAAATTTAAATAGACATAATAATGAACATGAGAGAAGTCGGGTAAACGATAAGTATGGTCAGATAGATGTTGGAATTTCTTGGAGCATGATTGAGAGATTCAAGTCGTGCATGCTTTTTGGGAAGCCAATAGGGTGGCAGATGCGCTTGCTAATCTAAACTTTGGCTTAGATCATGGTTTCCATTGTTGGAGGGAGGTACCCTCCCAGATTCATCAAGTCTTACTTGAAGATCAGATTGAAGTCTCTTGGCTCCGTAGTATTGCGATGTAATATGGGCTTTAGCCCTCCTCCTTACAAAAATGAAATAAATAAATGGAAGAAAAGAATTGATGGGCAAGTACTATTTTGTCCGGAAAAAAAAAACATTATTTTGGGTTCAAAATATCCTAATAGCATAGCCTTGATTAAAATTCTTAATATTTGAAATTTGAATTACAAATTTCACATGATCTCTCATCTTCTTGTAATACTGAAATTATTGTTGTTTCTTTTCCAAAGTTTCGAACAGTGATTTCAGCGAACTCATGTTGCAAAAATTTATCATTATCAACCCATTCAACCAATACTCTTCCTCCTCCCTGCGCATTTAAATAAAGTCTCGACGTTCTTTCTAACCACTTTTATCTTTTCTTTTGACCACTCCTTAAGTCCATAGAAAATCACTATTATTTTATCTCAAAACTGAAGTCACCTTTTTCTTAATTAGAATGCAATCAAACCAGAAGAATGATGTATGCAAAAATGCAAAGAAAGATAAGGTATATGTGGTCTTTCGCAGTGCTAAGACAAAGTTTATATGTCATGGCACGGGTGTGTACCGCATGTGTCATGCAACCTAAAGATTTACCCTGCATTCTCTAGAGTTTTCCCCACACTAACATTCTATTCAAAAAGTTTGCTAATGTCGTGCAACCGTTGGTAGAGAAAGAACAAGTCCATGATACATGTCGTTGAATTCAAGGAAAGCTTGTATAAAGCTATCAACTCGATATGTATTGCAATTAATGTTTTCAATAAGTTTAATAGTACAAGCACTTTAGATGAAGTTCTAGAGGTATTTGTAGCGCTTACTTACCTTGTCGTTAATAATATAAGAAAGTACTACTAAACTTATTTTATCATTATAACTATAAGAAAAATCAATTAATATATTTTTCTATCGCAAAATTCAACAACCAACACATATGTACAAATTGTCATATTCTGGACAACATTTATATCTTATATTATCCTGCATTTTTTATCCATTTTTAGAAAGAATTTGGACAAGTGATCAACTAATAAAATGTAAAGTACATGTCTTATCTTTAATTTCTAAATGGAATCACATTAAATTGATTTTTGTAGTAAATGTTATGAGTTTTTTCTTTAAACTACGTTCATTCCATTATGCTTAATATTTTACTGGACATATTTCCAGTTCGAATTTTGAGTCAATTTTACACATAATTTCAGGAATATTAAGATCTAATGGTCTGAATAAAAGTTGAATCCTTATATCTTAACTTTCTAGCTCAACAAGAAATACTCAAAAATTATTTCCAAAACTCAAGTTATGACCATAAAAGTAAACATTGTTTATAAGACAAATTTTTCAGCACTTCAATTAATTCCTACAATTTTTATTTTCATGCATCAACACCAATTTCAAATTTTTATTTTCACATTCATGGCATCATTAATCACCAACTCATCACTCAATCAAAATATCAAAATTACATATACAATTACACATAATCTCACAAAATAAAAAATCAAAATTTCTATATTAAATTTTTGTCAAATGTACATATCTCAAAATTCTGCTTCTTTTCACTATTCTCTTCCTCCTAGTTAGCCTTCCCTTTGACTTTACTTCCTTTTTTATTATGGTTCAAAAATTGTTCACCTCCTTAGTCTAACAACAAATTTCACACTAATCAAGCACTAAACACACTAATAAACCCTAATCACTATTAACATACTAATAATCATAAATGACTAACTTTAATGATAATTAACCCCAAAATCAAAGAAAAGAGAAGAAAAAAAGTGAAAAGATGAAAAATCTAACCTCACCTTTGTAGATCTTCAAAATGACCAAAATTCTTCCCTTTTCTTTTTCTCTTATTTTCTTCCTTTCTCTTCCTTTGTTCGACTCACTATTTTTCACTTTTGTTGTTAATCTTGTCTTAATCCAATTTTTTCCATCTAAACCTTAGCTTTGATTGAAGAAAAAAAAAGAACAAATGGGGGAAAGAAGTCACGGCAAAATGAAAGAAAAAAGAGAGAGAATTTGGTTTGTTTAAGATGAGGAAGAAGAAAAATAAAGGCAAAAAGTGAACTTTGATTTTTTATAGTTGGATTAGGTGGGTGGTTTGAATTAATTAGATAATTTTGTCCATCATTGGTCTATTAATTTAAATCACTCTTACTTTATTTTAATTCAAAGAATATTTATTTTCTTAGATAAAGAATATTCCATTGTTATACATTTTTAAAATATTATGTCAAAAATACCGTAAATTCTAATTTTGTTCAGCAGAAAAATTTATTTTTTTCTAAATTTTAATTCCGAACTTCAAAATTCTCAATTAATAATATCCAAAATATTTTTTATATTTTATTATTATTTAAATTTTTTTCTTTCATGTCTAAATTTAGACCCCAATAGGTTCAGCGCGTCGGATTTCGGTCAACTATGATTGTGGTCTAAATTATCGGGCATTACAATTTTTTGCTCCTTAAAAAAAATCGTCCTCGAATTTACCTTTTTAACTAGAGTAAAACAATTGTAGATACTAAGCCTTCATCACCTCTTTATTTTTCCAAGTTGCCTCTTCCGAATTATGATTTTTTCATAAAACATTTACCAATGTTTCGTAGCTCCTTCATTTTTCGAGATAGAATTTCCACTAGCTCCTCTTCATAAGTTAGATTTGGACGTATCTCTATAAGTTCTGCTGATATGATATGAGATGGATTCGATCAATATCTTCTCAACATGGACACATGGAATACGTTATGAATCTTGTCTAACTCTAGTGGTAGAGCTAATTTGTACGCCACGGGACCTATACGTTCAAGTATCTCGTATGGTCTAATGAACTTAATACTCAATTTTCCCTTCTTTCCAAATCGAAAAATCTTTTTTTTTCAAGATGAGACTTTTAAGAATACTTTATCACCAATTGTATACTCAATATCCCTCATTTTTAAATCTGCGTATGATTTCTGTCTATCAGCAGCGGCTTTCAGCCTATCTCTTATTACTCTCACTTTTTTTCTGTTTGTTGCACTAAATCTGGACCCACTACTTTCTTTTCACTAAGCTCAGTCTAACATAGAAGCGTTCTACATTTCCTCTCATACAAGGCTTCATATGGTGTCATACCGATACTGGTTTAGTGACTATTATTCTAGGCAAATTCTATCAATGGAAGATGTTTGTCCTAACTGCCTTTAAATTCCATCACACAACTCCTTAACATATCTTCCAATATTTGTATGACCCTCTCTAATTGTCCATCTGTTTATGGGTGGAAAGTTGTGTGGCATCCCGCCTATATAATAGGAATAATCCCATTATATAAGCGGAATGACACAGACAATCTGAATGAAACTAACCTGAATTTAAAATTTTCATTTAATAACTAAATTGACATTTTTTTATATACAAATATACATATGGATTCAATTATCAAATACATCATCATGTTACATAAATATTATACTTCATTATGACTATCAAAATTAATGGTTTTTACCTTACATCTAACTATATAGATATAATACCAAAATACAAAATATGTTCTTAACTATATATAAGACATGTCTAACAAACTCATATGCATGATAATGAAGAAAATGCAAAAATAATATGCATCCAACCCTCAACCAGTTCTGACATGTCTCCTCTAGTATGGGCTTGTACTTCCTCTATCAACTTCACAGTTTACTACTTGCAAGCTCCAGTTCCTGCGCGAAAAAAATCCACGCTAAGCCATTTCTAACTTAGTGGTACATATAAGTATTTAAGTTTTCCTATGCAGTCACAAAAACATGGGTCATAATAATAATGATATAATTTAAATAAATCATTGCATCAAATTTAGAAAATATTATAATAAAATAAAATTTATGTTTCATTATATCATCATTATATTTGTATCAGGACATGAACTGTATATAATCAACCATATGTAATATGTAAAATATTAAGCATTCTACCTCCTCTCATGTTTCCATAACTCATTTTAATTTAATTGATTTTTCTAAAATTATGATTGTTTAGTTAACTCAAATCTCAATCCATATAAGCATAAATATTTTAACATACAGTTACCAAAATGCATGGTAGATAATTCATAAAACAATACACAATATTTCAACATACATTATACATGGACAACTACATGATTATACAATATTACCAAATTCATTGATAATATATATATTTTTATATATAGCTCAATTATAAATTTAGCTCACCTTAATAAATATTTATAATTCATGTTATTTCACACATTTTATTTTTTAACATTTACATGTATGTCTTTTAATTAATTTATATATAATATTTTAATATAAATAGCCCAAATCTTATTCCCAGACTATCCGGATATAGGGCATGTAGTAGGGCCGCTCGCGAAGCTTAAGCACCCTTTTCACTATAGTCTCAAATCAAGAGCGCTTGCGGAGCTTAAGCCTCATGACCGAGTAATATCACATCATATGTGTACAATTAGGACAGGGGTGCTCTCGGAGCTAATACCACCCTGTTCCTAAACCATATGAATATTGGTACCGTAATGCCCCAGCAATTGTGCACCATCTATCTCTAATTAGTCCACAGTTTGAGAACTTATCAATTAATGTTATTACTTATTTATTTTATTTATATATTAATTTGCTGGAATCAATATTCCCATTATATTTATAATAAAAATATGATTATAAAATTTTAAAATCATATAATCATATGATATTCCATTATATATAACCATTTAAGTAATATTGACATTATTAATTAGTTTTCTATACAATCAAAGGCAACAAATCTTTTAATACAAAACCAAAATTTATAATAACTTTATGAGTCCAAGTATGCCATATAACCTCTCTTTTCATATCAAATACATATGTCATACATGACTTTGTAACTTCACTTTTTATTGTCCTAATTATTCAATAATTACCATTAATAATTATCACATTTTTAATCAATCATATACTAATCTATATTGAAAAATATATTGTGTTACATATTATAAACCAAAAATTTCTACATTTTATCAATCAATTATTCATCCATATGTTTATACATGCATTAACATGAAATTTCATTGGTTAAGCACTCAATTCATTTCATATTTACACATTTTAATACATTATTCAAATATGCTACTTATTCAATTTACACACAAGCATGCAACAAGGCAAACTAAAATGCATATATGTACAAACCTCAATGGAGTTTTTTCTAAAATCTAAAATTTGGAGCTTGTTAAATTTTATTGCTCTTCTTCTTGTTGAGATCCTAATTCGAAAATATAAATAATTAATACATTGATAAATATTTATTTTTAATATAGTTTAAATAAATAACTACAATTTCTTTTAAGTTGGAACATGACCTTTTAGGACTGTTGGATCAATACATTTTTTCTACACTTAACTAATTTATATGATTCTTAATCCTAATTAAATTTAACATTTAAAACTAAAATATACTAAAATTTCAAAATTTTTGAACCATTACACGATTTTTGGTATATTTTTAAATGTTGCTCCGTTCTCTGCCCTTAGGAAGTTTCGGAGTACCACATTTAAAAATTCATATCTTTCAATGTGTAGCTTCAATTATTATGAAACTTTTTATACAGTTATATAAGTTAATTGGAAACATGTTTCATGTTTACCTCATTTCCATATTCGGTCTCTAAGATTCTCAAATACTAAAGGATCTATAACTGGTTTAACATAGAATATCAACCCGACCAGTTCAATTGTTCAGCTCATAACTCACAAAATACATGACATTTTAAGGTGAGACTTTCACAGGAATTTAGATACGACATAGGAGAAAAACTTTTATATTTTGAACTTTGTCTAATTCGATTAAAAATAGGTAAAATATAAGGACGAAGTTACTGGAGCTGCACAGGTACCAGAACACAACTTAATCAAGGAACAATCATGGTTTATTTCACTATAACTCAACTTAAACAAGAGAAATTTATACAAAATTTGGCAGATACCTAAATAACACATATACCTACAACTTTTATGTTTTAAAAAACCTCAGATTAAGCCACTAAGATGATCAATATTTATAAAAATCGTAGGTTATTTAGTTGATACGTCTCCCTGAACTAGTTTCACCCCAATGACCATATCTCTTCATATACTCAAAATGATTCAATACAATTTGACAGAAAGATACACAAAACATATATGAACAACTTTTATGTTTAATAATTCCCTAAATTCTATTCACAAGATAATAAAAAAAATGAACGAAATACACTATAGAACATAATCCAAAAAGTTCTAATAACACTATAATTATGGGAAAAATATTTCTTACCAAGATCAGATTTATTTAGACTGATTTTTTATGCAAATCTTCAAGGAAATGATGAAGATTTTGGGCTGTGATATGGAGGAAGGAAAAGGGATGATGAAGAAAAAAAAGGAGAGAGTTGAAGTTGAAAACAAATGGCTGAAAGAAGTCTTAATTGACTTCAGCCCGACTTTCTCCCTATTTCCCGAATTTCACTTTTCTTTTCTTTTTTTTTTTTAAATTTAATCATCATCATCATCATCATCATCATCTTATTCTTCTTCTTCTTCTTCATCATCATCTTCACAAATTTCCTTACATCTAATATCTTTAATTTTATTTTACCAAAAATACAATTTAATTATGTGGTCTAATTTAATCAAATTTATCATGTAAATAAATTTAATTTATTTTAATTTATTATTTAGTCATTTATTCAATTTATTTAAATTTTTATATCTATCATGTGTTTTCTATGTATACCACATACATATTATAATTTAGACTAATTAGTGGGCATTACAAGTTATGCTGAAATTGAGTCGAGTACCCATTGCTTGATTCAAACTTTTCCAGAATTGTGAAGTTAAACTCGGGTCTCGATCTGAGATGATTGAAACTGGTACACCATATAAATGAATTATCTCATTAACATATATCTTTGCCAAACGGTTAAGTGGATAATCCATCTTGATTGATAGAAAATGAGCTGATTTGGTGAGCCAGTTAACTACTACCCATACTGCATCATACCTTTTTTGTGTCAAAGGTAAACCAGAAATAAAATCCATTGTAACTCATTCTCATTTCCACTCCAGAATTGAAATTGACTGCAATAATCCACTTGGTACTTGATGCTCAGCCTTCACTTGCTGATAAATTAAACATTGCTTGTCAGCAAGTGAAGTAATATGCCTTCAAGTCATGATACATTTTGTTGCTTCCCGGGTTCATTGCATAAATAACATTGTGAGCCTCTTTCAAAATATATTGTTTCAATTCTGGTATGTTTGGCACACATAACCTACCCTTATGCCTTAAACTCACATATGCTTCAATAGTAAATTATGGTTTTTCACCCTTTTTCACCATTTCAAAGATTTTCTTTAATTTTGTGTCTTGCTTCTGATTGTCATTTACTTATTAAATCAATGTGGGTTGAATCCGCAATTCTACCAAAATATAATTTTTTTGTAATTTAATCTTGTTCACTTAATAAATTTAAGTTTTAATGTTTACCTACCAGAATTTTTCTACTCAGAGCGTCAGCTACCACATTGGCCTTGCTCGACTGATAATTAATGATACAACTGTAGTCTTGGATTAATTCTAGTCATCGCCTCTGTCTTAAATTGAGTTCCTTTTATGAAGGCAAATATTTTAGACTTTTATGGTCTATATAGATATAACATTGCTCATCATATTTTCAATACAAACACAATGATTGCTAGTTTCAGATCATGTGTCGGATAATTTCTCTCATGAGGCTTCAGTTGTTTGGAAGCATAAGCGATCACCTTGGCTTCTTGCATTGGTACACAGCCCAAACTATTAAGGGAAGCATCAATGTACACCACATAATCTTTTTTCGCAGTAAGCTATGTCAACACTGGTACCTCTGTAAATATTTTCTTCAACTTATCAAAACTAGTCTGATACTAATCTATCCACTCAAATGTGGTCTCCTTTCTAAGCAATTTTGTAAGTGGTGAGGCTATTATTGAAAATCCTTTCATGAACCTCTGATAATAACCAGCCAAACCAAGAAAATTTCTCATCTCTATTACATTCCAAGGCGGTTTCCAGTTGAGGACTGCCTCTACCATACTGGAGTCGATTCTGATCCCATTGGTGGAGACAATATGCCTTAGAAAAGCCACTTCATCCAACCAAAATGGATATTTCGACAACTTTCACATATAATTGACTCACTCTTAAGGTATGGAAGATAATACAAAGATGTTGATCATGCTCTTCTCCGCTTCTGGAGTACACCAGGATATCATCTATGAACACTGCCACAAACCGGTCCAAATAAGGTCTAAAGATTCTATTCATTAGATCCATAAATACTGATGGAGCATTCGTCAGGCCAAAAGGCTTACTAAGAACTCATAATGGCCATATCAAGTCCTAAATGCTATTTTTGAAATGTCTATTTCTCTAATTCTCAATTGGTGATAACCTAATCTGAGGTCAATTTTAGAAAATATCCATGCTCCTTTCAACTGATCAAACAATTCATTTATTTTCAGCAATGAATATCTATTATTAATTTTCATCTTGTTCAACTGATGATAATCAATACACAAACAAAATGTGTCATCCTTCTTTTTCACAAATAGAACCAGAGCACCCCAAGATGAGATAAACCATTTCTATAACAACTCTTGCAACTACACTTTTAATTTCTTTAGTTCAGCATGTGTCATTCTGTAGGGAGTGATCGATATCGGGGTTGTGCTTGGCAAAACATCTATGACAAACTCTATCTCCCTAATAGGTGGTAACCCTAGAAAGTCCTCAGAGAAGATATCTAGATATTCACATACTGTAGGAATCTTTTTGAGATTTAGACTCCTTTTTTTGGTATCTACAATATGTGCCAAAAATGCTTTACATCCTTTTTTTGATAAGCTTACATGCCTTCATCACAGAAATGACATTAGTCAAGTGTGGTCGATTCTCGCCCAAGACAATCATGTCATCCTATGTTAAATTCTTGAAAGTCAATCTCATATACTGACAATCCACCATTGCCCTATGTTGTGTTAACCAATCCATCTCCAATATTGCATCAAACTCACGGAATGATAACTCTATCAGTTCAATTAGGAATTCCACATTCTGAGCTTTGACTGGACTATTTTTATAGACTCGACTAACTTTCACTCTATGACCCAAAGGATTTGTCACTAATATATCATAATCTAATTCTTCTGTTACCATATTACCTTGATTAGGTGATGGCATGCATAAATATGAATATGTAAAACCCAAATCTATAAGTGCAAATAAATCAGTATCATAAAGAGAAAATTTACCGATAATGACATCTGGGGCATCCTACTCCTCACGAGCTCTGATGACATATGTTTGGGTTGGGGCTCAACTACCTTATACTATATTCATTGATTCTGATACACTCTGCCCAATCATGCCACTTTTAGACTGTTTATGTCCCCTATCTCTGCCTCGAGTGACATTTTGAACTTGAACTGATACTACACCATTTGTACCTCTTCCTCTAGGGCCATCCTTCTGTTTGTGCTCAGTAGTATGTATTGTAAGCATGCTCCAGTAATCCACTAGCAATCACCTACATATGATGTTGCATAATGCTGGTATGTGACAGATATAAATCTCCTATTACCCGAAGTTGGTGTACTAGCTGTAGACCCTTTTAGCCTTGACCGTTGGCTTTGCCTAGCTGAAAAGGTTGGTCCAGAACCCCGTGACTTGAAAAACCTAGGCGATATCTGCCCCCTTTTACCTGATGTCTAGACCATACTAATTTTCGATCTCTAGGGTGGCTCTTCTATCCTCTTTCTCTTTGACCTTTTTTCCACACTAATGGTTGAGGATACTAATGTAGCAAAATCCTCAAGTTGAAGGGCGGTAACCATATTTCCAATATCATCATTAAGTCCATCCTCAAATCTACGATATCTATTTGCTTCATCAGCAATGATTCCAGTTGCATATTTACTCATTCTGGTGAATTCCATCTCATATTCTGCCACTGACATGCTTCCTTGCTTCAGGTCTTAAAACTCCCTTTTTTCTCATTAACATAAACTCTAGGCACATATTTCTTGCTAAATTCTACCTCGAAGAAATTCCATAAAGGTGGTTTTGGTGTCTGGGGCTTTAATAAGATTGATTACCACCAGTCATAGGCATGATCTTTTAGAAGAGACACTACATACCTGACTTTCTGTTCCTCTGGACACTTGAGTTCCTCAAACACCCTTTCTGTCGATTCCATCCAAAACTCTAATGTTGTTGGGTTATCCTATCTCTTTCCCATAAAATCTGGGGCACCATATTTTCTGAGCTTATCAATCCGAGGTTTTCGCTTAGGTGGATGAGGAGGTGAAGCTGGTTGTGGAACTGCTTGTACTATTCGTTGCAAAAAATTTGTTATCTGCTCCATAAGAGGTTCATGTCCTAAATTAGCATATCCCTATGCTCTCGACAGAGCTGCTACACTCGACCCGAAATCTCTCACTAATAAAGGTTGTTCAAAATTGGCTGAATCTGAAAAACTGTTACTCAGTTCATCTTCTGAGAAATTTTGTTTTGATCCCAAATCTATATCTACCCATAAACCAGAAGAAGGGACCCAAATAAGATAATTGCAGCATTTTATGCATATGCATGAGATACTTTTTGTATTTTACACCCACAGTTTAAAAATCAATTGGTCTAGGCTCTGATACCACTAAAAGTAGCGCTCTTTTACCCTATTATTCCTTAATAGTGTATAAAAGTGCTACTAAGCTTATTTTATCATTATAACTATAAGAAAAGTCAATTAATATATTTTTCTATCACAAAATTCAACAACCAACACATATATAGAAGTTGCTCTATTCTGGACAACATTTATGCCTTATATTGTCCTGCAATTTTCATCAATTTTTAGACGGAATTTGGACAAATGATCAACTAACAAAATGTAGGTACATGTCATATCTTTAATTTCCAACTAGAATCACATTAAATTGAATTTTGTAGCAAATGTTATAAATTTTTCTTTAAGTTACGTTCATTCCATTCTGCCCAATATTTTATTGGATAAATTTATAATTCGAATTTTGAGTCAATTTTACACCTAATTGTAGGAATATTCACGTCTAATGGTCCAAATGAAAGTTTAATCTATGTCTTAACTTTCCAACCCAATAAAAAAACTCAAAAATCATTTCCAAAACTCAAGTTATGACTAGAAAAGTAAATACTATTCATAAGACGAATTTTCTAGCACTTCAATTAATTCATACAATTTTCATCTTCATGCATCAACATCAATTTCAAATTTTTAATTTCACATTCATGACATCATTAATCACCAACTCATCACTCAATCAAAATATTAAGAATTACATACACAATTACGCATAATCTCACAAAATCAAAAATCAACATTTTCCATATTGAATTTTTGCCAAATGTACGTACCTCAAAAAGTCTATTTCTTTTCACTCTTCTCTTCCTCCTAGTTAGCTTTCTCCTTACCCTTACTTCCTCTTTGATTATGGTTCAAAGATTGTTTACCTCCTTAGCCTAATTAAACATTAAACATACTAATCAAACATTAAACACACTAATATACCCTTAATCACCATTAATATAATAATAATCCTAAATTAACAAATTTAATGGTAATTAACTCCAAAATCAAAGCAAAGAGAAGAAAAAAAGTGAGAAGATGAAAAATCTAAACTCATATTTGTTGATCTTCAAAATGACCAAAATTCTTCCTTTCTCTTTTTCTTTTCTTTTCTTCATTCACCTTCCTTTGTTCACCTCCTTTGCCCTTATATGTATATTTTGCAGTGAAGGAAAATTCTCCCTTGATTTGTTTTTTGTATAATTTTGCTAATTCTTATTTTTTTAATTAACTGCCTTCAATATTTCTTGTTTTTTGTTCAGGGGTTGAACTTCCATGCCCAATTTCTAAGGTGTTAATATAGCTTGCATTAAAATGATTTATCTTACGTAGCTCACATCAGCATAACTATTAAACATATAATACATAAAATACGTTAAAAATGACACATGTACTAATCACAAACTAAGCAGTACCTTTTTAAATTTAGAAACATATCATCGTCATCATTTCAAGTGCCAAAATACAATAAAAATCAAAAGTTGCCCCATTGTTTAAAACAATTGAACTTTCATTTCTTAATCTCTATGAATTCAATAATCATAAAAACAAAACAAATTATGATGTCAATACATCCAAAGTGCCATATATTTTCCTTTATTCGTATGGCCTATTGCATATTCCTTGAATGTTCTTACGAAAACCTGTTCCAACTTATTCCTCTTCCTAAGCCTATTACCTTTAAATAATTAACTGCAAACTCTAATCATGTTCAAAATTGAGCATTGCATTGCATGTTTCTGCTTTCTCACTCTTCCCTGGCACATACTTGTCCATCCTTGATCGTACAAGTAAATTCTCTTAGACAAGTGCCAAATTTGTTGTCTTGCTAAATCAATTGGTATAATCTGTGAACAATCGACTTGCCTACCAAATTTTTATCTAATATGAACATAGCATACAATCATGTAAAAGAAACATCTCTTTTCCTTACCAATGTAAGATGACATACCAGTTTGGCTGAATTGGTAATAGTTGTAGATTATTCATATTTAATGAAATGAGAAAATTTCAAGTAATAGTCATTATAATTTCACTGGTTCTTTTGAAACTTATTAACTTCTATAATATTCTTTAAGCATTTAGTTTACTAACAGTTATTAATTGTGGATGTTGATATAGGTACTCAACAATATCTAATCTTGAAAAATGGACTTTCCTATACTAAAAAAAACATATAAATTGCGACCATCAAATGTAGTTACTAAGTGGTCACTAAAAAAACTTAGCGACCACTTGTCACTAACATATATTAGCAATCACATTGTAAATTTTGGCCACTAAAAGTAGATAACTAAAAAGGCAACTATCAATCACAGTTTATAGCTTAATATATCGACCAATTCATTTATAGATCATATTTTGTAGTCATTATTTTATTATTTATTATTATTGTTATTATTATTAAATACAATTATTAATTTATTAATTTATAATTATTAATAACTAATTAAGTTATTATTATTTAAATTTAAAATCTACGATGTATTAAAATATTGAATGTGCAAATACAATGAAATATTAAAAATATATAATTTTTATATTAGTCATAAAAATAATAAACATCAAATAAAATATCAAGAATGAGGATCTGGTTGAGGTTGAGTGTGATCCCTGCCATGACCATCTAGTGGCAGCTCACTGACACAAATCATCTATCTCTTCTCCAGCATCTGCATCTGCTCTACCATGCAGTGCATCATGTGCTCGGTCTTTCATCTCTAATAATTATAGCTCTAAACATTACTATGTAGCTCATGTATCTCATCCTGCAAGTGAGAGTGTGATGCATTAAGCTCTCTAATCCGTTGATGAGCTACACGGAGGGATGCAAAAGATGTAGAGGCTTAGAATTCAGAGCTGGATGACTTATTTTGGCATGTCTTATATATGTATCTGCTCTATGATGAAGCCTCAATAGCTTCTAAGAATATTCAATTATCATTGTCCTATATTAGATCAACCTAATTCCTAAATTCATCTTGAGATGTCTTAGAAATGAGCTCTTAAATTCACTCCTGAAATAAAAAGTCATATCAAATAAGCAGTATCTTAATTAGAGTCTAAGTTAGATTTTTTGATAATTTACCCCAACTTGTCTTACACACTAATCAACATACTCTTTCGACCTGTCCGAAGTTACTCCTTATATGAGTCTTATTTAAGAGTCGTACCTTACTATATGGGGCACCCTCCTTCATCTCTTGAAATTAATAAATTAGATATCAGAAATATAGAAGTATTGATAATTTATTAAATAGAAAAAATAAGCATCCTTACAATCTATCTAGCATGCTCTACTATGGATATAGACCTGCATATGTGTCGTGATGGCTCCAATACGGTACCACCAGTCTCACTCTGACAGTTTCTTGACTGATCCATCCACTTATGCGACTAACTCTGTCACACATCATCTGACACAAATGGTGACTTTCTTCTAACTCTCCAGTAGTATAGCATATCTGAATATCTCTTATTTGCGAGTTACTCCCATAACGCCTCAACCACTCCATTCCAAGCATCCCCCCACTCATAGTATGTAACATCCTTGACCTTCCCCACATGCATTTCATCAAACATAAGCATCTTGCATACAATTCAATTGAACACGTGCATTTCATACGTATTTTCGTAGGAACAAGTTTATGACATGCACTAGCTACGTGTCCTAGTATTTGGCACTTGTATCGAGTCGCACTTGTGTAATTATAACCTAAATGAAGATAACAAAGCATTAGAAATAAATTGAATAAGGTGATTAAATTAAACTAAGAAAAATAATTAGATTAAGATTAGTAAACAATTACATTGTTAATTTAGTTAAATCGGGTCAAATGATTAAGTTGTATTATTGTGTGAATTAATGGAATTATAAATCTATGTAAATAATAATAATAATATAGACAAAATAAAATGAAAATGACACAAAAGGGAAATAGAAGAGAAGAGAAAAGAGAAATGAGAAGAGAAAAGAGAAGAGAAGAAGAGAAAATGAGAAAATGAGAAAATGACAAACAACAAGTTGGCTTTATCTTCATATATCTTTCCCCATTCTGCCTCCTCACTCCAGCCCGACTTCTTCTTCAATTTCCTCCATTTCAGACTTCAATTCTTTCTTGTTTCATCTAGTTTTTGAAGCTAATCGGTCCCTTTCAAGGTTGTTCTTGGTAAGTAATAAATTCTTATTGCTATAGGGTTGATTTGAGTTGCTTAGGTTCAATATTAGGCACTGAATTGCACCCCGATTTTGATATTAATAGAAATTGATTATGGAAATGTGTAAAACACAAAAGTTGTTCCTTTATATCTTAGATTTGTGGATATGTAAATATTTTTTCAAGATGTTATGTATAGGGAGAGATATGCCCTTCGTACTGAAACTGGTCAGGGTGTAAACCCTAACCAAGTTAGCTACTGTGTGGTCTGATTTAGAATATGTTAAAGCCCTTATTTGAAGTCTATCAAAACATAAAAGTTGTAGATATATGTGTTTTGTATCTGTATACAAAATTTCAGATTCATAGGGCTTGTAAATGGTGAGTTATGGTGAATGGAACCATGACTGTTCCATGGTTTGAACTGCCTACTGAGTGCCCTGGGCAGCTCCAGTACATTGGTTGGATAATTTGAGCTTTTTAGAGCTCGATTATGTAATTTATCAAAACATGAAAGTTAGATGTATATGTCGTAGCTAAATTATGGTACTAATTGGAGCTTAATTGGTTATCTATAGACTAAGTTATGGCCTTTTGAAGTCATACTGGTCCGGAAGCCAATTCTATTCTGGAACAGTAATATGTTTGGTATAATTAGAAGACCTTAGAGACATAATTGGTACAAGTTGTAAACATGAAACATGTTCCATATGAACCCATATAAGTGTCTGTAAAGTTTCATTAAAATAGGACTTATAGAGTGTAAGTTATGATGAACCCAAATGAGTACCCTGAAACTGCCTAAAGGCAGAAAACAAGGCAGAAAACAGAACACTCTTATAAATTCCACCAAATATTGTAAAATTATCCAATTGGTCTGAAATTTTAATATGTTCTCTAATTATATGTTATTTGTAATTAGGAACAAGAATCATATTAATTGGTCAATTATAGAAAAAGTTATAGGCTAAACAGTCCCATAAGGTCACACTGCCTCATAGGAAAAATCTTAACTATTGACATGAACAATGCATATTAATTTGTTTAAGCCACATTAAGTCTCTCTAATCATGAGTTAATCGATTATGTTTTCATATTAGGCTCGCAACATATTGGAGAACCACAAGGAGCGGATAGACAATAAGTTAGGGGTCGGAATCAAAGGAGAACGGTGAGTCTAATTATCGATTGAATTCTTTAGTGCAAATGAATGTTGCTTGCTATGTGATTCATGTGATTGTCATGATTGGTCCTTGATAATGTAATGATGGATAATTTGTGACATTGTGGTACATATAAATGGTATACTTGTGGTATATTTGAGGTATATATTTGACAAATGTGATATATATACATGGTACATGTATAGTATATACAAGGTGTATGCTTGACATATGAGGTATATAGGGAATATATGTATGTTGTATATGATAAAGATGCAATGGTTGATGAATGCTTAAATACAAGTGCATATGCATATGGGCTAAAAAGGCGTTGTGACTAGTTAATCGACATTGCAAAGCAAAAGAAGAGGCCTATGGCCCAACAAATGTGCAAAGCAAAAGAAGAGGCCTATGGCCCAACAAATGTGCAAATGAAACAAATGATCAAGCTAGCTAGCAAATGCAAATGCAAATGTTCACATGGAAACCCGGGGCAATGTTCGTTTAATCTGGTCACAACAAAATAAAATGTACAAGCAAAACATAAGTAAATAACAATTATTGAATACTTGATTTTATCTATATTTATATGTTATTGACTGATGAATGGAATGGAATACATGGTATATATTGGAATTGTGATTTATGACTATGAGTTGTTTGATACTTTAGAGCTCATTGGATGGTTATTCTCACTGAGCCGCAACTCATCAATTTGCATCATTTTTCAGGTAAAGATAAGTGATAGCTCATTTTGAGTAGCGTATAAAAGACATGAAGCACAGGTCACTGGCCGAGCCTCATCACTCTCTCTCTCCTTGCATTCCACACAAGCATGAAAATATGTCATATGTGTTTTTTTATATTTACGTGCTTGAATAGGTATAGTCATTTTGGAATGAGTCTAAATATATATAAATGAAATCAACTCAAAAATACTTATGTGAAAAGTTTATGTTTTGATATATGTGATATATTATATTGTGGTGAAAACCTCAGTGTTAACTTTGCAAAGTCAGTGAATAATATTACAGGATATGAGACTTGCAAGTCATTGAATGAAATTATAGGATATGAGACTTGCAAAGTCATGGAATTATATTACAGGATATGAAAAACAATTTTACTACTATTGTTAACAGGGTATTTTACCTTTCCAGTACGCCATGTATGATTACTTGATATCTGGATAGGTTATACTAAAATGCATAAGCGGTGTGACGTTACATAGTATTTCTACAAAAAAAATGTAGAAAAAAGAAAAAATGTATAAAAAAATTTAAAAAATTTCATAGTCTCTTCCATAAAAAGCACATAATCCAAAATCTCCTTGCAAGGTATTTCAATATGCGTTCACAATTCTCAATTAATTATACTAATTGACATTAATTGATAATTCTCAATCTGTACAACTTACAAAGCATTTTCCAAATAACATTAATTTGAAATTTCTCTCATTTTCAATCATATAACATTCAAGTAGTTCTAAATACAATTATGATGCAATTTCACTTTTAATTAAAATTTTACAACAATTTAAATATACAAATTTCATCAATTTCTACATTTATTTAGCTGAAATTCACCCCAATACAGATCTTGCACATCCCATGACACCACCTTCCACCTGTATCCCTCTAAATCTAGTCTCTCTTGAAAGATGTGAGAGATTCGAGCAGACATATTATGAGACTTAACAAACTTACAGTTATATAAATGCATAAGCATTAGAGACCAACACAAAATGCAATTAACATGTAAAATAAACAAGTATGAAAATGTCACATCTCCCATCATGCAATTGTAGTCTTTTACGACTGCCCAAGTAATTGCTCCCTACAATAGTATTTGAACCCGATGTGATAGGGGTATGTGGCTGTAACTTTATCGCTGCTCATAGAGATGTCTAAGGTACCCCTATGGATGGACCCTAAGAGTTAGATGGAGCCAATGAATGTGGGCCAGCTGATATGGATGGGTTTGGGCCAGCTGATATGGATGGATTTGGGCCAACTGATGTAAAAGTGCCAAATGTTTATATGTCAGCTACTACAAAGGTAGCTCTAGATGGTGATGATGTAAAAACAATAAATATGGATGAAATATGGCCCCTACCAGTGGCTCATCCTCGGTCCCCCCTCGTGGGGCCATCTTCAAAATGACATTGACCCCTCATATACTAAATGAAAAAAGTTGAATCATGTTAATGACAATTTAAAGTTATCACAATTTACTCAACTATAACAACCTCTATTCACTATCATTTTCTATCATATCATTTATATTATCATCATCAGAATCAGATGAACTTTCTGTTAATAATTATGGTTCTTCATATTCATCCTTTTCTTTTTCTTCATCATCATCAACAATATCTTTTGGGTCACCCATTAGATCATTCAATTCCCTTTATTGATCATCTTCAGTAATTTCAACATTATGGATGTCAATTGTCTCCTCTTGAAATAGAAGAGGTTCTTGCATAAATGTACTTTGAGAAAAGCTTTCTAGCATTTCAACAATTCCAATTGGTTTGATTTTTAAAATAACCAATTAGTCACTTTTGTCCCTTCATAAGCTTAGATATGAATAATAATACACTTGAGTTACTTGCATTGCTAGGACAAAGGGTTCATACTTGTTATATTGTCTTTTATGATTGACCTCAACAATGTTGTAATACTCGTGAACCTTGGTACTCACATCAGCCAATTATGATATTCTAGCTGCACTACTTCCCTTAACTGATTGTACCAATCATTCATGTTATAGCTATAGTTTTGGCCTTTCATGCAAACCCCATTGTTCATTGACATTGTGCTTGCACCACGCTTGACAGTGTGAAACTTATATTAGTTGACAAAATAGTTATTGTATATTGTAACAATTCCTAATGGAAATTTTGCGAGATCTTTGAGGAAGTTGTTATGAATACCAGAGTTTGGATCATGTGTTTGAAACAATATGATATAGTGTTTACATATTTTAAGAAAGATTAAATGACATGTTTAAGAAAGAAAGGCTCACGTAGGCTTTTAACTAGATGACAAAGTCCACCTCAAATTTAACATCCACTTCTGCAGTAGTAATGTTCGGATTATGGTGTTGCAATATATCAGTGTAAATCCTACCATTTGATGAAGTTGTGGATATGTTAATCAAGATATAATATATTTAGTTATTAATAGTATCATATAAAGGAGACTTTTGACTTAGAAGAATACTAACCTGACTTATAGTTCAACTTATTTACAATTAACTAAAATGTAGAAATGAGTAGCCTACCACTATATTCCACTATATTTGAAAATGGATAGGTTTAAAGGATTGTCCGATGGAATATAATCCCCACCACCTTCGTAATTTCGAGGCACGATCCCTACTTTTATTTGCATATGATCTTTGAAATAGTATACACAAAATGTTCATGCTTCCTCAATTAGATATGCATTGCATATCGAGCTTTCTACATGTGCCTTGTTCTTGAAATTGAGCTTTAATTTTTGAAGATACCTTTTATAGTGATAGGCTGAATAAAATATATGCACTAATAAAATATTATGACTTCAAATGGTGACTTAAAAGGCAGATTTTACTAATCTTTCAAATCAGAATTGCACCGGTCTAGTAGTGTGTGCCTAATGGGGCCAATGAACTGGAAGATGTTTCATAGTATAAAAAAAACTTGGAGGGAATATTCTCTCCAACTTACATAAAATAATTGAGATGTTTGATTCAAGTTTGGCCGTGTCTTCATTTGTTATTATTGTTGCAGTTAGACTTTTAAAAAACAAGCTAAACTCAGTGTTAGTCTTCCACACATTAGTAGGTAGCAGTTCCTAAAATACAATAGGCATCAACCTTTGCATGAAAACATGACAGTCGTGACTTTTCATGCCAAATAGTCTCAATCTTTATTTATCCACACATCTATTATATTTGACATGTACCCATGAGGAAAGTTTAGATTTGTTATCCATTCAAATAACACTTTCTTAACCTTATTGTTTAGGGTGTAACAAGCCTTTGGGTATTTGGCGATTGAATCATCTTATCAAGTTTCGGCCTCCGATAATACGTATTGAGTTTTTGCTTTGACTTAATGTCTTTTGTTTTACTAGGGATATTCAACACCGTATTGAATAAATTGTTAAACATATTTTTCTCAATATGCATGACATCAATGTTGTGTTAAATCATATTAGACCTCCAATAAGGAAAATCCTAGAATATGTTGCATTTTCTCCATCTACTTGACTGGCTAACCATTTTGTTAATCTCATCAACATCTACTTGTATTACTTTTTTCAAATCTAGATGATCAATTATGCTAAATATCTCTGAACCTAATCTACTTAGAGGTGTGTCATTTATTACAATTTTATTTTTCAAAAATACATTCTTGTTACGTCTAATAGATGATCAAACTCTAGAAACTTTCTATGATTGTCAAACTAAGGATGCTTACCACTCATACTTAGTTTGAAGGCGTCAAAGTCATTCATACAATAAAGACAAGCTAATCGCCCTGCTGTTGACCATCCATACAACATTGCATAAGTAGAGAAGTCACAAATAATCCACATTAATGTTGCTTATAGCTAAAAATTTTAATTGAGAGATATGTTATATGCTTCAACCTCATAATCTCACAATAGTTTCAACTTATGTATCAACAACTGCAAGTACACATCTAACTAGTCTTTAGAATTTTGAGATCTTGGAACAATGACAGTTAAGAACATGGATGTCTCTTTCATACAAATTCGGGGTTGATTATACATGGCCACAATAATCAATCAACAAAAGTATTGTTGCCTAGACTAACTAAAAGGTTAACCATCTGTACATAGGCCAAGATGAACATTTTTAATTTCCATTGCAAAATCAGGGTGAACATCATTGAAATACTTCCAAGCTATTGAAGTTTTGCATGCCACCTCATATCATTAGCAGTGGCTTTAGATGCATATAATTGGAAGAGATGCGAAAAGTAATACATTTTCTTGAAAGACACATCAGTTTTTCTTCTCCCTCTTACATTAGTGTAGCAACTTCCCATGTAACGTAGATGGTTACAAAACTTGCACAAAATCATGTTTATATTATCTCCCCAAAAAATCAAGCATCATTTAGGAAAATAATGTATTTTATCCATGGATAAACCCAAACCCAGGACCAAACAATTTGTTTCATAAAAGCTTTTAGCAACAAAATTATCTTTCAGCATAACCTCTTTAATCAGTTGAGCAATTGCATCGACTGCATGCTCAAATAAATGGTGCTTAGCCTTGATATTCAACATTATAACAACTAGTGATAACTATGAATGATTTTCATATCCAAGCCATAATAGATTATTAGCAGCATTTACCATATCATAAAATTGTACGGTCATTGGATTAGGGTTCTCCTCATACTCAAAATTTTGATCGAAGTAAAGACTGGAGACATCCTTAACCATTGTATGATAATCGTTGACTATCTTAGAATAACCCAACGAATTCATACCATGCTGCTTATATATCACTTAATCTATTTTCACATGCCTATTCCACAAAAATATCCCGATTTGAAACCATATCTCAACATATAGTATTTTACTGTCTCCACATCAAGGAACTGACGATTATGACATTTGTTTCTTGGACAATAACACTTCATTTTTTCCCTGTCCATCCACTTCAGATGACCACATGCAAATTCTATGAATTTATCAAATCTAGAAACAAACTTCAGATTAAGGTGGTCATCTACAAATCTTAGGTACATCTAGTTTCTATCCCTTGTCATTATTGACAACTACAATTAGTATCTCATAACATTAAGGACATAACACAACTGCATACGTATAATAATTTATTTACTTTATGTCATCCTTATCACTCATGTATTCATTATAAAGGCGTGAACCTATCTCATTCAAAAATGTGTCATCTATATGCCATGATACACATTTTATACATACATATGTATAAAGTTCAACAGCATATCGCTCCAGTTCTTCAACAGCACGAATTGAAAATTTTCTTTATACAATCGAAGAATGAAATGATATACTATCAAATTTTTAAATATGTATATCATATAATGTGTAACAAGTCCTAATTCATATATATATATATATATATACATATATAAATGCATTCCCAAACTATTTATATTGAACAATTCAGTGAATTCTTATAATCCAATGAGAAAAACATCGAACAAGTTCCTATGGATAAAATGTACAAAAATGTGCTTTTAGTTTTTATCAATTTAGTTATCTTACTTCTAAAACTCTACTAAATTTTTGGCAAAATTGTTTCCTAAAATTAGGCACTCTCAACATTTTTTTTAACTTGTGAGTTGTCAAACACAATCATTAACTCAAAAACTAGATCCAAATTGGAGTTACTTTTATGTTGGTTGCTTATTGATGCAAGAAAAATTTTAGTTACCTTAATACAAAAAAGCATATTTAGAGGTAAATAGAATTTAATATGTCTTTTACTATTTTATTCCACATAAAAAGTTTATATGGGGTGTAGTATTTACAATATGTAAGTAACAAATTGACTACTTTCCTGTGTATAATTGTGTACAAACTACTAGTTTATAACTAACCAATTGGATATATAACTAACCAATATCACTCTTTAACTTATATATGAATGATAGATACACAATGATGAATGTATTATCTATAAATGTTATTCATATAAATATATATTATATATAGAATAGTTCCAAACCCCACAATTAGAGAAATATAGATGGGTAAAAGAAATTACATTCAAGAAGCACAAGAGTGAAAGATCTAATGAACCTCCAACAGCAAGAAGTGTCAAGAAGTAGTGTTGTAAACGAATTGAGCTGAGTTGAATAGTAGTAAACTCGAGCTCAGCTTATTTAAATTTATTATAAGCTCGAGCTCAGTTTGTTTAAAATTATTAAGTTCGCAAGCAACTCGAACTTGGCTTATAAAAAACTCATTTGTTATGCTTAGCGAACTTAACTCGAGTTCGACTCATTAACTAATAATGAAAAAACTCAAGTTTGATTTGTTAACTAATAATGAAAAAAGCTCAAGTTCGAGCTCAAACTCAATAATAAAATATAACATAAATGAGCCTTAGATGAACAAGTTTGCGAGCTTTTGAATGAACACGTTCGTGAGCTTTTGAATGAACACGTTCGTGAGCTTTTGAATGAACACGTTCACAATCTTTTAAATAAACAAGTTCGCGAGCTCGTAAATGAACATGTTAGCGAATGTATTCACAAGCTTGTAAATGAACATTTTCGCAAGCTAACGAACCAAATAGTATTAATCTCGAGCTTGAGCTCGAAAATATTTTTGAACTCGAATTTAAGCTCAAGTTCGTCTCATTAACAACAATAAACGATTTCAAATGAGTCTTTTTTTCGAGCTGAGACCTGAATGTCTTGTAAGTGGCTTGATTTATTTACAACCCTACCAAGAAGTACAAATAAAAAACAATTTGTCAATATAATACTATTATGAGGATTTGATTATGCATTAAAAAAACTAAACGCATAACTGGTGTCTGATTATGTAGATGCACAACACAAGTAATGGAGATTTGTAAGAGATTAAGTACATCCTATAAATATTGATTATCTATATACAATGGATTAATTAGTTCCATTCAGTAGAATCAAAGCACCAAATGATTAATTTCAAAACAAGATAATCACTACTAACTATAAGACTTTGGAATTTAAACAAACAAATAATTCACTATTCAGTTTTTTCCTTTTTTTTTTCACTTATGAAACAAAATCATTACTTTCTAATATCAATTCTTCCCGTTCTCCAATTTCTCGAGAAAAATAAAAAAACAAATCACATGAATTGCAAGCATGGTAGAGGAAAAGAAACAATCTCTAGCCAGAGAAACTCAAGATGAGAAGCTTCTCTATTCAAAAGAGGAGCACAAGAAACATGAAATTCAAACAAGAGAAGAAAAATTGCAAGAACGTGGTGATAGACAAGAAAATACAAAATGAATACATAAAGTTTCTATGCTAACAAAATCCCAGCAAGAACAAGCAAACGAAGCAGTAAAAAAATGCAACAAGAATCTCGAAATAAAAAACAAAAGAAATTAATCAAAGATACCTAAAAGGAGAAATTTGCCTAAGATTATTGTAAATTCACACCCTTAAAAGATAGAGACCAAGTGGTCAAAAATGTGCCTAAGATTATTGCAAGTCCATACCTAAAAGGACGAATTTGACTAGTATATCCTAACGTCTACCATTTCCCTTTTACAACTACTGCTTAATGGAATGAATCATGAAGGGAACCATATTCCCTAACAATAAGGATGGATGAGAATTGAGTTGCATTTAGCTATTCTGAAATTTGTATTGCATCGAATGATAAGTAGTAAACTTAATTTTGTACTACAACAATAATCTTATATGTTAAGATAAGTTATCACCAATAGATGCCATATTTCATTTTGTTTATATATGTTTTTTTTCTCAATTATTATTGCTTGTCTTATCATAATGGAATTTCTTTATTTTCTATACAAAAGAGGAAAGAAAAATAATTGAGATTCTATTGATAATTTAGTATTCCAATATTACTAATCCTTAATGAGGCCAGTGTTTATTTATTTATATATGTAAGTGTAACATTATCAATCCAACTCATATCTATATATATAAATGGAATATTACCTTAATTATATGAGCAAAGATCGAGTGCACGACCAATTAAGATCATTCACAAATTATTATTCAAAATTATTTTTTTAATTAATTATGCCATGAACAAATATTGAAAGAACCACATTAATTTCCATTTTTCATCAAAAGACGTTCTAATTATGCTCTTAAGAATACTCTTAAATCCATAAACACTATTAGCTGTAACATAATGACTCTGTCTCTCTCTATCAATGATAAGTAGTAAACTTTACTAAAGCAACGTTTAACCCATTGCTGTAGGATATTATTTGTTTTAATCCAAAAAAATATATTCTCTACTAGGATTCAATTATGTAAAAACTCATTGAAGTGAAGACTATCATTTACGCTTGGGATAACAATCTCAAATTTATGCTAAGATATGATAATGATAAGTTACAAATGAAAGCAAGAAATATAAGTTACATGTTTTTATTTTTTATAATTTATTTTTTCTCTCCTATGCATTGTAGCCCAATTTTAGAGTTACTGCAAAGTGATAATTCATGTGAAGATTTGATCTATACTTTATATAGATTAATTAGATGCTAACAGAAAAGTAAAAAAAAAAAAACATTATACACTATGACAAGTTACATTGAACATCCTAGTCACAACTTATTATCTTGATTATTTAGAGATGCCTAAATATTTTCATGAGCATATGATCTAAAGTGGACAGAGTCCTACCAAATGCAAGTCCTGAGCATATGAGCTAAAGTGGATATAAATTTGATAATGTTAAACGGATTCAAATTCTCTAATTAATCTGAAGCATGCTAAGGCACTAGAATACCATGTCAGCCATTCTCATATCTTGAATTAGTTAAAAATATAATTGCAACATCTGTCCTTAAATCTACACAGACATTTACATGAACAGAAAATATGTTTGGACTAAAAGTATTTATCAAAGTAATGCAATATTTTCCTTCAGTTGGCACAACTTAAATAGTAGAAAAATCTTACTCAATGAGCCTAATCAAATTAATGCTTCCACGCAAAGTGGTCTAACCAATTAGATGAAAAACACTAAGTTATTGTCCTTGAGGGCATAGATAACAAATCATTATATTGGTCAAATGATTAGATAGCTTCAACATCCAACTTCAAACATCTGCTTTCACAAATGACGAGACCTTATTGAGAAAACTAGTGAGACACCCACAATGCAATCTTTAACCACTGCAAAATAGCAGAAAGAATAAAAAGTACCAATTGTACTCTATAACTAGTTCAAGCACAATTCCTTGATAATATAAATAAAAAATAAGCATTCAGGCTACCTAAATTTCTTCTAGTCACGGTTGACCCAACTTATTCCAGCAAATGATATAATCTGGCTGTCCCATACTAAGACAGGAGGTCAAGAAAATGTTAAAGCTGTTAGTATGACCAGTGAAACATCACATTATTTATACTAGAATGAGTTAAAGACATATAGGGAATTTCGTGATTGCTTTTTGATTTGAGCTAGCAGTTGAAAGCAGGATTTTCTATATCCATCAAACATTACAATCTCACCAAGACAAATACAGATGAAATCAGATTCAGAGTAGAAAATAAAGATAAAAGGTAAAATAAAATCAGGATAGAAAAATAATTGAAATTCCACAACACATTACTTGCAGACATGACAAATTCAAGTTCAAACTAGTGACTGACGTACCAGATTATAAAAAAACCTCAATGCTCGTATGCTTTTTCAAATACACTCATTTTGTTAGCAATTTGAACTTTGGTAAACAGATAACCCAGATCAAGGATACTTGCCAGCAATCTTATACTAGAAATATAAAAAGATAAGAAACCAAACTAATGGTCATAAGCTAAAAAGTGGACAAATCCCCTCCATTGGCAAAATTAATTTTGCGGCTAAATTTACCTTCGTTGTTGTTTGTCTTCAGGGGTGTAGTGGCGTCCAGATCGTGAATCAGAGAAAAGGGGTGATGGTATATAGTGGCGAGGACTGTTGGATGATGGCAGATAGGACTGGCGTGTGGGTGATGTCGGCTGTCGGCGTGTGTGTGGGTGCTTGCGAGGGCTACTCGATGATGGTGGCTGGCAAGGAATACTCGATGATGGTGGCGAGGACTGGCGTGTGGGTTTTGTCGGCTTCTGACCAGGGCTGCTCGATGATGGTGGCGAGGACTACCGTGTGGGTTTTGTCGGCTTCTGACCAGGGCTGCTCGATGATGGTGGCGAGGACTGGCGTGTGGGTTTTGTCGGCTTCTGATCAGGGCTGCTCGATGATAGAAATTTCCCTTGGCCAAATTATGCCAACTTTGTCTTTCCCAGAGTAAAACAAGAACTCCATCAGGCGGTCAATGCAAGATATTAACTCCACGAGCATGATGAACAGTTCATTAGCCATAAAATCAGCAATTCCATTTCTTTCTATATACACACGAGTGATTTTAAGTTTTCAATCTTATCTAACCAACTTCTTACACACTTCTAACATATTAGAGATAGTTAAGCAAGGATAATGTACTTTATTTAACCACTGAGCCACCAAAGTATAGTCAATTTCAACTTGTAATTTACCATAACTAGATTTTACCCACGCCCAAAGTCCAGCATCCATATGCGCTATAGGTTCTAATATTAATAGTGTAACCTTTAAGCTAATTTCCATTCTCATCCCTCGGAACATCTCTTCCACCAACAAAATATGTACTTTTGAAGCAACCATCTGAATTTAAAATTGTTATATTTCTCATTTACTTATATACATGATCAGATAAAAAAATGTTATAAAATATTTATTTTTAAAAAATAAATACATTATTAAAATTTATATATGTAGGAATATATTAACATAGAAAGAATTTAATTAAAATAATATATTATAATAATAAAAATAAATTTACTTCATCTCACTAGTCACATCTCATATACTTAATTTACAAACTATAATCATGCATCATAAAAAATTTTGTTTTTATAATATTTAAATACATCAATAAAATATGTAAAATTCATATTACAAAAACTCACTCTTGCAAGATGACTACCGCTATTGCTCAACTCCATCGATAGGGTCCACTAATTCTAGTGATGACTTATGGATTTGTATTTTTCGCTGCCTAACACTACTAAAACATATGCTAAAGAAAACAAACTCTCACGCATAATATAAAACTCAATATTACAATAACTTATAATACAAATTTTTATGAATATAAATAATAATTAAAAAAATTCATTTAAATTCCATTTTTTTTCATAATTCAAACATCAAATCACTTCCAATGAATGGATGTAATAATGACATTTTTCGAAATGAAAATCATTTTTGTACATAAAAACTAACATGTAATCAAATCATTAAAAATCACATCCATTTACTAAATAAAATTTGCTCATATATTAACACGTTATAGATCCATCTTTAGAAAATTAAGGGTCTCGTCAATTGATGGAAATCTTAAAATCGAAGATAACTACATGACCAAGATCAAGATAATCATATAGCTCCAAATAATATCATTTTATCCAAGATAATTACAGAACTAATCTCGATACAAGATAATCACATTCTTGGTAAATAAATAATTTGTATGGTCCAAAATAACTACAGGAGCTATACAATACATTTAATGACCAAAATAACTATAAGCCATAAATTTTCTACTCTATTGATATACCAACAATTCTCCAACTCACTTTTTAGGCTAATATATGAGTTTAAAATCATACATACAATGTTAAATTATTTATTTTACCAATATATATATATATATATATATATATATATATATATATATATATATATATATATATATCATGAAATATATTTCCAAACATATATCAATTTCACAACGTTATATAAAAGTTGTTTTCTAATTGCACATCCATTTCATATACAAGAATATATATTTTTTATTTTATGTCAGAAATCATATAAAATCAAATTTAAAATGATGATAACCTAGATTATAAGTTAGTGCACAAATTTTTATTATGATTTGCTGCAAACTGTCGACTTCTTTTTTTTTTTTTTACTCCGATGTCTATTCTGACGGTGCACCTAAATAACTATTAAATTTTTAATTGGTACCAAGCTAATAAAAATTACTAAATTTAAATAGAAATTAAACTACTCATTTAATTTCGTCTGCTCTCACGTTTATAGATGTTTTCCTACTACTTTTATTTCACGTTATGTGTTACTAACGCGAAATATCCAATTATTTTCAAATATTCCCAATTAATTAAAGTTTTCTCTTCTCTTCTAATTTTTCTCTTCAATTTATTTAATTTTTTCTTCATTGTTTTATTTTCCATTTTTTCTCCAAAAATATATTTTCAACTCAAAAAATCCTATTAATTCAATAAATAGTCTAAAAATTTCAATAATTACTTTGACCCATTTTTTTTCCATTTTCCATCACCAATTCACCAAAATTATATTCAATAATTTCCAATAAACTTTTCAATAATTATGCCAAAAATACAAAAATTCACCAAATGTTCTATTAATTATTTCTTCTACACCAAAATTTACTTTCCACTACCAAATATTCCATATAGCTCCATTATCATCATTTTAAGGTACAAAGCTTTCAAAATATTTTTTCAAAAATTTGGCCATAATTATAGAAAATATCTAAATATTATACAAAAATTATTCTTATCAATTTTCCATCATATCCACCATCCTCAAGCTTCATTTTACATATTTTTCATTTTTATTAAAATTTTCCATAATTTTCTACAAAATCTTAATCCTTCCATCAACCAAATCCAAGCAATATCACCTACCAAACTAAAATATATTCACAATAATCATTCAAATCAACTTAAATCTATATAAATTTGAAAGAAAAATAAAGAAAATCTCACCTCTAATTTTCTTGAAATTTTTAGCCAATAGGTGATTTTCTTCCAAAAATATTTTTTCTTCATTCCTACTTAATTCCTTATACTTTCTTAAGCTTTGATTATGGTAATTTATGAGAAAATTTTGAAAAAATAAGAAAAATAACTATAGTGGTCATATAAAGAAAGAAGAAGGAGATGATGATTTGTTTCTTTTTTTTTGAAAATATTGAATAATTTGTCTTTTTTGACTTTTATAGTCAAATTAATGGCTAATTAATTTTAATTAAGCTTAATCATTAAGCCTCTTAGTCAATTAAAATTAATAAATAAGATATTTTGACTTTTATCCAATTTAATTCAAAAAAATTTGAATTTAGACTTTTTTCACCAAACATTCCAATTTTTCAATTTAGTATTTGAATAAATCTATTTTCTTAAATTTCATATCCCAAATAACCTTATCTCATCAAATTGAATATACCAATATTCTCAGAATAATTTTCTCTTCTAAATGACCTTCTTGATTTTGCAAAACATCATCAGTACAAAAATTATATTTTTGCGATTTAGTTCTTTTTCTAAATCATACCCGTAAAAATTCATTCCTAGTTCGATTTATAAATTATCAGTTTTTTAGATCTTAGAATTCAATTACGATCAAATTGGCACCATTACAATCGTGAACACATCTCTCTAACTCCTGATTAGAAAATCAAACTATAAATTGCACTAGATACCGTATTTCCACAATTCAAGCACTTTACTTTAAAATATCGCTTTATAACACCACATATAACCTTCACATAATATTTTTCTACATTTTGGTATGCTTAAATCATATTTTCACTTCCATACAATAATCTCGTATTTCTGACCCAGTCTTTTGCCTTTATTTGTGTGCATAGCATGAAAGAACAACGATTCATCAATTCAATATTCATATTAAACAACTTATTATTATATTAAAGTAGATTTTTCACACATATTTATCCGTATTTAGACTCTAATTGGTATGCCTTTGTACTGGAGTACAGACGACTGAAATACGCATATATAGTCAGGGTCTTAATCGCGAATATGACAATTATCTCTCCCTTAAAAGATTTCATCATCAAAATCATACATGATAAGTTGTTGTTGAATTGCTAAGGATATTGACTTTTCATGATCGCTTCACTTTCTCATGTCGCCTCTTAAATTGAATGTCTTTGTCATAGGATTTTCACTAGAGGTATTTGCTTATTTTGGAATTTCTTTACTTCCCTTGCTAGGATAGCTATAGGTTATTTTTCATAAGTAAAATTTGGTTGTACCTTTATGTCTTTTACTTAGATCACATGGGATGAATCCGATTGGTACCTTCTGAACATAGACACATGGAACACATTATGAATCTTCTCTAACTTAAGAGGCAAGGCCAATTTATAAGCTATTGGTTTCACTCGCTTTGTCACCTTATATGGACCAATAAATCTGGAACTCAACTTACATTTTTTTCCAAATCACATAACATTTTTCCAAGGGGACACTTTCAAGAACACCTTATCACTGACCTCGTACTCAAAGTCCATGCATCTTAAGTTTGCATAAAACTATGTATGTCCCTGGCTACCTTGAGTTTGTCCTTAATTACTCTATTCTTCTTCTTTATATGTTGAACCAAATCAAGTCCCAATATCTTCTGTTCAATGAGCTCAGTCTAACAAACCATAGATCTGCATTTTCCTACCATATAATGTTTCATATGGAACCATGTCGATACTTTCCTGATAACTATTATTATACGCAAACTCCATTAGTGACAAGTACATGTCCCAACTTTCTGCAAACACAATAACATAGCTCTGAAGCATATCATTTAGCAACTGGATTACCCACTCTGATTGTTCATCTGTCTGAGAATGGAAAGTTGTGCTGAAATGGAGTCAGGTACCCAAGGATCCTTGCACACTTTTTCCAAAAGTGGAAAGTAAACATGAGATCTCGATAAAAAATACCATGTAGCCGGACTATCTCTTGCATATACATTTTCACTAATGTATCTAGTGAGTAGTCCATCTGTATTGGCAAAAAGTCCCATTTTAACTTTAGTATGGAGATAGATTGCAGTAATTCTGATGGTAATTAGTGTTCTACTTTTACTTACTGATAGTTCAAATATCTAGTAGTAAACTCGATAATATCTTTTGTCATATCCAATCACCAATAGTAAGGTTTCAAATCCTAATACATCTTATTGCTTCTGAGATGCATAATGTAAGTTGTCTCGTGTGGTTCCTTAAAAATTTCTTTCTTCAGCTCTGACACATCAAACACACATAATATGTTTTTGAAGTGAATACTATCACCTATCTTTACTAAGTACTCAAGTCTTTCCCTCTTGGATACAACTTTACCAATTTTCACACGCTTAGGATCATGTTTTTGAGCTTCTTTAATCCTCTATAAAGATGCAGGTTAGATCCAGAGCTATGTAATTCAAGGATAAGTTCTCTTATAATATATTATCATATGAACTCAAGTAGTTAACCTTACTTATTATTTGAATTTACCTACTAGAGTCTTTTAACTCAAAGCATCGGCCACTACATTCGCTTTGTCTTAGTGGTGGTCAATGATACAATCATAATCTTTGATTAATCTCAACACCCCCTTTGTCTAAGATTCAGCTCCTTTTGTGAGGGTAGATATTTCAAACTTTTATGATCTGTATAGATATAACAGCTCTCTCCATACAAATAATGTCGTCAGGTTTTTAGAGCGAATTCAATTGCTGCTAACTCTAGATCATATGTTTATGTGGATTCAGTTGTTTAGAGGCATAAGCAACTACCTTGCCCTCTTGAATCATTACACTCCCTAAACCATTTAAAAAAGTATCATTGTATACTAAAAATTCCTTTTCATGAGTGGATTGCATCAGAATCGGTGTCTCTGTCAACATTGCCTTTAACCGGTTAAAACTAACTTGACACCTATCTGTCCACTCAAACTTCACATCTTTACAAAGTAACGAAGTCATAGTAGCAACTATCGATGAAAAACCCTTTACAAAGCGTCAATAATAACATGCTAACCCAAGGAAACTTTTTACCTTAGTCACATTTCGATGTGGCTTCAAGTTAAGAATAACTTATATCTTACTAGAGCCAACTCTGATCCCTTCAAGTAACACAACATGACCGAGAAAACTAACTTTTGAAGCCAAAATTCACACTTCGATAGCATGGCATACAACTGCTTCTCCCTCAAATTTTGAAGCATAATCTTCAAATGTTGATCATGATTCTTTCAATCTATGAAGTATACCAAAATATCATCAATAAAATCTATAAAAAATTAATCCTAGTAAGGTTTAAAGATCTGATTCATCGGATTCATGAATGCTGCATGTGCATTCGTTAATCTGAAAGGCATGACTAGGAACTTGTAGTGGTCATACCGAGTCTTAAAACTTATCTTAGGTACACCACTCTCCTTAATCTTCAACTGATGATATCTAGTTCTCAAATCTATCTTGGAGAATATTCTAGAACATTTTAACTGATCGAATAAATCGTCTATCATTGGCAATGGGTATATATTCTTCACCATCACCCTATTTAGTTATTTGAAGTCTATACACAGGCGTAGTGTGCCATGCTTCTTCTTTACAAATAACACTGGTGTGCCCCAAGATGACACATTGGGTCTGATAAACCCCTTATCCAATAAATCTTACAGTTGCACTTCCAATTCCTTTAGTTCTTTAGTGCCATTTTGTATGGTGTGATAGATATGGGTGTAGTACCTGACAACAACTCAATAGCAAATTCTACCTCTATCTAGCAACAATCTAGGCAAATCTTCAAGAAAAATATTCGAAAACTCACACGTAGTAGGGATATCCTAAAGACTTGGACTCCTTTCCTGGTATCCACCACATATGACAAATAGGCTTCATTTCCCTTTCGAATCAACTACCAAGCTTTCATGTCAGAGATTATATTAGCTGGTAACCTCATCCTGACATCCTGTGCCACCCTATCCTCGCATCCAGACTTTATGAGAATAATTTTCTAACTACACTATAATGAGCTAATCAATCCATAACAAAATAACATCGTACTCATAGAATGGTAGCTCTATCAAATTAGTCAGATATAGTTCACCTTGACTCAACAGAGGTAGTTATCGACGCTTTCTGTTCACCATGGCCTAAAGGGTTGATCACCACTATATCATAATCTAAATTCTCAGTCTCTAAGTTTTTCCCAACTAATGACATTGTGCATACATATGAATATGTTGATCCTAGATCTATAAAAGCATAAATATTTGAGCTAAGTAAAGAGAGTATACCAACAATGACATTTGGACCCTTCTGCTCCTCCCTGGCTCTCAAGACATATGTCATAGCTGGTGTCCTACTGCTTCCCTCTGGCCTATTCACAGTCCCTAAACCAACCCTATCCTACCTCTAGATATACCTGCTATTATATTTCTTCCTCCCTGTTGTTACATGTGCTCCCTATTACTACATTTTGTCCTTCCATTCACTAACTCATTATTACTTAAACTTTCCTAATTATTGGAACCTCTATGTCTCTTTATTAGTACATTTAATCTTTATTAATAACTTATTCTTAATTATTTTTTAGCTTCTTGTTGTGCTAAAATTCCTTCTTTGTTAATTGATAACTGACCTTATGAGCTTAGATATATGGATTACCCCCAAACTAGCTTGTGAAGCCCCTTTACAAATTAATTTTCTAAATATATTTCACATGCTTTTATTGGAGAATTACCATATGGCTCTAAAAGGTAATCATCCCACTCTGAATGAAATTTTTATGATCAATAAAAAATCTTGTAATTTTCTTATATAATTTACTCTTGAAGCTTAATTTGCATTACTGAAAGGTTGCAATTGCGTATTAAATCTCTCCCCACATCTAATTTGCTGTATATCTATATATATCAAATTCTCCCCGCATATAATTTGCTGTATATCTATACATATCAAATTTGTTAAGTAGTAGTAATTTTATAAATAATTATAGTTTATCCCAAATTACAACTAGAAACAAACTTTTAAAAAACTATAAAAATATAATTTGAAAAATATAGTTTGAAATAACAATTAGAAAAACTAAAATTTGAATATACTACAGTTACAATCATTGATAACAAATAAAAGCTCTAAACTCTTATAAAATGTCATTAGACTACACATAAAACTCTAAATAATTCACTAAAGAATATATCAAAATATAAAAAAATCATGTGGTATATTACATTACAATTTTGGAAATTCATACCGTATCAAATGAATTGACATTTGATATTATTTGATATCAAATGAATTGACATTTTATTAAATAACAGGAGATACACATAAAACTTTAAATAATTCACTAAAAAAAATCTCAAAACAATGGTGCATTATAATGTTGGAAATTCATAACGTATATGAAATGATATCAAATGAATTGACATTTTATTAAATAAAAGGGATAAACTGTTAGTTTTTTTGTTGTAATTTATTAAAATCTCTTTGTAATATTTTCTTATTAAATATTAATTTATAGGTGTATACGGAGAACATAGATTCCTCATGTTCAATTGATAAATCTCTGTCGTGGATGGTCCCTGGAAATGTTATTTTTAGTAGATGAAGATCAACAACACAAGTAGTGAGTTAACTTACTTTAACTACCATAAAGTTCATTACTTGGCTGTGTCTTAAATACAATGCAGTTCTAACGCATAGTACTAAAGCTCATGAAGAGCTTCAACTACAGTTTTCTTTTTATATTTTCAAAATGGAGAGCTCATCTCCTTTGATATCCTCAATAAGGCCATCATTTAATTGGTTAATCGACAAATCATGATGATTTACCATAAGATATGTACAAAAGATTTTACATAAAAAAAAACTATGGTTTTCCACTCTTTTATTGTTCAATAAAAATCACTTGCAATCCATGGACATAATCATAATTATGCTAGATGCTTAAGTGAAATTACTCTAAAATAGTGGGGATTCTGAATAAGGTTGACAAACTGAGAAATCATGCATGTAGAGTATAGTGTGCATACTAAAGCTGTGTGTCACAAGATTAGAAAGTACAGAACAGTATGCCAAAGAATGACCATTTCTTTTTTTACTATAAAAGCATCATTTGTGATGTTAAACTTGTACATGGTCCTGCATATGTAGGATATGACCATATATATGAGGTTTATGTAGCCCAACAACATAAATAGAAGGCATATTCTGCTAATCTGTTAAGTGATGCTTCAATTTTCTCATCAAACTCTTTTCTTGTTTTAGTTCTATCTGTGTTTACTTAATATTACACAAATTTCAGGGGAACATCCATTTTCATGCACACACATCTTTTCTTTTATTTACTTCTTTGTTGAACTTGCAGTGGGATACTGCTGGGCAAGAACAGTTCAGGACTATAACATCAATTTGAATTTTATTGTTATATTTTGGTTTAGTGGATTTGAGAATTATACTGGGTTTAGAACTGATTATGTCTTGTAAGTCATAAGAGTTGTTTCATTCATCTTTTAATGCGTTTTATAATTTAGAAGGTTAAAGAACTTTTGGATACTATTTTCTTTATAAATATTCTGTTGTTTCCTTTTCATATTTTCCTAACTAGAACTTAAAATTCTACGAGTCAAAAAAATGAAAAGGTATGAAATATATGGGAGGGAAGATGGAATATGAATGCTAATTTCTAGGTCCGTTAACATGGGAAATAAGAGAATTTGAATTAATAAAAATCTTTTTATAAAAATGGATTTTTTAATTAATAAAAATGGATTTAAAAAAAAAAAATTGACTATAAGCGTCGATTCATAACCAAGAACCAATGCATATAATGGACTATACGCGTCGGTCCTTTAATATAGCCGACACCTAGTTTAAATTTGAAGACTATATACATAGGTATATGTGTCGGCTATAAGAACTGGTACATATAATTAAACTATATGCATCAGTCATTTTGACCGACACATAAAATCAAACTCATAGGAATTCCCTTTATAAGCATCTATTGTTTAACCGATGCATAATGTCTAAAATAATTGATGCATATAATCCTTTTATGTACTAGTGTTTGCAATATATTTGCATTTGTTCATTCCTCTTACCCTTTTCCTCTTGTTGGTAGAACTTGAACCTATAAAAAAACAATTCATATAGAATATAAGATTTACTATTACAATGAAAATATTAAAAAATTCAGAAAATTTCTATTAATTGTAGTAACAAAAAATTTATCTTTATTATCTATTAAAATATCAAAAATAAAAATTTGATTATCATTTGGCTTTAACTCAAAGCAGGTTAGTACCTGCGACATTTTCTCTCACTAAATTCTCGTCTAGGTTCAACTCTTGAGAAAAGGAATGTCATATAAGCTTGATCCAATAAGTATGCTCAAGTCTATAAATGAATTTTAAAAATTCCAATAAAAACCATATAAACCTAAAATGGAAAGCTAATTCTAGATATTATTAGGAGCAATTTGCATGTATAGTTTATTAACTAACAAAAACATTACCTGCACTGGTACTTTCATTTGCTTCTTTATCTTGCATTGATGCTTTAGGCACGGTAGGAATAATTTTTGTTGCTTCAGATATGTTTACTGAATGAGTGACAGACTTATGCTTAGGTGCACTGTCAGCATACATTGATCTCAACCCAAGTCCACATCCCTTACCCCATGCTCCTGGAGCTATGAGCACATGCTTACTAGGCCTTGAATTGGAACAACAAATTCTTTGATTTTAATGGATTCATCATGAACTTAAAATAACTTTATATTAATAGACTAACAATAATTGTCTAATCTTTTTAAAAAAATGAAGTGCAAAATTTCTATGAGCTAGAGAAGCCTAATTCATAAATTGTCTTTTTCTCCATTTAGAAATTGTCTAATGGATTCATCATGAACTTAAAATAACTTTATATTAATAGACTAACAATAATAGTCTAATCTTTGGAAAAAAAAAGAAGAAATGAAGTGCAGAATTTCTATGAGCTAGAGAAGACTAATTCATAAATTGTCTTGTGCTCCATCTAGAAATTGCCTAATGGATTCATCATGAACCTAAAATAACTTTATATTAATAGACTAACAATAATAGTCTAATCTTTAAAAAAAATAAAGTGCAAAATTTCTATGAGCTAGAGAAGCCTAAGTCATAAATTGTCTTGTGCTCCATCTAAAGATCATACCTATATCTGATGAACTCCTTCGCATATACAAGCCTTGTACTTCATCTAGAGATCATACCTATCTCAAGTACATGGCAGCAATACAACAACCATTGATGTGGCATAGTGTATGCCAACAAAGAAAAATGGTTAATCAATTAATTAATTTATTTTATATAATATTAATTTATTTTGGTACATGACCATGATGCCATTAGTCATACTGAAATGGGAATTGTACCAAAATGTGCAACTCTAGCTAATAGAAAAATTGGGATCAGTTAGCTAACAGAGAGATCAACCTGTAAAAGGCATTCACAATGTGCAACTCCAGCTAGATGTTTTGATAGAAGGTAGAGATCAACCTGTAAAAGGCATTCACAATTCGCAACTCTAGCTAAATACTTTAATAAAAGGCACTTGATAAATTGTTGATGGACCTGGAATAGTGAAACATGCTTACTCTCATATGTCCTAATACTACGTATAAAAGAAGTGAAAGAGGCAGAGATTCCCATTTCATACACCATTTCATACACCTGCATTACCTTGTTGGAAATAAAACACTCACACAAACAAATTTTATTCAAACTCAAACAAATATTACAAAAATACTCTCACTCAACAAACAAGATACTACAACTCACTTTTATACAATTTTGCTTCTTCACTCACTTAGAAGCTTTTAATTTTTCTTGATATCTAAACTAAAATGGGAAGGGGTATTTATACTACTTAAGAACAATTCTACACCACACAAATAAACTAATCCAACATTATAATAACCATATACCTCATTCTTCTCCATTCTTCTCCATCCTTCTAATAATATTTTAAGTTACCAAATGATTCACATGCATAATTACTACACCCTAGAAGATTCTAGGTAGATGGCTTGTGATTTTAGACTTTTATTATAGACTTGCACTCCAATTTGATTGGGTTTGGGCTCCCATAATGGATCAAGTTTATAATCCAACACCCCCCTTAAACTTGATCTTGTGACCCCTAGTAAGTTTCTTAATCTTATGAAATCTTCACTTGTCAGTGGCTTGGTAAAAATATCAGCAACTTGATCTTGTGACTTCACATATTCAACTTGCTCATAATTTCTTGCAACACACTCTTTTATATAGTGGTAGCGAATATCAATGTGTTTTGTTTCGATTATGGAATACTGAATTCTTTGCTAAGGCAATGGCTGACTTGTTGTCAACACAAACCTTGGTCGGCTCTTCTTGTATTAAACCTATCTCCTTTAGTAGATTTCTAAGCCAAATTGCATGACAAACGCATGAGGTAGCAACAACATATTCTGCTTCACAAGTGGACAATGTGACAATTGGTTGTTTCTTTGACATCCATGTGAAAGCAGTATCTCCCATAAAAAATACGAATCCAGTAATACTCCTTCGATTATCTATGTCTCCACCCCAATCACTAACGCTATATCCAACAAGATTATAATCATTAGAAACTGAATAGAACAAGCCAAAGTCAATTGTACCCTTCAGATAGCAAAGAATTCTCTTTGCAGCTTTAAAATGGGTGGTTGTTGCAGATTCCATGTAGCGACTAACCAATCCAACTGCGTGAAGAATATCGGGCCTCATGCAAGTTAGATACCTTAGACTTTCCACCAAACTTTTGAAGAATGTTAAATCTACACTTTTACCTTCTTCATGTTTGGACATCTTAATTCCATATTCCGTTGGTGTGCTTATCGGCTTACAGTTCTCCATCTTAAAGCTTTCCTGTGAAATGAAAATTTCATCCTTTTATTGCTTAAATTCAATACCAAGGTAGTACGCCATGAGCTCCATGTCTGTCATCTCGAATTCTTTTATCATCACTTCCTTGAATTCATTGAACATGCTTGGGTTACTTCCGGTGAAGATCAAATCATCCACGTAGAGGCATACAATCAAAATATCTCCATCTTTGATCTTGATATATAGAGCGTGCTCGTAGGAACATTTGTTGAAGTCATTCTCTTGGAAGTGCTTGTCGATTCGGCTATTCCAAGCTCTAGGTGCTTGTTTTAGCCCGTAAAGAGCCTTCTTCAACTTCAATACCTTGTCTTCGTGGCCTTTGACTTTGTAGCCTGATGGTTGCTGAATGTAGACTTTCTCTTCAAGAACTCCATTTAGAAAGGCATACTTTACATCCATTTGATGTATCTTCCACTTGTTTTGAGCTGCCAAAGAAATGATTAGTCTAATAGTCTTTAATCGAGCAATAGGAGCAAATACCTCATCATAGTCAATTTCAGCCTTTTGACTATATCCTTTAACAACTAGCCTCGCCTTATGCCTTTCAATCTATCTTTTAGTGTTTTGATTTGTTTTGTACACCCATTTGACACTTATCGTCTTATGTTCCTTGGGAAGTGAGGTGAGTTCCCATGTGTCATACTTTTCGATTGCCTTGATTTCTTCGTCCCTCGCATCTCTCCACTTCTTCTTTTGTACTGCTTCTTGAAAGCTCACTGGTTCACAATCGGGAAACAGACAAAATAATGTAAGGTTATCTTGTCATTCACTTACCTCATAGAGATCTCTAATAGTTCATGTGCGTGACACAACTCTTTCACTTGATGATGACAAATGTGATGAGTCTCTTTGAGTGGTTGGTGAAGTGGGTGGAGTTGTTGGCTCTTGTTGGGCTTCTCTAGGTTGTTTTATTGGTCTTAGCTCATCTTCTTCAAACTGAGGAAAGAAATTGAAGTCATATGTATGAGAGTTAAAATCCCATTCTCCTTCTTCATTGAATACCACATCTCGACTAATCACAATTTTCTTATTGTCTGGATTGTACATTTGGTAGTCCTTCGAATTAGCATCATAGCCGATGAAGGTAAAACTCTCACTTTTATCATCAAGTTTCGTTCTTCTCTCATCTGGTACATGAACATGGGCTATACTTCCAAAGATTCTCAGGTGGGAAATGCCAGGCTTTCTTCCACTCCATGCCTCTTGTGGTGTCCTTCCCCATACATTTCTTGTTGGAGATCGGTTTGACAAGTAAACTGCACATGCCACTGCTTATGCCCAAAATTCCTTGGGTAATTTCTAGCTTTTGAGCATGCTTCGTGTCATGTCAAGGATTGTTCTGTTCTTTCTTTCTGCCATGCCATTTTGCTGGAGGGATCTAGAAACTGTCATTGGTCGACGAATTCCATTTACTTCACAGAACTCTTGAAACTCCCTGGAAGTAAATTCTCCACCTCGGTCGGATCTCATGGCTTTGATTTTTCTATCGCTTTCTCTCTCCATTGCAGCTTTGAACTTCTTGAAAACTTCAAAAACTTCTGACTTCTGTTTCAAGAAATATATCCAGGTTTTTCTTGAAAAATCATCAATGAAAAGAAGAAAATAGCTACTGTTACCGAGAGAGTTTGACTTGATCAGACCACACATATCGGTATGGATGAGCTTGAGTGGCTTCTTGGCTCTTGACTTTGACTCCTTTGGAAAAATTTTCCTGAATTGCTTCCCGACTAGACACCCTTCACATAGCTGGTCTGGAAGGTTGATGCGAGGTAGTCCCTTTACCATCTCCTTTTTAGATAGCAGCTCCAGACCTCCAAAATTTAGATGCCCAAATTGAGGATGCCAAAGCCTTTATGCATCTTTGTAGCAAGCTTTTAGACACTTTGCAACATCATTTTGTATGTTGATCAAGAACATTTTATTCTTTGACATCAACACTTTAGCAATGAAGTTATTTTTATCATCTTTTATAGAAAGATTATAATCTTTCATATGAATATCATAACCTTTCTCTAACAGTTTTCCTAAACTCAAGATGTTACTTTTCATATTGGGCACATAGTAGACATTAGAAATAAACTGATGTCTCCCATCTTTAAAAAGGATAAGGATGTTACCTCTTCCTTTCAATGCTATTGTGGAATCATCTCCAAACAAAACATTTCCATTTATTGACTCGTCTAGCTCCACTAACATGTCTTTCCTTCCACACATATGATTGCTTGCACCACTATCAAGATACCAGGAATTTGCTTGGCCACCATCAATTTCCTTTCATGCTAAAAGAAGAGTTTCTTTGCCATCTGTCATCTCTTCCACGTAGTTGGCCTTCTCCTCAATTTTTTTGTTGGGAGCTCTACATTCTGAAGCATAATGCCCATACTTCTGACAATTATAGCATCGAACTTGAGATTTTTCATACCTTGAATTCGGATTGATTCTTCCACAGCCTCGTGTTGAGCTTTCTCCTTTCTCATAGTTGTTGTTGGAATTGTTGCTGTGGTAATTCCAACCTCGTCCATGATCGTGACTTTCACCTCGTCCATGACCGTGACTTTCACCTCGTCCATGACCGTGACTTTCACCTCGTCCATGGCCTCTCCCTCTGTCTCGGCCACGTTGGTTTTTATCATTTCCTTGGCTTTCATGCATATCCTTCAGTTGCAGTTTGAGGAGTTGCTCAGTAAATCCTTGCTTCTTCTTTATGCTTCTCTTCGTATGCTTGCAATGATCCTAGGAGTTGCTCAATCGTAATTTCTTCCAAGTCTTTAGTTTCTTCAATTGTCACGACAATGTGCTCAAATTTGGGATCCAACGAATGAAGTATCTTCTCTATTATCCTCACATCTTCTAACTTATCACCATTTCTTTTTAATTGATTAGAAACAGCTACTACTCTTGAGAAATAATCCGAAATATACTCAAATACTTTCATGTGTAAGGATTCAAATTCACCTCTTAATGTTTGGAGACGGACCTTCTTCACTTGTTTGGATCTTTTGTAAGAGGTTTGCAGCTTCTCCCACATTTCCTTAGCAGAGCTTGCACTCGAAATATTTTCAAAGCCATCATCATCTAATGCTTGATAGATGAGGTAGAGAGCCTTTTTGTCTCTCTTTCTTGAATCCTTCAAAGTTGTCTTTTGATCTGGTGTAAGAGTAGCAAAAGCAGTATAATTCACATACTCGTTATAGCATATCTCTATGATATCCCACACATCTTGTGATCCAAGAAGTGCCTTCATTTTGATACTCCAATTGTCGTAGTTGTTGTTGTTGTGCCTTCATTTTGATACTCCAATTGTCGTAGTAGTTGTTGTTGTGCCTTCATTTTGATACTCCAATTGTCGTAGTTGTTGTTGTTGAGTGTCGAGACTTAGAATGGTGTCATACCATTTGCCATATCTCTCAATATAATAATAATTTTCAAAATCTGATTACACGGATGAATCCGGAACGTCGAAAAACTTTGGAAGGGACATATCGGTCAACTCGGCTCAACTTTGTGAGTCAACTCGGTTTTCTGGTGGCACTGTTCCGGCGTTGCATTTGGACTGCAATCGGGGTGATTCTGATGGTGTCGAATTCCTCTTGTCAAAACCTCCTATTTGATATGCAATAGTGTATATTTTCCAACTAGTTGTGATACCAATTTGTTGGAAATAAAACACTCACACAAACAACTTTTACTCAAACTCAAACAAATATTACAAAAATACTCTCACTCAATAAACAAGATACTACAACTCACTCTTATACAATTTTGCTTCTTCACTCACTTATAAGCTTTTAATTTTCTTGATGTCTAAACTAAAATGGGGAGGGGTATTTATACTACTTAAGAACAATTCTACACCACACAAATAAACTAATCCAAAATTATAATAACCATACACCTCATTCTTCTCCATTCTTCTCCATTCTTCTCCATCCTTCTAATAATATTTTAAGTTACCAAATGATTCACATGCATAATTACTACACCCTAGAAGATTCTAGGTATATGACTTATAATTTTGGACTTTTATTATGGACTTGTACTCCAATTTGATTGGATTTGGGTTTGGGCTGCAATAATGGATCAAGTTTATGATTCAGCATACCCATATATGTGTTTAAGAAATTTTATTGAATCTATTCAAATTTATTTGTTGAGGAAATTAACAATCATGAGAACTGTAAGTAAATCCCAAATTTCGTACATGAGAATTGGATACAAAAAAAACATTTTGCATGTGAGAATAAAATTCTGCCATGGAAACAAATAAGAAACCAAATTCTTGAGTCTTGACTATACAAAACATTGAGAAAGTGCCCCATCCCCTCCCTCCACCTGAAGACCCAATCCAAACTCCATTATCATGGAATTCAGCACCCCAAAAAGGGGAAAATAAAAAGGGGAAGAGGAACATGCATGTCGTTTGCAGCTTTGATTTCTAACCATGCAAGTATGGAATAATGAAGCCTATAGGAATAACATTCACTTTTGTTCGAGTTTAAAGACACTCCAAGAAGTTTCAAACAAAGAATTGTGTTTTGTTTGTTCCTTATCCTGAAGTAGCCAATGCATATTAAGGATACAATCTCTTCTCTTAGTATTGTGCCAACATTCAAAAAAGTCATGTCTTGTAAGTTATTTCAGTGACTTGTTTCTGTTTGGCACATGAGATGTTCTTAATAGCATAGTAATATTTAGAATTTCTAAAGTAATCAATTGGACAATCAAAAACCTATGGTTGAATGGAATCAAAGATAAACTATTATATTTTATCCAAAGATGATAATAGGAAAAACATTGTGATAGGTTCCTCAACATTAAAAGCATAATCTCTCCAATTTTCTGAGCAAATACAATGGATGTGGCAAGCCTAAGTAGACAATTCTTGTACCAACTCAACACTATTTTGGTGATATATATATATATATATATATACATACATATAGGTTGTCCAACTCATATAAAATCTATAGATGATTGTTGTATAGAATTGTATGATATATTTTTTGAAAAGTAATAGACTAAGTATTTGATTGTGTGGATTTTTTATGTAGTAAAAGACTTTGAATATGACTTAATGTTCCAGATTTCATCAATGAAAATTTGTTGTACTAAATTTATTGTAAAATAACTATCTAGCTTAAATATCATAGAACTGTTGGATCTAATTGGGAGTTGGTTGACTCCGAATTTCATCAATTCTCCATTATGTGAAGTCATCTGTTACAAATGAAATATTTTTAGAATTGTATGCATAAAAATAAAAACTATTAAAAAAAATTATTTTTAAAAGGAACATCTTTGGTTTAGAATTTACTAAACTAATTTTCTTTGTAATTGGAAAAAAGTTTTAAAATGTTTAAAATGTTCTTCTAAGGAATTTAAAAATATTAAAATATCATCAATATAAATAATATAAAATTTGGAGTATCTTTTAAATCTGTCATTCATAATTCTCTAAAGTTTAGAAGAGGCATTTTTTAAACCAAAAGGCATTATATTTCATTTATATTGTCCAAAAATAACAGTAAAAGCAGTTTTGTAACAATGGTTTTTTGAAATCTGAATTTACCAAAAACCTGACTTCATATTAAATTTAGAAAAAGTAAAGCAGAATGAAGTTTTTGTAATAAATCATTTTTATTTGGAATTGAGTATCTAATACATTTTAAAGCAGTATTTACAGGTTTGTAATTAATTACAAGTCTTGCAGTAATATCTTATTCAATTTCAAAATTTTCTTTGTCTTAATGTTTGACACAATTATTCACTTTAGTGGAAACTAACCCGATTTCCACAACAATTGGTATCAGAGCCAAGGTTACCGAGTCATATGCTTTGTGGTTACGGTGTAAGCTGATCTTCCACATCAGAAAGGTTTCCTTGGATTCTTGGGTATTCCGCATTTGAAAGCTATTAAATAGTCTTAAAGAAGAAATGGCAAGAGACGAACAAAAATCCACGATGGACACAACAGCTTCTACTTCATCAATTTTGGCAAGAACTGTTGTGGCAAATACAAGAATTGCAGTGGAGATTTTTGATGGTACAGGCCATTTCGGCATGTGGCAAGGTGAAGTTCTAGATGCCTTATTTCAGCAAGGCTTAGACATTGCCATTGAGGGAGAAAAGCCAGAAGGTGCAAATGATAAGGATTGGAAGACAATCAATCGTTTGGTTTGTGGTACAATTCGATCGTGCCTGTCCAGAGAGAAGAAATATGCCTTTTATAAATAAACTTCTGCAAGTAAATTGTGGAAGGCACTGGAGGAAAAATTCTTGAAAAAAAGTAGTCAAAATAAGCTCCATATGAAGAAAAAGGCTGTTCAGATTCATATATGTTCCCGGTACCACGATGAAGATCATATCACCAATTTCAATCAACTTGTAGCAGATTTGATGAATTTGGATGTGACTTTTGAAGATGAAGATCTAGCCCTAATGTTGTTGGGATCCTTTCCTGAGGAGGTTGAGTTTCTAGAAACTACTCTACTCCATGGAAACTTTGAGGTGTCTCTTAGTGAAGTATGTGCTGCACTATACAACTATGAATTGAAAAGAAAAGACAAGAAGGATAACACCCGTGGAGCAACAAAAGCTTTGATAGTAAGAGACTGTTCGAAAAATAAGAACAGGGGAAAGAAAGACAGATCAAAGTCCATAGTGGGCAAAGATGAATGTGCCCTTTGTCGAGAAAATGGGCACTAGAAGAAAGATTGTCCTAAGTTGATAAGCAAATCTGGCAAATGCAAGGCTGTTGCAGATTCAAATGTAGCTGAATGTGATGATTCAGATTTTTCATTAGCATTGATGCCATCAATAAGCAGTTCGACTGCTTGGATCTTGGATTCAGACTGTAGCCACCATATGTGTCCCAATCGGGAATGGTTGTTCAATTTTAAAGAAATTGAAGTGGAGTTGTCTATACAGCAAATGACAGTCCTTGCAAAACAACTGGAATTGGTTCAGTCCAGTTGAGGAATCGAGATGGATCCATCAGAACTCTGACAGACGTAAGATATGTGCCTAGTCTGACGAAAAACCTCATTTCTATGGGAATACTTGGGAGAAACGGTTTGACTATAATCATTAAAAATGAAGTAATGAAGGTTATATCTGGAGCATTTGTGGTGATAAAAGGAGTTCAAAGGAGCAACAACTTGTATTACTGTGAAGGCAATACAGTCGTTGGAACAACAACAACAGTTTCTAGTGATCACTACAAGCTAGAAGCAACCAGATTGTGGCATATGTGCTTGGGGAATGCAGGTGAAAAATCCTTTAAACTTCTAGCAAATCAAGGATTATTGCAAGGAGTACGAACTTGCAGATTAGACATCTGTGAGCATTGCATCAAAGGAAAGCAGACGAGAGTGAAGTTTGGCACTGCAATCTATGATACCAAGGGTATTCTAGATTATGTTCACTCAGATGTATGGGGTCCTTCCAAAACTGCTTCAATGGGAGGTAAACATTACTATGTTACCTTTGTTAATGATTGTTCAAGAAGAGTATGAGTGTATACAATGAAGACAAAGGATGAAGTGTTGAGAGTTTTTCTCATATGGAAGAAGATGGTAGAAACTTAGACGGGCAGAAAGATCAAGTGTCTTCGAACAGACAATGACAGAGAGTACACAAGTGATACCTTCATGAAAGTTTGTAGAAATGAAGGAATTGTTCGACATTTCACTGTCAGAAATACACCACAACAGAATGTGGTGGCTGAACGCATGAACTGAACTCTACTGGAGAAAGTTTGGTGTATGTTGTCTGATGTTGGATTAGGCAGACAGTTTTGGGCTGAGGCTGTAACATACACATGTCATCTCATTAATCGTTTGCCATTAACTACTATCAATGGCAAAACACCTTTGGAGGTGTGGTATGGAAAACCTGCTACAGATTATAATTCCTTACATGTGTTTGGTTCCACTGCATACTATCATGTTAAGGAATCAAAGTTAGATCCAATGGAAAAGAAAGCTATCTTTATGGGTATATCTTCTGGTATCAAAGGATATCGTTTATGGTGCCCAGAGATGAAGAAAATAATCTTTAGTAGAGATGTTACCTTTGATGAGTCTACCGTGTTAAAGGTAACAACGGAGCAGACAGATGGTTCTCCACAGCAGGTCGAAGAAACTCCTAAACAAGTGGAGTTTGATAGAAGAAGAGTTGTCGATCCAACAATTGTAAAGTCTGATAAAATTACTCCTACGACAAAAGAGGAGATAATGGTAGAAAATGGATCAGATGAGGAAGCAGAGGTTTCAGCATAAGAACCTCCTCAGCAACTTGAGCCAATTTCACTACGAAAGCCAAAAAGGAATATTAATAAACCTGCTCGACTTGAAGATATGACTAATTACACATCTTCATTAGATGATGAGATTCCTTCTATTTATTGTGAAGCTATTCAAAACTCAAAAGAAGAAAAATGGAGAAAGGATATGGAAGAAGATGCAGTCCCTTGAAAAGAATCAGACATGGAAGCTAGCAAGTCTGCCAAAGGGAAATAAAGTGATTGGCTGTAAATGGGTTTATGCAAAGAAAGAAGGATTTCCTGATAAGAATGATATCTGCTACAAGGCAAGATTGGTAGCTAAAGGTTACGCTCTGAAGGAGAGAATTGATTATAATGAAGTATTTTCTCCAGTTGTAAAACATTCCTCCATTAGAATACTATTGGGCTTGGTAGCACAATTGGATATGGAATTAGTTCAGTTGGATGTAAAAACTGCATTTTTACATGGAAACTTAGAAGAAGAAATCTACATGACTCAATTAGAAGGATTTAAAGTTGTTGGAAAAGAAAATTTGGTTTGCAAGTTGAGCAAATCGTTGTATGGATTGAAGCAATCTCTAAGACAGTGGTACAAACGATTTGACAAGTTTATGATAAGGAAAAAATACACAAGAAACAAATATGATCATTGTGTATAATGGTTCCTTTATCAATCTTCTCTTTTATGTTGATGATATGCTGATAGCTTCAAAAGATGAAGAATAGATTTAGAAGTTAAAAGCTCAACTAAATCAGGAATTTGAAATGAATGATTTAAGAGAAGCTAAGAAGATTCTCGGTATGGAGATATGCAGAGACAAAAAATTGAGCATACTTTATTTGACTCAGAAACAATATCTGAGAAAGATACTAAAGCGTTTTGGGATAAATGAGAAGATAAAACCAGTTAGTACTCCACTTGCTCCCTCATTTTAAGCTCAGTGGATCTTTATCTCCGAAAAAGTGATGAAGAACGAGAATATATGTCAAAGGCTCCATATGCAAATGCTGTTGGTAGCTTGATATATGCAATGGTGTGTACGATGTCTGACATTTCACAAGCAGTTGGAGTTGTGAGCAGGTACATGCATGATCCTGGTAAAAGACATTAGCAAGCTGTGAAATGGATTCTGCAGTATATTCAAAATACTGTAGATGTTGGTATAATGTTTGAGCGGGATGAGAAAAGTGGTCAGTATATAGTTGGATATTGGGATTCCGAATATGCAGGTGATTTAGACAAATGTCGATCTACTACTGGTTATGTGTTCACACTTGCAAAGACACCGATTAGTTGGATGTCCACCTTACAGTTAACAGTTGTTTTGTCTACAACAGAGGCAGAATACATGGCAGTTTCATAAGTTGTTAAGGAGGCAATTTGGCTTTAAGGGTTGTTGAATGACTTAAGAATTAGTCAGAAGCATGTCAAAGTGCATTGTGACAGTCAAAGTGCTATTTGTTTAGCAAAAAATCAAATTTATCATACAAGAACGAAACACATCGATATTCGATATCATTTTATACGGGAAATTCTTGAAGATGGTAGGATAATACTTTAGAAGATTTTGATTGCTGAAAATCCCGCAGATATGACAACAAAAGTTGTGACAGGTATCAAGTTCCAACATTACTTGGACCTGATAAATGTTCTAAGAATTTGAAATTGGGCGCTTTAAAGCGCATTTAGACACCTTACTGAAATTTGTAAAGAGAATGTTTGGAATTGTCAGATCGCCAAGGTTGAAATTTGTTGAAATGTGGCAATCTCACATCGGAAAGATATTCTTTTTCCACAATAGCATTAACCTATAAAAGGGCTTCATCCCCCTATTAACAATTCATCCCAAAACACCAATCCCTCTACTTCTAAGATTGATTTTATTTTTCTCTCTCTCTCTCCTGTAATATTTCACTTTGTAATATTTTTTTGAAATAGTGGAATGTTATTTTAGTAGTGTCCTAGGACGTAGGCATAATTGGCCGAAACTTGTTAAATTCTGGTGTTCTTTTTATTTCTATTTAATAGCTATTGTCGGGTCATTACTTTGTTATATATTGTGCTTTAAATTATGTGAGAAAAATTCTGTCACCAAGACTCTATGAGTCTAAGGAAATTGGTTTTTAAAGGAGACCATTTGTGACTCCACTAACAACCTGAGAATTTTTTTTGTCTTAATTGTTGGCACAATTATTCACTTTGGTGGAAACTAACCTGATTTCCACAACAAAGTTCTTATAACAACTATTGGTCTCCAAAGAACCATTGGTCATTATTATTGTTTTTTTTAAGTATAGCGGGTTGGGGCCCTCCTTTAGGTCTACCAATGTGCGCTGCCCTAACATGTAATAAGCTTACAAATTTTCAAAAACTCCAAAATGCCTAGAAGAAAAACTAAAGCTATAACACTAAAACCCAAAATTCTAGGACCCTATGAACATCACACACACCCTGAGTTATATCACAAAACACAATTTTCACCATGAAAGTAGTAATTCTGAGAAGCCAAAACCAATTAAAAGCACCAAAATGCAATTTTATCTATATAACTGAATTATTTTGAACAACAAAAGAGAGCATTGGAAACAAAGAAAAAAACTTGAAATAGAAACTTACAAGAAGAATTGATGAACGCAGAGCCCAGAAATAAAACACGATGCAATAAAATTGATGAGAGAAGGAAAAAACTAAAAAAATAGAAGAAATTTCCGACAGAGAAGGCAAGAATGAGAGAAAATAGGATTTTAGGGTTGCATTTCTTTGAATCGCAAAATGTTTTGCATTTTAATAGATTTAGTGAAGAGAGAAATTTGGTTTCCATTAACTCACTTATATGTAAGAAAATTTTTGTGGTCGCTAAAAGCTATGTTTTTTGTAGTGTGCATTGCTAATGTTCATATGCTATTATTATTTCCTATTCATTTTCCAATCTCTTACGTCCATTACTTACATATAATTCATTTGTATCCTATTGTGTCATTTTCCAATTACGTGTTGATCAATGACATTTAACATTATCGGAACGGTCAACATTTCACTTATAACATATTATTTTTGGTTCATATGCTTGTATGACCATTGTTATAAAATTTGCACAAACCTTGTCTAAATTTTCTGCATGTTGATTGAATCCTGGCCCTTGTCCGGCACTGATGCTCATGGCTTATATGCACCTAACAAATACATACATTTATCAATATATGCTCAAGATATTAGTAAAATTTCTTAATTGAGTTAAAAGACTATCTCAACAAAAATTTAGGGTCTGTTTGGCATTAAGTTTGTCAAAAGCGCTTTTGGAGAAAAAAATTTTATTTTAAAGTTTTTTGAGTTTTAAAAACTGCTTTTGGAGAAAAGCAGATAAATAGATGTTTTTTCCAGAAGTAGGTTTGGAAAAAATAATTTATAAAAAATTAAAAAAAATCAATCAATTAAATAAAAAAATTTAAATATGTCTTTTGGACACCTAACAGCAATCCTAAACACTTCCTTAGTGTCTCTCACGTCTATTCATGGTTTCGTGTCTAGTCTAAACTCAAAAATCGTGTCTTTCACGTTATTCTAGATACGAACTTTGGTCACGTTCAATAAGGTAACCAAGTCCTTCAGCGTTTAAGGGTCTGATTGACGTGCTAGAGGTTATACAATTTAAATATAATTGGTCCCATGAACTTTGGTTCTATAGATGAATCTTCCTTCAATTAGGTGCAAAACCCAACGTCAGAAGTTCAAGTTGGTCTTCTAAGTTCCTCGGCCAATTCAACTTTAACCCCATATCTATCTTGTTCACTTTTCACAAAAGATTTAGCTAAATTCTATGAAGTCTCTTAATCTTATTCAGTTTACCCTTTTGTTTCGGAGTTTACTTAGACTCTCAAATTGATTTAATTTTCTTTGTGTAAGTGTTCACGGGTTTAACTTAAATCCCATAAGTTCTAAAACTAGTTCCATTCCCTTTTCACTTTTGTACTTGGGTTTATTTGTCACTTAAAAATCTTATTCTTTTGGTCCTGTAGTATTTGAACTAAAATGTCTTATAGTCCTAAAGTTTAATTTACTTTAAAATTAATTTGTTTTTTTTTTCTCACTCAATGCAACTTAATTTTGTCTAAAAACTTTTATCCTCCTAGCTCCCGGCCATGGTTCAAATACACTCAATTTGGTATTTCTTCTTGCAGTTAATAACTTGATTAATTCTCGCTAAATCCCTTTTACAGTTAATTTAAGTCTTTTACTTTAAAGTTGTCAAAATTCCACAAGTTTGTCCAAATATGTTTTCGGTTTTACTTCAATTCTACAATTGGTACCAAGCTTCAAGAATTCAATGTCCTTTTTAAATAAATCTCAACCCAACACTTTTCTCCCTTCAATATCACATATTTGGGTCTCGGTTATTAAAGGTGCTCCACTTTAATCAACTTTTAATGTCCACTTAGATCACAACTAAACTTAATTTTGTGTAATTGCAAGCTTCTCCATGTCTCGGCCTAGGTCTTCGTTTTTATACTCCTCCCTTTAAATTACGGTTTTATAGAGTTGTACACAAAATTCCACCTTGCTTCTTCTATAGCTCTCGGCCTAAACAAAAAGGAAAACGAATAGAAGCGCTTGCAAGCTAGGTTTTACATTTATACATCATAATCATATAATAAAAAAAAACTTAAAAGAAAAACTTGAAGATTGGCTTCAGTTGAACAACATGAAAGAATCAAATAAAAATAGAGGAGGAAGAGAAGAAGAAGATATGGAATTAAATGCTCAATGTCACGGCCAAAAGAGAAGAGAATAAACTTCTACCTTGTTAAATTATTTCTCAAACCCGTGGCTATACTCATTCCATTTGGTGTCTCTCTTGTTTCCAAAGCCACATGCAAGACTTCTAATGTCTTCCTCAACCTCCAAGATGGACATGCATGGCCTTTCTCTTCAAGAAACCAACCTTCAAAGACCTTCTCTCTTCAAATGGGTGTCTCGGCCACCCTTGGATACAAAAAGGAAATAAGACTTCTTCCTTCAAATTTTAGTTTTCCTTTTGAATAAGTGTTTGGTAGGTGAGAATCAAAAGGAAAGATGAAGAAAATTGAAGAATTATGTCTCGGATTGGCATTGAGAAAAAGGGCCGGCCTTAGAAATGGAGAATGAAAGAAATGGTTAACTAAAATGAAAGATGTAGAAATGATAAAACGAAGTGTTTCAATTTTCCTCTTATATGTTGATTAAAATAAAGATTATTGTGCATGAATACCATATGGCAAGCATGCAAACTAAGATTAAGATTAAAAAAAAGTGATTAATGAACTTTAGTCTGTCTTCTTTAATCCTAATCATTCCAAAATTTCTCTTATACCCTCAAACTTTTTTATTATTTCTATAAAACTGTACCATGAATTTTATTTCGCATCTAAAAGTATACTATGTCTCGCTGTTTTTGGTTTCGTAATTTATGCCCGAGCCAAAAATTGCAAAATTTCTATTTTGACCTCTCTTTATCGATTTCCGATATAACTTTACATCATTCATCCGACTCTAACTTCGTCCGAATTTAAATTCTAGCCAACATGTCTCTTTTTCTAGCACAAACACAATCGGTTTATAACCGTGAAATGCTCGTACCGGTCAGACTTAAACAGGCATGTGTGACATTTTTTGATAAAATATTCAGCTTTTTAGTTGGGTTATTCTGGCATATTTTTCATAACAATCTATAGATTAAAATATCCCTTCGTGCTTTTCTAGAATCTCATCTAAACAATTTAATTCATTGGTATAATATGTAAATGTATGTAGATGTTGAATACATTTCTTTTAATCATTATTATATGAAAGATGATGATTGTATGTGATATATGTTTTATTATTTTTCTTATAATGAAGGTACGTTAAAATAATGTATAAAGTTTTAATTGAATAATAATTAACTATTACTATAAAGATTGCACTATTAAATTAAAGTTTAACATGTGAGTTTTTTTCAAACACAGGTTTATTTTCCACAATAAAAGTTTAGTACGAGTAAACAAGAGTTCGCAGATTCGATAATTCTACCAGAAGAATACAATAGTGACAACAATAGTAGAGCACTCATTCTATTTAACAGTAATCATTTCATGTATAAGAATATTTTAATAATAATTAACTATCTCTGATGTCTGCGTATGACTTATTTACCAACATAAATTAATCTATGCACAGTATATGATAGTAGATAAATATATATACATAAAATATGTTTCATTTTTTTATAAAATCATAATATTTTAAAACTCATTTACAACAAGTTTCAAACCATTTTTCAAGATATAATGATAATATTTTTTACTCACATGACATGTCTTCCATAAATACAATTGTTTTTCTTTTGATGAGACATTTGGATCACTCACCTCATATTTCTGAACTTTATTGTTGTTTCCGACTTTAATACCTGAGTGAAAAAATACTCACACGTTAAGTTTATTAACTTAGTGGTGCAAAATGTTACTGTTGCTCAGATATTGTACCAAGAAGGGGGGTTGAATTGAATATTAAAATTTCTTAACTTTTAAGTGCGGAAAGAAAAGTTATGTTGAGTAGGGATAGAAAGATATCACATATGAATTTTTATAGAGATTCGGGTGTTAACAAACCCTACTCCTCTCCCCAATCTCAATTGAGAGTTTCACTAACACACTAAGTGTTACAATGAAGTTTTACAAACTCACTCCCAACTATGGTGTTTCTAACAATGGATCACACCTAATCCGAAAATCCCTTGTGTTTTAATGGCTCACACAATAAACCAATTTCTTGTGTTTTAAAGGCTCACACAAATAAACCAATTCTTTGTATTTTAAAGGCTCACACAAATAACCCTTACAAGTGTTCTACTCTTAACCTCATATACCCAAACTCACTTGAGTAGTAGATTACAAAGAGAAACACTCACAAATCTATAATGCTCAGAAAATAATGAGCAAAAAGATTTTTACAGAGAATTAAAGTTTGTTTTGAAAGTATTAAATGCACAAATGGCTACAATAAGATTTTGATTCGAAGTATTAGCTATTCTCTTGTTCTGGATTTATAAATGACTTGCATTTATACTTTCATGACGAATTATAGTCGTTTGGTTGCATTTAATGCGAAAATAGTTGTTGCACCAACTCTTAATTTTGCGCCTAACATGTTTCTCTTTTCTCTTTCACGGTCGTGAGTATGAGTGTCACGGTCGTGACTGTTCTTCCAAGTTGTGACTTGAGTGGTGACTTTAGCCGTGAAGCATTCCAAAAGGATTTGAAGTGTTTGATCACAGGCATGACATTATAATTTCACGGGCGTGAACATTCTTCCTAACCGTGGTCCAAATGGTGACTCTGGCTGTGAAGCTCTCTGGAGCAATTTGACATGTTTTCTCATGGGCATGACTTTCTTTCACGGGAGTGACTGATATAATCATTGACGGTTGCTATGATTCTTTATGGTCGTGAACTTTAAATGTTTGATAGTTGGTGCTAAGTTTTATCACGGGCGTGACATAAAAGATCACATGTGTGAATCATGATATTTCTTCAATTTTTGTCTTTTTAAGGTTAGTCTTCCATTCTCCATTCTTGTTATCATGTTTCATACCCTGTTCAATAAACTTAGAAAACAAGTACGTTAAATACATTATTGCTATTTTATTTGTTAGCATCAAAATGACAAAAATACCCCTCAAGGTTCAACAATCTCTCCATTTTTGATGGTGACAAATAATCTAGCAATATGTATTTTTGAGAAGTTTCCCCCTCAAAAGATGTTTAAGATAAAAAATTACTGAAGTGGAAGAATTGTAAAGAATGATGAAGTATAGCATGAATGTATGCTTCCTAGTTTAGGTATATGCAAGTTATATGCAAGGTATATCCAATGTATACCAAATTTTTTACTTAAAACTAGTTAAGTATATGCAAAGTATATTTGAGGTATATTCAAAGTATATCAAGCATATTCATTCATGTAACTTGCATCAAGGTATATGCAAAGTATACTTAAGGTATATTCAAGGTGTATCAGCTCATTTGTATACTTGCATATTCATTTGATTTAAAAAATAAGTATTTCAAATATATTACATTTAACTTTAAATATATTAAATTGCTAGATTCTCCCCCTTTTGTCATCAACAAAAAGAATAACAAAAAGATAAATCATAATGGAAAACAAAATGCAATTATATTAATATTAAAAGAAGAATACAAGGATTTGAAAATGATTTAAAGTCTTACATCAAACATGCTAGAAATTAACATAGCTAAAATATAGTCTAACTAGATTTGGAGCCGGACATCCCATCTCTAAGGCGAGCTACTTCCGCCTCGAGGCTCTCCATGCGAGACTCCATAAAATCCTTGAGGTTCTCTAACCTCTCACCCATCGAAGCCTGCAATTGGTCAAACCGTGGTGCCAAGAGATTAGCCACTTGCTGAGCCAAGTTCGGTGTGGAGGCAGAGGATTGTCCAATTTCCTACTCAACCTCTGGGGTCGTCGTCTCAACTTGAACTCTCTTCTCTACTGGATTCCTTGGAGGCTAGCTTTGAAGTCGTCCAAATCGTTGTCCTCCCAAATAATCTCACCATCTGTATTGGTGAAGTTGTAGTAGATGTTGTTCTCATGAACTATGCGAACCGCCGCTCCCATTTTGATAAATGGCTCGACGTCCAGTCGGTCTCGAGGATGTGCTGGTATAAGGTTGAAGTGGTGCTCCTCTAGCTTCAAATACCCAAGCTTTATAGAAAGGTGAGTCACGTACCCACCAATCAAAATGTCTCCGGAGGGCTTAATGGCAATAGACAGTAGATGGTTTGCAAACCATCGAGATAAAGCCACTGTTAGGCCTCTTCGGGCCATCTCCAGGAGAAAGAGCTTGAATTTTTGAATCGATCCATTGCTGTCTCCTCTAGAAAAAATGCTATAGGTTAGAAACCTATGCAAGTACTTGTGCACTGGGATCAAAGGTGGGTGTTTTTCGTCTTCTTGACATCCCAGCTACAGTCAAGCTCGAAGTGACTCCATACCTGAGTAGCATAGAACTCCACCTCACTCTTATTAAGGATAACATTAGAGGAAAGGTTGAACATGTCACCAAACTCCGTGGCAGTGAGGGTGTTCGGATACTTGCAAATTTGAAATTTTACCGTGCTGGTGGGAGATACTTGGAAGGTGCTGAGGAACTTGAGAGTTGGTTCCCTTAGCGTCGGTTGATGGATATCAATGAAATATTTTAGATGACAAGCCTGAATTTGTTCCATCATGCTTGTCTCAAGACCAAATGTTCTGATAGTTTGCCACTCAAATGATCAAGAGGAAAGAAGTGGTCTTTGCTTGAGAACCGAGTATCTTCGATGATAGTGCTAAGGAATAATATTTAGAAGGTAGTCCATATACCTTTTGGGAGCATGAAACTTCTTTCTGGTACCTTTGGAGGAGTCGGGTTCCATTTTTGATTGAGAAATATATTTTGAAGAGAGAAAATCTGATGGAATTTTGGAATAGATTGATTTCTGATGATGAAGACAGTTTTTGAAGGTATTTATAGATGGTGTATGTTGCTAGGGGGCCAGAATCTTTAAAATGGTATTGAATGGTGATAAATAAGAGAAGTTAGAGAGTTGGAAATAAGAGAAATAACGGTAGAAAACGTTTTATAGCCGACATCTTCATAGGTGTGAAAGCTAAGTCACGGGCGTGAAATGTCGTGTTCACAGTTTGATGAAGAGACGCTCTACCCTTGATGAGGGATGTGAAATGATTCACGGGTGTGACAATTAAAGGTCACAGGTGTGAATGATGAAATATCACGGTGGTGACAAATGAGTCACAGTCGTGAAGTACAATTTTCACTACTTGTGACCGTGAGACAGCGTGACACAAAGCGTGAATGCTTCTGTAAGGTTTTGGTGGAAAAGTTCACGGTTGTGAATAAATGTCATGGGCATGAATAAAGAGTTTCACGGGGGTGATAGAAAAAGGTTATAGGCGTGAAACATAGTTTTCACTACCTTCAACCGTGAAGCATGTCGTGAAGTAAGGCATGAAAGCTATTGGAGCTTTTGGCGATTATGATCATGGCCATGAATATATGTCACGGGCGTGAACTGCCTAAAAAGCTCATTAAATAAAACTAAGTCTAAAATAAGACTAAAACATTTCTAAGGTGGTTTTATCCCCTATATTTTTATCAAGTTAGCTACTTCATATCTAAAAAGATGAGATAAAAACACAAGATTATCAATCAAGGTTCGACAATTTTGGCAATCATAAAGTTAATCCATCAATCATTCCAAGCTCTCTTCTTATGAAATTAAATCTTTCCTCATTTAGAGACTTAGTGAAGATATCTGCCAATTGATTGTATGTGCTTATAAATTCCAATATAACATCTCTATATTGAATATGATCTCTAATAAAATGATGTCTTATGTCAATATGCTTACTTCTAGAGTGTTGAATGGAATTCTTAGACATATTTATAGCACTTGTATTGTCACATCTAATAGGTATATGGTCCATACTATGACCATAATCCTTAAGTTGTTGTTTCATCCAAAGGATTTGTGTACAACAATATTCTACTGCCAGATACTCTGCTTCAGCAGTAGAAAGAGCAACGAAAACTTATTTCTTGCTAAACCAAGAAACTAAGCATTCTCCAATAAAGTGACAATTACCTGAAATACTTTTTCTATGTAAAATACTTTCAGCATAATCAACATATGAATATCCTATTATGTGAAAGGATGGATTTCTAGGATACTATAAACCTAGATGCAATGAGCCATGTAAATATTTTAAAAATCTTTTTACTGCATTTAAATGTGACTCTTTAGGACATGATTAAAAGTGAGCACATAAGCATACACTATACATTATATCGGGTCTAGAGGCAATAAGATATAAAAATGATCCAATCATACCTCTATAGAGCTTTTCATTAATGCTCTTACCTTTTCATCCTTGTCCAATTTTGTTGATGTGGTTATTGGAGTCTTGGTATTTTTGCATCCTTCCATTCCAAATTTCTTAAGTAAGTCTTTAGCATATTTGGATTGGTTGATGAATATGCCCTCATTGTCTTGTTTTATTTGTAGACTGAGGAAGAATTTTAGCTCACCCATCATGCTCATTTCGAATTCCCTAGTCATACACTTAGTAAATTCTTGGCAAATCAATTCATTAGTAAATCCAAATATGATGTCATCAACATAAATTTGAACAATTAGAGTATCATGCTTATGTTTTTTAATGAATAATGTAGTGTCAATGTTCCCCTTTGTAAAATTATTTTCTAAGAGAAAAGAAATTAGTCTTTCATACCAAGCTCTTGGGGCTTGTTTCAAACCATATAAAGCTTTTGAAAGTTTAAATACATGGTTGGGCAAATGATAGCTTTCAAAACCTGGTGGTTGTTCTACATAAACTTCTTCTTCTATAAAGCCATTTAAAAAGACACTTTTTACATCCATTTGAAAGAGTTTGAAATTCATATGACATGCATATACTAAAAGTATTCTTATGGCTTCTAATCTAGCTACAGGAGCATAGGTCTCATCATAATATATTCCTTCTTCCTGATTATATCCTTTTGCAACCAACCTAGCCTTATTCCTAGTTATTGAACCTTGTTCATCTAGTTTATTTCTAAATATCCATTTTCTTCCAATGATTTGATGCTCTTTGGGTCTAGGTACTAAGGTCCATACCTTAGTTCTCTCAAATTGGTTGAGTTTTTCTTGCATAACAATCACCCAACTTTCATCATTAATAGCCTCATCAATATTTTTAAGCTCAATTTGAGAAACAAAGGCAAGATCAGAAACTAAATGTTTGAGATGAGATCTAGTACTTACTCCCCTTGTAGAATCACCAATGATTTGCTCTTTGGGTGATCTTTTGTCAATCTCCATTCTTTTGGGAGTTTTTGCCTGTTTTCCTCTTGAGCTGGAGGTAGAGAATCATCTTGATGTGAATTTTGTTGATCATTTTCTTCTCTTTCATTTTCAAGATCAAGTCTTTCCATGGTACCTACAACATCATCAAGAACACTACCTTTCACAAGATCAAGCTTACTAGATTCATAAAAAACAACATGCATAAATTCTTCAACAGTTAATGACTTTTTATTAAATACTTTATATGTTTTGCTAGTTGAAGAGTATCCTAAAAAGATACCCTCATCAGATTTAGAGGCAAATTTTCCAAGGTTGTCATTGGTATTCAATATGAAACACTTGCATCGAAATACTCTAAAGTATAATATCAAGGGCTTTCTTCCATTTCATAGCTCAAAAGAAGTTTGTTTAAGAGTGGTCTTTTGAAAACTCGATTTGAAATATAACATGCAGTATTTGTAGCTTCAGCCCAAAAGTAAGTTGGTAAACCATACTCATTGAGCATTGTTTGAGCCATTTCAATTAAATTTCAATTTTTCCTTTCGACTACTCTATTTTATTGAGGTGTCCTAGGAGATGAAAAATTCTGCGAAATGCCATGTTCAAGACAAAAATTTTCAAAGTTTTCATTTTCAAATTTTTTGTCATGATCACTTCTTATTTTTGAAATATAATATCATTTTTCATTTTGAACTCTTTTAGCAAAGTCTCTGAAATTTTTAAAGGCATCACTCTTTTGAGCTAAGAAAATTACCCAAGTAAATCTATAGTAGTCATCGACGATGACAAAGGCATAGTATTTACCTCCTAAGCTTGCAATTCTATTAGGTCCAAAAAGATCTAGATGCAGGAGTTGTAGAGGTTTTGAGGTACTTACAATGTTTTTAGATTTGAAGGATGACTTGTGTTGTTTTCCTCTTTGGCAAGGTTCACATGTTTTGTCTTTTTCAAATTTGACTTTTGGCAGTCCATTTACCAGCTCTCTTATGCTGAGGCTTTGAATTAGATCCATGCTTGAATAACCAAGCCTTCTATGCCACAGCCAAGATTCATCACTCGTAGTCACAAGACACTTAGAGGAAAGGTTAGATATTTTGTGTAAGTCTATTATGTAGGTATTGACATCTCTATTTTCTTTATCATATAATTGACTTACACTTAATAAGTTATGTTTAAAGCCATCAATAAGTAAGACATCTTTAATGAAAGTAGTACCATTAATACCAATAGAGCCAATGCCAATTACCTTACCCTTAGCATTGTTTCCAAAGGTAACTTTACCTCCATCAATATTCTTGATTTCATTGAAAAGTTCTTTGTCTCCGGTCATATGCCTTGAGCCTCCACTATCTACTAGCCAAACATTTTTGTTTATTGTGGACTTGAGGCATACTTATAGAATCACAATTCAAGTATGGTTTTTAGGTACCCAAATGAGCTTGGGTCCTTAGGGGTTAGCACATGAAGGTTCCCAATGAGCCTTCCTTATCCAGCAATATTTATTTATGTGACCGAATTTCATACAATAATTACATTGTTTAGCTCTAGATATGCTTTTTGGTATTATAATTCTTTTGAATGCCATATATCTATTAGGTTGAGTTTGAGAGCAATGGCATGCACAAGCATGATGAATTGGTGTTTTTCTAGGTGCATGTTTCTTATACATAAAGGCATAATTAGCCTTTTGAGTTTTCCTTCTTAGGCTTACCAACCCTTGATCATCCCTTTTGTGTATAGAAGATTTAGTATATTTTGTGCACTTAGCCTTTGGGGCTATTACAACAAGTGTGGAGATGTGGGGTTCACTTGACTTAACAAAAGTAGTCTTGTGAGAAAATGATGATGTACCCTTAAATCCTAGACCATGTCTAATTAAGGGTCTTTGAGACACAATGAGAGTATTTAAACTCTTCTTTCCCTTATGAAATTTTGAAATGGAGTTTCTAAGTTCCTCAACTTCATTTTTCAAAATATTATTTTTTTAAGCACTGATTTTGTTGAGGGTCTTGAAGAGTACTCATCTAATAACTTTTGAAGAGATTCATTAGATGATTTAAGCTTAAGGTTCTCCTTTTCTAAAGCATCCATTTTGATTTTTAAATTAGAAATGTTATTCTCATAAGTATTGAATTTACTTCTATATTTCTCTAGTTCTAGATTCAATACTTCTATTAGGTTTTGCTCATCATCATCTTCACTATTACTATCACTATCACTATTATCATTATTGAAATAGTATGAGTGAAGTGATCCTACCTTATCCGAGACCTGATCCTCTATAGCCATGAAGCATAGGTTGACCTCTTCACTTTCATTGTCATCTTTTTCACTTTAAGAGCTTTCGTCATCCCATGTGGCTTTGTGACCTTTCTCCCTATTGTCTCTTTGGTATTTGCTCTTGTGCTTCTTGAGCCTTGGACATTCCGGTTTAATATGTCCTTTCTTCCCATATTCATAACACGTTACCTCCTCTTTACTTCTTTGTGAGTCATTATAGGCCTGTTTGAGATTTCTTTGCTTGAATTTTCTAGAGTTGGCCACTCTCTTCTGAATAATTCTTTTGAGCCTTCTTGAGAGTATGGCAATGTCCTCATTTGCATCATCACTCTTTTCTTCATCATCTTCAACTTCCTTTTGAGATTTTGAAGTGAAGGCTTTTAGTGCTAGATGCTTTCTTTTTTCTGGCTCTGCTTCAAGCTCTCTATCTCTTTTCACTGCCATTTCATATGTAAGAAGTTTGCCAATAAGCACATTGATATTCATGATGCTCCTGTCTTCATTTGCCTCTTTTATACCGGCAACTCTTGAACCGTAATCTTTGAGAGGAAGACTTCTCATAATTTTGTTATTTATATCTTCCAAGTTCAAGTGTTTCCCAAGCTTTTTCATGCCATTTATGATGGCTAGAAGACAGTTTGTCATGTCAGTAATTGACTCATTGGATTTCATCTTGAAGAGTTCATACTATGAAGTAAAAAGTTAAATATTCTTGGATTTAACTTGTTTTGTTCATTCATGATAGTTTTCCAATATTCTCCACATGCTGTATGTAGTTGGGCAGTGTTGTATTCTGCCACATTCTTTAATGAATAATAAGCTTGAGAGAATTATCATTGCCTTCTTGTTTTTGAAGTTTGCTCTTCTTTGAGGCTCTGTGCAATCATCTCTTGACAGGATTTCTTCTTCACCATTAACTCCTCTTCTAGTTGGTGGTGTCCATTCTTTCCGAACACTATCTCAGACTTCAATTCCTTCATTATCTAGATATGTCTCCATCTGAAACTTCCAATGAGCATAATTTGCTCCATCAAAGTAAGGCTTGAGACTTTGGAATCCTTCATTGGCCATATCTTGATCTTTACTAGCGCTGTTTAGGCTTCGATACTAGACTAAGCTCTGATATCAATTGTTACCCAGATATTGTACCAAGAAGGGGGGTTGAATTGGATATTAAAGATATCAATTGTTGCCCAGATATTGTACCAAGAAGGGGGTTGAATTGGATATTAAAATTTCTTAACTTTTAATTGCGGAAAGAAAAGTTAAGTTGAGTAGGGATATGAAGATATCACATAAGAATTTTTATAGAGGTTCAGTTGTTAACAAACCCTACTCCTCTCCCCAATCTTAATTAGGAGTTTCACTAACACACTAAGTGTTACAATGGAGTTTTACAAGCTCACTTCCAACTATAGTGTTTCTAACAATGGATCACACTTAACCTAGAAATCCCTTGTGTTTTAATGGCTCACACAATAAACCAATTTCTTGTGTTTTAAAGGCTCACACAAATAAACCAATTCCTTTTGTTTTAAAGGCTCACACAAATAACCCTTACAAGTGTTCTACTCTTAACTCAATATACCCAAACTCATTTAAGTAGTAGATTACAAAGTGAAACACTCACAAATCTATAATGCTCAGAAAATAATGAGCAAAAAGATTTTTACGGAGAATTAATGTTTGTTTTGAAAGTATTAAATGCACAAATGACTACAACAAGATTTTGATTCGAAGTATTAGCTATTCTCTTGTTCTGGATTCATAAATTATTTGCATTTATACTTTCATGATGAATTATAGCCATTTGGTTGCATTTAATGCAAAAATAGTCGTTTCACCAACTCTTAATTTCGCACCTGACATGTTTTTCTTTTCTCTTTCACGGTGTTGAGTATGAGTATCACGGTCGTGACTATTCTTCCAAGCCGTGACTTGAGTGATGACTTTGGCCGTGAAGCATTCTGGAAAGATTTGAAGTGTTTGATCACGGGCATGACATTATAATTTCACAGGCGTGAACATCATTCCTAGCCGTGGTCCAAGTGGTGACTCTGGCCGTGAAGCTCTCTGAAGGAATTTGACATGTTTTCTCACAGGTGTGACTTTCTTTCACAGGCGTGACTGATATGATCATTCACGATTGCTATGATTCTTCATGGCCGTGAACTTTAAATGTTTGATACTTTGTGCTAAGTTTTATCACGGGCGTGACATAAAAGATCATGGGCGTGAATCATTATATTTCTTTAATTTTTGTCTTTTTAAGGTTAGTTTTCCATTCTCCATTCTTGTTATTATGTTTCATACCCTGTTCAATAAACTTAGAAAACAAGTATGTTAAATACATTATTGTTATTTTATTTGTTAGCATCAAAATGATGGAAATACCCTTTAAAGTTCAACAGTTACAATAACAACTATTTAAAAATTCAATAGGTCTAATATTTATCGTTTTTTATAATAATGACAATATCATTTGCCACCCAAAGTCGAGAAAAAATATAAAAATTTATTTATACACTATTTTAATCAGTAATCTCTTACAAGATTTTTAAGTATTAAATAAATTAATTATGTAATATGAGATATTTAAAAATGTCTATTCTTTTACTTATTTATAAAAATTTTGTCTTTATTTATTAATATTTCACATAATTTTTACTTTTCTAAAAAACAAAAGTGTCCAAAATTGATATCATATTATATCATCCATTACTCATCACTTTGGTATCATGTCATTTCATCATCCAGTAACGTTACTTCATTCCCATGTATAATACACTCTAGATTTGCTCCTAAGGATATATGGGTACCATCAAACGGCAGGAATTTCAGGGTCCAATATAACATTAGAACCAGAGTCAAAGATAAATACATAACCTAAAATAATATTATATGATCTAAGATAACAATATGACCAATTTCGATCCAAGATGAATACATGATCGATAAATAAATAATATATATGGTCCAAGATAACTGCATGAGTCACACAATATCTCTCATAATCAAGATAACTGTAAAGTCATGGAGTTTATATCCTATTGGCATGCCAATAAATTCCTAGTTTGTAGTCTAGGTGAATACATGAGCTTAAAATCATCAGTTCTCAACTTTTATTTTTTTAAGTAATTTTAAAATTTTTATTTCTATTTGACATTATACACATCATTTTTTTCAAAAAATAAATACAATATTTTTTTTCATTTAACATGCTACTCAAAATATACCAATAATCTCATTTTACCAAAAAAACTGTTATTTCTAAATCATTTCATTTAAAATATGTCTTAATATTTAATTCATGTCACAAGAAAAATAATACTATAATATAGAAAAATTAAATTCAATCAATATTTATGTAAAATAGTTTTATGTCAAAATTATTATATTATCATTTAAAGGCAATCTAATAATTTTTTGCACTAATAACAAATTTTTTTCATGAGTTTTATTTGTCGTTATAACATACTACTTTATTATTTTCTAGTAATGGAAATTTATTTAATATCATATTTTATCAATCATAAGTTATCTATCATTCTTTAACCAATTTGATTACATATAAATTATTTTCATATTATTTCCTAAAATCCAATTCATAAATAAATTTTATTACACTTATAGCTATTTTTTTTTCTTTCAATGAAGTGCTTATTACTTATTTCATGCTTAACAAATTTTTCAAAAATTATCATCAAATATATTAATTATAAAAATTTATTCATTACTTTTCTGACATTTACTGTATAGATTTTGCTCAAATATGTTTTGTTTTAAAATTATTGGGGTCCACTAGCTTCTTTTCCTCTTGTCCATTCTTGGCTCATATTTCGAGTTTTTCCTATTAATAAATAAATTATAGTAAATTTATGAGATAAAGACAATTGCCACTTTTAACGTAAAGTAATATACCTATAAAATTTTAAACTCTCATACTTACCGATATTTCTATCAATATTAAATTACATTATATGTGTTTAATATGTAATTTACTTTTTTGGTTGCTTGGTACACATTTTATTGCGATAAAAAAATTTCAATAATATTTTCTTTTATCTTATTTAATTTTCATATTTTTTCTTCTCTATTATTATTTTTTTCATTGTTCTTCCAATGTCCATTTTCAACTCAAAAATTCTCTTTAATACAATAAATGCTCTAACAATTCCAAATAAATTCTTATAATTACTTTAACTCATTATCCTTAATTTTTCATAATGAATTTCATCAAATTGATGTCCAATACTTTTCAATAAATCATCAAATAATTCAAAAAATTCCTCAAAAATTGTCTTTAATTTTGTCTTTCTTCCAAAAATTATTTTTCACCTTCAAATATTCCAACAAAACTCAAATTTTATCAAATTAAGCCTTAATTCCATCAAATTTTCTACCTAAAAATTCGGCCATAATGGAGAAAAATTCCCAAAATTTTAGCAAAACTTTACCATCCAAAAGCTTTAATCAACTCATTTTAGATTTTTATTCCATTAATTCTCTATTTTTTCCTCAAATCCTAATTTTCTAATTTAATAAACTCATATCAATTCTTCCAAAATTCTTACAATAAGTTAAAGTAAACATGCTCAACAACTTCATGGCATGAGGAAAAAGAAGAAATTGGAAAATTTTCTCACCTTTAAATTTTCTTGAAAATTTTTCCAATCTCTTTTTGCTCTAAATAAATTTCTTTCCTTTTTCACTTAAAATTCTTGCTCTTTAATGTTTGTATAATGTGAATTTAAATAAACAAATAGAAAGAAAATAAAGAGAAGAGAGGGAGAGAGGTTCAGCCATGGAAGGAAAGAAAAGAATATGAGAGTTTTTTTTGAATTTATCTAATGAAAAACATCATGAATAGTAATCCAAATTTGACTTTATAGTCCAATTACTGATTAATTAATCTTAATTAGCTTAATTCTTGCTCCTATTGGTCAATTAAAGTTAATCAAAAATATATTTTGGCTTTTATCTAATTTAATTTGAAAGAAACTTTGATTTTGGACTTTTTTTACTAAACTTTTTTCACTTTTCAATTCCACCATTTAATAAATTTATTTTCTTAAATTTCATATCCTAAATATTATTATCTCCTTAAATTGAATATGTCAATATTCTTATAATAATTTTCTTTTCAAAGTGGAATTCTCGATTTTGCAAAATTATCATCGGTGCGAAAATTATATTTTTACGATTTAGTCATTTTTTTAATTTGGCCCGTAATCAAAATAGGTTTAAGCGGTCTTAGGATAAAGAATGGTAGAGTTAAGCGTGCACATGCTTATGTGTTTGCATTAGCATGAGATGAAATGTTCTGATAAGCAGCTACTCTCATGTTGTTCCTGGGATTAAATGTGATAAAACCTGAATTAAGATAGATTCTTAGAGGATAAAAGGAAGAATCTAAAGTTACTATTCTAAATATCTATAGTTACATATTTATGACATTTACCATGAAATATGAAATGGTATTTTGCTAGGATGAATGATGATGTAAATAGTGATTTGAAATTGAAATTTGACCTTCTAAAAGAAGGATAGATTGACCTTGTGATAGTAGAAATATAGGACATTAAGTAAATAAGTTTTAAGAATGTTATGTTATAAAACCTTCACAATGTAACTTTAATGGATTAAAAGAGAAATGTTATATCGATTCATAGATGACAAATATTGAAATAAAATATAAGATTGAGTCATTAGGTTCCAAATAGCAAAATTTGAATTGTGCTTTTAAAGCATGATGTTATCTAAAACTAAGGATATGTTAAATGCATAAATAGTAAATGATGAGCGGAAGTAATAATTTATTGGGAAAGGGGCATGATTGTTTTAAACTATATTCAGAAAGGATTATACAATAAGATGTCTTAAGGTATTATATAAACCTTCAGAGAAATAATATGGAATAGGCAGAAAGTGGTAATGGGAAGCTGACAATAGTACTCAGAATGAAACATAATTCAAAAATAAATTGAGTACTACTTTGATAATATAGAGAATGAGTCGCAGTTATGAGTTAAGAAAACTAAAGGTAATATTTTGAGGTTAATGACTCTAACCTATTCAAAATAGGAACTCCTAAAACCAAGTGTGTCATCTTGGATGCACGAGTATTGTTGTAAAGAATAATCATATTCTATGGAGGTTATCTAGATTATAAACTACTAAATAAGTTGATGATGGATGATAATCAACAACTATTCAAGATTGATGATTTGTATAAGCTATTGAAAAATGTAAGGTTGTTCCCTAAAATAGATCTTAGATATGGGTATTATTTGTTGGAAATAAATTAATGTATTGTACCAAAATAACTTCTAAATTGTTACAACCATTATAAATTCCTAATAATGATTATTCAAATATACGAACATAATTATAGTGCTTATGGACTTGATAAATTGAATTTTCATATTATACCTGAAATTATTTGAGATAAGTTTCATTAAAAATATTCTAATATATTCAAAGGTCAAGAGAAATAGGAATAAGTTTTTTAGGACTGTCTTAGAATCTCATGAAGGAAGAAACTGAATGTGTAACTAGAAAAATGTAAGTTCTGGTTAAAGGAAGTTAGCTTTCTGACTCATGTTATGTTAATTGAAAGAATAAGAATAGATCATAGTAAAATATAAGTTATTTTTGGATGGAAGCTAACTCGGAATATATTGAAAATAGAGAGTTTCTTTTGAATTAGTCAACTGGTGCAAATGAATAGTGATAAGATTCACATTGATAACTACTCCTTATGATATGGTTAATTTAGGGGAAAGTGAAGTTCAAATGATTAAATAGATATTTGATTGGTGGAGATCGGTTGGAGCCAAATATTTAGAAGCTTATCAGTTTTAAAATAATCCACTTCAGGAAAGATTTTAAGATACATAGAGGTACCTTTTTAGATGAATTAGATTATGTATGAATGCAAGAAAGCAAAGTAATTGTTGATGCTTCCTGAAAATATTAAATACATGAACTAGAGTTAGCAGCTAATATAATCACAATGAACATCTGACAACACTTTATGTATAAAGAGAGATGTTATGACCATAGTGATTAAAGGGTTTGAAATACTACTCATCATCAATAGACTCAGATTAGACACAAACAGTGTTTGAAATTTTCTTAGGGATCACAATTGTATGATTCACTATTAAGTGGGAAAGACTAATGCGGTGATAGATACTTTGGATCAAAGATTCTAACAGGTGACATAAAGAGTTAGATATTTTTGCATTCAATGAATAAATGTTATAATATTGTTTCTTCCCTTGAATTATGGAGTTTATAATTCAATCTATACTATTTTTGAGAATCAATAGAGTTTAGAAATAGGATCCTAAGCTCATGAAAATTTGAGGAGCTATTTCTAATAGGGGAGCCTTAAATATTAAGTGGAAGTTGATGGTGGTATATGCTACAGAGGCAGATTATGTGAGGCTGATGAGTCAGAATGGAAACAAAAAACCTTAAAGGAGGCTTAGAATTAGTATATATTGTGCATCCTAACAGTAATAAGATGAAATAAGATTTGAAGACTTATTATTAGTAGCCAATTATGGAAAAAATATCATAAAAGTTATTAATATTAGAGATCTAGTTTACCAATAGAGTAAGGGATACATCAGTTGCCTATAGAATGGTTGTAATTGATCTCCATACCTAGGTGATAATCAATAAAATAACAAAATATGTATATCTTATATCAAGTTGGATGGACTATTCAATGAATAATTTAATAAAACTGTATGTACAAGAAATAAATTGATTGCATAATATGTTTTGATTTATGATGTTTAACAAAGATTTTAGATTATGTCTCAATTTTGGAGGAGTTTCTAAGGATTATTAGGTACCTATCTCTGTTTCAGTATAGTTTTCTATCCTCTAATAGAAGGTGGCTCAGAGTAGAAAATTTAATGGCAAGAAATATACTATGAAGTCATATGATTAACTAAGAGAAGTTGAGGTTACATACTTATCATTGATGGAATTTTTCTATAACAACAGTTATCGAACAAGCTCCATGTGAAGTACTATACAGAAAGAAATATAAATGTTCAGTTTTTTGGAACTAGATTTAGTCCGGTATACCATAGCAAAGATTAAGGTAATATAGACAGACTCAAGGTAGTAAGTAATGGACAAAAGTTATGTATAAATTTTAAATATCGAGATATAAAGTTCGCAATTAGTGATAAAGTATTTTTGGAGTATAGTCTTGGAAATTGGTGCTCCAATTTAAAAGGAAAGACAAGTAAAGTTTTAGACTCATGAGATCATATGAATATTGGTATAATTAGAATCAATAACTTATCAATTGGCCTTGTCTCTTGAATGGAATACGATTCAAAATGTGTTTTATGTATTTCTGTTTAGAAGATACAAAATTAGGCATCATCCCAAATATTGAGATAAAAGTTACATAGGAATGGATAAATTTTACATAGGAAGCAAGATTTGTGGTTGTACTGATCAGAATAAGTATCTGTTACTACTAAGTAGCCACTGATTGGATATGATTTCGAGGACAAAAACTCTTAAGATAGAGAGAATTATCACGTCTGCGATCTAGACTATGACCGTATACACATATTGTAGCCGTCTATATCGTAGTACAGAAGTGTACCGATCAGAATCTAAATATAGAAAAATAAATTTAAAATTTTTATTTTAATATGATAATAGGAGGCTCAATATGAATATTGAGTTAATTTGATGAAACATTACGATTTCGTATCATACATGCAAATCGAGGCAATAGATTGTGCCTAAATTTGGAATTTTTGTCTAAATATAGAATACAATTTAAGCATACTGAAGTGCAGAGAATAATATTTTAACATCATTGGTGAAGTTATATGCAGATATTTCATAAGGGGTTCGATTTGCAAAAATACAGTCCTCTATGGGGATTTATGGTTCAATTTTTCAATTGGGAGCTAGAGATATGTGTTCATGATCGTAATTGTATTGATGCAATCGTAATTAATTTCTAAAATTTTAAAACTGAGAATTTAAAAATCGTATATGGGATGAATTTTTACAGGCTAAATTAAAAAAAATAATTAAATCACAAAAATATAATTTTCACACCATGATCGTTTTACAAAATCAAGATGACTATTTCGAAAAAAAAATTATTCTGAAAATATTAGTATATTCAATTTAAGGAGATAAAATTATTTAATATATGCAATTTAAGAAAATAAATTTATTCAAGAGTGGAATTGAAAAGTGAAAACGTTTAGTGGAAAAAGTTTAAAGACAAAGTTTATTTTGAATTAAATTAGATAAAAACTAAAATATCTTCTTGATTAACTTTAATTGACCAATATGAGCAAAGATTAAGCTAATTAAGATTAATCAATCAATAATTTGACATAAAAGTCAAATTTGGATTACTATTCTTGATTTTTTTTTCATAAGATAAATTCAGAAAAGACTCACATTTTCTTTCTTTCCGTCCATGGCTAAACCTCTCTCCCTCTCTTCTCTTTATTTTCTTAAATTTACATTATTCAAGCATTAAGGAGTCAATGTTTTAAGTGAAAAATAAAAGAAATTTATTTAGAACAAAAAGAGTTTGGCAAAATTTTCATGAAAATTTGAAGGTGAGAAATTCTTTCAATTTCTTCTTTTTCTTCATGCCATGAAGTTGTTGAGCATATTTAGTTTAAGTTATTGAAAGAATTTGAAAAGAATCGATATGAGTTTATTAAATTAGAAAATTAGGGTTTGAGGAAAAAATGGAAAATTAATGGAATAAAAATATAAAATGAGTTGATTGAAGCTTGTGGATGGTGGAATTGAAAAACAAAAATTGAAATAAATAATTTTTAGAAAATTTGGCTCAATCTTTGGAAAATTTTCACAATTATAGCCAAACTTTAGGTAGAAATGTTGATGCAATTAAGGCTTAATTTGATAAAATTAGAGTTTTTTTGGAATATTTGAAGGTGATAAATAATTTTTTGAAGAAGGAAAAAATGGAAGAGAAAATTTGAGGAATTTTTGGAATTTTGGCTAAATTATTCGATGATTTATTGGGAATTATTGGGCATCAATTTGATGAAAATTAGTAATGAAAAATTAAGGATAATGATTAAAGTAATTATATAAATTTATTTGAAATTTGTAGATCATTTATTGTATTAAGAAGATTTTTTAAGTTGAAAATGGATATTAAAAGCAAAATATAAAATAAAAATAATAATAGAGAAGGAAAAATATGTAAATTAAATAAAGTAAAATATTATTGGAAATTTTTTTAATTCAATTTTGATCGCGAACACATAGCTGTAGCTCCCAATTGAAAATTTGAACTGGAAATCCCACCGAGTACCGTATTTTTGAAAATCGAAACCATTAACCTTAAAATCTCTCTATATAACTTTATCAATAATCTTAAATATATTATTCTCTGCACTTGAGTATACTTAAATTGCATTTGCATATCCAAAAAAAATTAAAATTTCAGTCTGGTCTGTTGCCTCAATTTACGTGTTTAACATGAAATTATAATATTTCATCAAATCAATTGAATATTCATATTGAGCCTCCTATTATCATATAAAAATAAAATGTTCACATTTATTTATATATATTTAGATTTTGATAGGTATACCTCCGTATTGTGATACAGATGATTGTAATACGCGTATACGATAAGGATTTATGTTGCGAACATGATAAATAGTAATAGTCATGATATGTTCATAAAATAATTTTTATATGCACTATGCATAATTTTTAAGTAAATACATAACAGTAAATAAAAAATATATCAATTTATAGTCTATAAAATTACATTTTATGTATGTATATAAGAAATATTTATTCTGAGTTTTGAATTGGCTTTATGTTTATAATATGTGTATAAGTGTTGAACAAATGCATCAGTTAGACAATCACAGATACCATCTTATCTAATTGAGGTACAACTTACATGATTCGATGCTAGCCGCTCGGTTAACTTAATTTGCATTGTTTCATTTGCAATTTCAAAGGGGTGGTTATTTGTACACCAACATATGCAATCTTTCAAAAGTTTGGCCAAGTAATAACCATTGACCCCTTTGATTTACCTTAATAAATTATGAAATCGTATTTATATATTTTACATATAACATTAATTCTGTATGTGCATGCATGCGTTAATTTCCAAAGCACTATAATAGATTATATAATTTGATTTTGAAAAAATCAAATATATATTAAATGTAATAAACCTTCTTGTTGAAGGAAAATATAATACACCTAATATTACAAATTACAATAATAAAATATTCTAATTAAAAAATTACAACTTGAAGATTCTCAAATTTTGAAGTGCAAGTTTTTTTTATATATTTAATGTTACATTTTTTTATGTGAAGGAAACTTTTTTTTTCTTTTTGCAGTGTTACTAATGTCATCAATCTGATAAATTAATATTTACAATTTTAAAACGTCTTCGTTTAAATAATGAATCAAATTAATTATTTATTATTATAATTATTTATAACTTAAATAATCATAGAATTAAAACGAAATTGTATACACATATAGGCAGGTGTAAAATTAGGGGTGCTATTACATATGAGGGTTTGGTGAAGACATATCATGCAAAAATAATAAAATTAGTAGGGCCGATAATTTGTGTTGTATTGTGTCTAATCATATTGTATTTTAATCAAATATGACATAATTATATAAAATATAAACACAACACAAATAATTAATCGACATGACATGAAATATGGATACAATACAGTTAAAATCCATATTAATATGACATGATATGATTAACTTAATTTGTCTAAATATGTACAGATTATATGACAGGATACGATTAAATACGATTTACTTAACATGTCTAAATATGTACATTTGAAACAATATGATACGATTATACACAATTTATTTAATATATCAAAATTATATAATTGAAACGACACGACACGAATAGACACAAATGTTAAATTAAAAATTCAATAATATTTGCCAAAAAATTTCCACACGAACATAATATCAAAAAAATATTGTAATACATAGTTCATTAAAAAAAACTAAAAATTGAAAATTAGAGTCTTCATAACTTATTAAAAAACTACAAATTTAAAATTAGAATATTCAATTCATCTTTGGGTCAATTTCCTTATACCTATATATAAATATTATATGTATCACTAAATAACAAGAAATAAATGAATTTTTTTGATAAAAATATAAATTGCAATTTTCAATTACCATATAATTATGCTCAAAGATGGAGCATGATGCAACATTATCTATTTGAATAATATATTCAATGACTTCTTTTGATTCAATATCATTCGCATTGACACTTTCTATGAATAATAAATATAATTATTAATTAAGGTGGATAATGACAATAATTAAAAACAAGTAAATATGCACAAATTAAAAAAATAAAATCTCATTACCAACTTCTACAAATAACCAATCTTTTGGGCAAATAAGTGCTTGATCTGTCTTTGGTCTAAGAACTATGACACTAATCAAAGATTTGATCACCAAAATTGAAGCTAGACTCAGATATGATTGTAGATATATGAATAGCTAGAATATCACAAGTCATTGGAGCAACTTCAAGATACCTAAACGGATTTGCTTTCTAAAATTGTAAAACATCTAAGGGAGCATTCCTATCAACTCTCATTTCTTCCAAATATTGTTGCTAATTCTGTGTTTTAATTTAATCCATTGCTTTGAAAATTATTAAACTCTTATTGATCAATACAAAAAACAACAATAGCAAGTTACTATTCACTATTTTGTTCTCTAATTATATACCATATACATTGTTCATACATAGAATCAAAAAATGACTAAAGACAATTATACTCTAAAATTTTGTCTTATCGCACTGATGTTGTGTGACCATCTTGATCATCCATATTTTTTTAAAGGCCTTTCAATAAGCTCACCTTTAGCATTTTTTGCAATATATTGATCAAAAGTAGAAAATAGCTTATTATAAACCTTTTGAAACTGACTTGAATTACTACCATATAGCTCATTCTAACTCCAATCTACAAAATCAATCTTATTCTTAGGATCTAGTATTACAGCAATAGCTAGGATCAAGCTAAAATTACTCCAATATTTCTCAAATTTTACCATCATCAGAAAAATTATATTTTTCATGTACTCATTGTTAAACTATGAGGGGTATTTACGTCATTTTGATGATAACAAAAAAAATAGCAATATTGTATTTAATATACTTGTTTTTCTAAGTCTATTAAATAGGGTATGGAATAAAATAGCAAGAATGGAGAATGGAAGATTAATCCTTGAAAGATAAAATTAAGGAAGTAGCATGTTCACGCCCGTGACCCTATGTGTCACGACCGTGACAAAGCTAACTGTCACCAAAACCAACATTTGAAGTTCATGGCCATGAAGGAAGACAACAAACCGTGAAATGCACATTTAAGTCACGCCCGTAACTTACATGTCATGCCCGTGAACCTTCATGACAATTTCATCCAGAGAGCTTCACGACCAAAGTCACCACATGGATCACGGCTGGAAAGTTTGTCACTCCCGTGAAGATATATGTCACGCCCATGACCGAATGTTTCAAAACCTTCCAGAGAGCTTCACAACCAAGGTCACCACTTCAGTCATGGCTTGGAAGAACAGTCATGCCCGTGACAAACATAGTCACGCCCGTGAAAGATAAAAGAGAAAAATGTCATGCGCGATTATTTGGGTTGGTGCAACGGCTAGTTTAATATTAAATGCACTCTAACGACTATAATTAGCTATGAGAGTATAAATGCAAGTCATTTATGCATTTAGTATAAGAGAATAGCAAACACTTTAAATCAAAATCTTATTACAAGCTATTTGTACATTTAATACTTTCATAACCAATATATATTCTCTGTGAAAATCTTTTTGCTCATCATTTATTGAGCAATAAAGATTTGTAAGTGTTTCTCTCTGTAATCATTTATTACTCAAGTAAGTTTTGGGTATTTCTAGGTTAAGAGTAGAATACTTGTAAGGATTAGTTGTTTGAGCCTTTAAAATACAAGATAAAGGTTGTTTGTGTGAGCCTATAAAAACACAAACTAAAGGTTGTTTGTGTGAGCCTGTAAAACACAAGATAAAGGTTGTTTGTGTGAGCCTGTAAAACATAAGGAATTGGTTATTGTATGAGCCATTAAAATACAAGGGATTTCTGGGTTAAATGTGAGTCATTGTGAGAAACACCATAGTTAGGAGTGAGCTTGTAAAACTCTATTGTAACACTTCTTGTATTAGTGAAACTCCCAATTGAGATTGGGGAGAGGAGTAGGGTTTGTTAACACCTGAACCTCTATAAAACTCCTTGTGTCAAATTTCTCTATCCCTCCTAAAATTAATTTTTATTTCCGCACTTTAAAGTTAAATTTTTTAAAACTCCAATTCAACCCCCCCTTCTTGGCTTAATATCTGGGCAACAATTGGTATCAGAGTTTTGTCTAGCATCGAAGCCTAAAAAGCGCTAGTAAAGATTAAGATATGGCCAGTGAAGGATTCCAAAGTCTCAAACCTTACTTTGATGGAGCAAATTACGCCCATTGGAAGTTTCGGAAGGAGACATACCTGGATAGTGAAGGAATTGAAGTCTGGAATAATATACGAAAAGAATGGACACCACCAACCAGAAGAGGAGCTGATGGTGAAGAAGAAATCCTATCAAGAGATGATTGGACAGAGCCTCAAAGAAGAGCAAATTTTAAAAACAAGAAGGCAATGACAATCCTTTCAAGCTCATTATCTATTGAAGAATGTGGAAGAATACAACACTGCCCAACAGCCTACAGCATGTGGAAGACATTGGAAAATTATCATGAAGGAACTAAGCAAGTCAAATCCAAGAAGATTCAACTTCTTACCTCAGAATATGAGCTCTTCAAGATGAAATCCAATGAGTCAATCACTGATATGACCAACCACCTTATAGCCATTATAAATGGAATAAGGAAACTTGGGAAGCATCTGAGTCTGGAAGATGTAAACAATAAAATCCTGAGAAGTCTTCCTCTTAAAGACTATGGCTTAATAGTTGTTGGCATAGAAGAAGCAAATGAAGACATGAGCATCATGAATACTGATGTGCTGATTGGAAAACTTCTCACACATGAAATGGCAGTGAAAAGAGATAGAGAGCTTGAAGCAAAGCCAGAGAAAAGAAAGCCCTTAGCACTCAAAGCCTCTACTTCAAAATCTCAAGATGAAAGTGAAGATGATGAAGAAATGAGTGATGATAAAAATGAGGACATTGTTATGCTTTCAAGAAGAATAAAAAGAATCATTGAAAAGAAAATGAGCAACTCCAGAAAATTCAGGCAAAGAAACCTCAAACAAACTTCTAATGATACACAAAGAAGTAAGGAAGAGGTAAAGTGCTATGAGTGTGGAAAGAAATGACATATCAAACCAAAATGTCCAAGGCTCAAGAAGCATAAGAGCAAATACCAAAGAGACAAGGGGAGAAAGGTCAGAAAGCCACATGGGATGATGAAAGCTCTTCAAGTGAAAGAGATGATAATGAAAGTGAAGAGGTCAACCTATGCTTCATGGCTATTGAGGATCACGTCTCGAATAAGGTAAGATCACTATACTCATACTCTTTAAACAATGATAGTAGTGATAATGATGATCATAGTGATGATGATGATGATGAGCAAAGCCTTATAGAAGAATTAAATCTAGAATTAGAGAAATATAGAAGTAAATTCAGTACTTATAGAAATAACATCTCTAATTTAAAAAATAAAATAGATGTTTTAGAAAAGGAGAACATAAAGCTTAAATCATCTAATGAATCTCTCCAAAAGTCATTCGATGAATATTCATCAAGACCCTCAACTGCTTATTTGCTTAAAGAAAATAATACTTTGAAAAATGAAGTTGAGGAACTTAGAAATTCCATTTCTAAATTTCACAAAGGTAAAGAGAGTTTAGATACTCTCATTGTGTCTCAAATATCACCTTTAATCAGACATGGTCTAGGATTTAAGGACACATCATCATCTTCTCACAAAACCACCTTTGTTAAGTCTTTTGAACCTCACATCTCCACACTTGTTGGAACAACACCAAGGAATAAGCATATTAAACCTTCTATACATAAAAAGAATGATCATGTCTTTATGTATAAGAAGCATGCATCTAGAAAAGTATCAATTAATCATGACTGTGCATGTCATTGTTCTCAAAATCAGTTTGATAGAAATATGGCATTAAAAAATATTGTAAGACCAAAAAGCAAGTTTAGACCGAAACAATCTAATTATTGTATGAAAATGGGTCACATAAATAAATATTGTTGGATAAGGAAGGCTCATTGGGAACCTTCATGTGCTAACCCCTCAAGGACCCAAGCTCATTTAGGTACCTAAAAATCAAACTTGAACTGTGATTCTATAGGTATGCCTCAAGTCCACAATAAACAAAAATGCTTGGCTAATAGACAGTGGATGCTCAAGGCATATGACAGGAGATAAAGAACTCTTCAATGAAATCAAAAGTATTGATGGAGGAAAAGTTACCTTTGGAAACAATGCTAAGGGTAAGGTAATTGGCATTGAATTTATTGGTATTAATGGTACTAATTTTATTAAAGATGTCTTACTTGTTGATGGCTTGAAACTTAACTTGTTGAGTGTTAGTCAATTATGTGATAAAAGAAAGAAAGTAATCTTTGCTTCCAATGAATGTCTTGTGATCTCTATCGATGGTCAAGAGATATTTAAAGGAAATAGAGATGTCAATACATACATAATAAACTTACATGAATTATCTAACCATTCCTCTAAGTGTCTTGTGACCACTAATGATGAATCTTGGTTGTGACATAGAAGGCTTGGTCATGCTAACATGGACTTAATACAAAGCCTCAGCACAAGAGAACTATTAAAAGGACTGTCAAGAGTCAAATATGAAAAAGGCAAGACATGTGAACCTTGCCAAAGAGGAAAGCAACACAAGTCATCCTTCAAAGCCAAAAACATAGTAAGTACCTCAAAACCTCTTCAACTCTTGCATTTGGACTTATTTGGACCTACTAAAATTGCTAGCTTAGAAGGTAAACATTATGCCTTTGTCATCATAGATGATTACTCTAGATTTACTTGGGTAATTTTCTTAGCTCAAAAGAGTGATGCTTTTGAAAATTTCAAAAACTTTGCTAAAAGAGTTCAAAATGAGAAAGGGTATTGTATTTCAAAGATAAGAAGTGATCATGGCAAAGAATTTGAAAATGAAAATTTTGAAAGCTTTTATCTTGAACATGGCATTTCACAGAATTTCTCATCTCCTAGAACACCTCAACAAAATGGGGTAGTTGAAAGGAAAAATCGAACTTTAATTGAAATGGCTAGAACAATGCTCAATGTGTATGGTTTACTAACTTACTTTTGGGCAGAAGCCACAAACACTGCATGTTATATTTCAAATCGAGTTTTCAAAAGACATCTTTTAAACAAGACCTCATTTGAGCTATGGAATGGAAGAAAGCCCTTGATATCATACTTTAGAGTATTTGGATGCAAGTGCTTCATATTAAATACTAAGGACAACCTTGGAAAATTTGCCTCTAAATATGATGAAGATATCTTTTTAGGATACTCTACAACTAGCAAAGCATATACAGTATTTAACAAAAGATCATTAATTGTTGAAGAATCTATGCATGTTGTCTTTAATGAATCTAGTAGACTTGATCTTGTGAAAGGTAGTGTTCTTGATGATGTTGTAAGTAACATGGAAAGACTTGATATTGAAAATGGAAAAGAAGAAAATGATCATAAAGATTCACATTAAAATGATTCTCTACTTCAAACTCAAGAAGAAAACGGACAAGAACTCCCAAAAGAATGGAGAATAACGAAAGATCATCCAAAAGAGCAAATCATTGGTGGTCTCTCAAGGGGAGTAAGTACTAGATCTCATTTCAAACATTTAGCCACTGATCTTGCTTTTATTTCTCAAATTGAGCCTAAAAATGTTGATGAGACTCTTAATGATGAAAGTTGGGTAATTGTCATGCAAGAGGAACTCAACCAATTTGAGAGAAGTAAGGTATGGACCTTAGTACCTAGACCCAAGGATCATCAAATTATAGGTAGCAAATGGGTATTTAGAAATAAACTAGATGAACAAGGCTCAATAACTAGGAATAAGGCTAGATTAGTTGCAAAAGGATATAATCAGGAAGAAGGTATAGATTATGATGAAACATATGCACCTGTAGTTAAATTAGAAGCCATAAGAATACTTTTAGCATATGCATGTCACATGAATTTCAAACTCTTTCAAATGGATGTGAAAAGTGCATTTCTAAATGGTTATATAAAAGAAAAAGTTTATGTATAACAACCACCAGGCTTTGAAAGCTATGATTTTCCAAATCATATTTTTAAACTTTCAAAAGCTTTATATGGTTTGAAACAAGCCCCAAGAGCTTGGTATGAAAGACTAAGTTCTTTTCTATTAGAAAATAACTTTACAAAGGGAAATGTTGACACCACATTATTCATTAAAAAGCATAAGCATGATATACTAATTGTTCAAATTTATGTTGATGATATAATATTTGGTTCTACTAATGAGTTGTTTTGTCAAAGAATTTGCTAAGTGTATGACTAGGGAATTTGAAATGAGCATAATGGGAGAGCTTAAGTATTTCCTTGGTCTACAAATAAAGCAAAGCAATGAGGGCATATTCATCAACCAATCCAAATATGCCAAAAATTTAATTAAAACAATTTGGAATGGAATGATGCAAGAATGCCAAGACTCCTATGAGCACATCAACAAAATTGGACAAGGATGAAAAGGGTAAGAGCATTAATGAAAAACTCTATAAAGGTATGATCGGATCACTTTTATATCTTACTGCTTCTAGACCCGACATAATGTATAGTGTTTGCTTGTGTGCACGATTTCAATCATGTCCTAAGGAATCTCATTTAAATGCAGTAAAAAGGATTCTAAGATATTTACATGGATCATTGCATCTAGGTTTATGGTATCCTATAAATTCATCCTTCTATATTATAGGATATTCAGATGCATACTATGTTGGTAGTCTTTTAGATAGAAAAAGTACTTCAGGTACTTGTCACTTTATTGGAGAGTGCTTAGTTTCTTGGTTTAGCAAGAAACAAGTTTCAGTTGCTCTTTCAACTGTTGAAGCAGAGTATGTAGCAGTTGGATGTTGTTGTACTCAAATTCTTTGGATGAAACAACAACTTAAGGACTATGGCCATGATATGAACCATATACCTGTTAAGTGTGACAATACAAGTGCTATAAATCTTTCAAAGAATCTCATTCAACACTCTAGAAGTAAGTATATTGACATTAGACACCACTTTATTAGAGATCATGTTCAATATGGAAATGTTGCATTAGAATTTATAAACACAGAAAATCAATTGGTAGATATTTTTAATAAGTCTCTAAATGAGAAGATTTAATTTCATTAGAAGAGAACTTGGTATGATTGATGGATTAACCTTGTGATTGCTAAATTATCAAATTCTATGTGATAATCTTGATTTTGTATCATATCACTAGATATAAGGTAGTAAATTTGATGAAAATTTTATGTTATAAGGGATATAATCTTCATAGAAATGATTTAGCCTTGTTTTAGGACTTAATTTTATTTGATGGAAATTTTAGGGAATTCACGCCCATGATTTAAATAGCCAAAAAAGGCAGTGTCGTTCACGACTTGATTCACGACATCATTCACGGCTTCAAGTAGTGAAAATTATGTTCACGACTTCTTTCACTCCCGTGAAAATCCTTGTTCATGCCCGTAAACATTTTCACCTCAAACTCATAGAGACATTCACGTTTTGAGTCACGCTTTGTTTCATGGGCATGAGTAGTGAAATTCAACCTTTCAGACCCGTGACGATTGCTTCACCCCCGTGATAGTTCATCATTCACAACCGTGACATTTAAAGGTCAGGACCGTGAACATTTTCACACCTTTATTCATGGGTAGAGTACCCCTTCAGCAAACCGTGAACACGACTCTTCACGTCCGTGAACACATATTTCACGCCCGTGAATGCATCGGGTATATAAGAAAACAGTGGGTTATTTTTCACATTTCAACCTTTCAACTCCTTGAAACCGCTCTTATTTACACACATTCAATGAGATATTGAAGATTCCGGCCCCCAAGTCACAAAATTTTTCTATAAATACCATCAAAAGTCCATTCATTCATCAAAAATCATACTTCTTTAGGGTTTCCTCAAATTTTCTGTCAAACTTTTCCAAACTCCACAAACTTAATTTCTTCAATCTAAATGGAAACCGGCTCATCAAAAGGAACTAGAAAGAAGTCTCATGCTCCTAGGAGGTACGCAGATTACCTCATGAACAGAATCCGGGAGCATTGTCGTCCTCGGTACTCAACCTTGAAGCAAAGGCCTCTCCTTTCATTGAGGTCCTTTGAATGGCAAACCGTTCGCACACTCAGGCTTGAAACAACAATGACAGAGCAACTCCAGACCTGTCATTTGAAGGAATTCGTGGACATTCATCAGCCCATATTGAGGGAGCCAACCCTGGAATTTTTGAGCACTTTGCAAGTGTCTCCTACTGGAGTGGTGAAATTCCAACTTTGCAGCAATCCGAACACCCTCAGTGCCATTGAATTCGGGGAATTATTTAATCTACCCTCGGAAGGAATCCTCAATGATAGCGAAGTGGAATTCTTCGCGACTCGAGCATGGACTCATTTTGGCATAGATTGTAGCTGGGATGTCAAGAAGACCAAGAGCACTCATCTCTGGTCCCCAGTGCACAAATATTTGCATAGGTTTCTAACCTATAGCATATTTTCTCAGGGAGACGGCAATGGGACCATTCGAAAATCTAAGCTCTTCCTTTTTGAGATGGCCAGAAGAGGTCTCATGGTGGTGCTTTCTAGATGGTTTGCAAACCATCTTCTGTCCATTGCCACCAAACCCACAGGAGATATACTCATTTGTGGATATGTCACCCATATGGCCTTGAAGCTTGGCTATTTGAAGATGGATGAGCATCACTTCAATCTCATCCCAGGGCATCCTCGAGATCGATTGGATGTCGAGTCCTTCATTAAGATGGGAGCAGCTGTCAGAATTGTTCATGAGAACAATATTTACTACCACTTCAAAGACACTGCTGGGGAGATAATTTGGGAAGATAATGATTTGGAGGACTTCAAAACCAGCCTCCAAGGGATCCAGCAGAAGAAAAGGGCTCGGGTTGAGGAAGCACCTCCAGCGGCTGAACAGGACATCAGAAAATCTTTGGCTTCCACACCAAATTTGGCGCAGCAGGTGGTTGACCTCTTGGCACCACGATTTGAGCAAATACAGGCTTCAATGGATGAGAGGTTGGAGAACCTCAAAGACTTCATAGAGTCTCAGATGGACAGCCTTGAGGCAGAGGTTGCTCGACTTAGGGATAGGATGTCCGACTAGGTGCTAGGCTAGATGGTAGCCTTAATATGTTTGTTTGCTTGTTTATTTACTTGTTTTTTTTGTTTTCAGGAAATTGTAAATTTCCTTTATGACTTTTATTTACTTTGGTTTGTACTTCTCTTTTAACATTAATATATTTTCTTTGTTTTTCTTTTAGTATCTTTATATTTTGTTTATTGATGACAAAATAGGGAGAACCTAGCAATATATTAAGATAAATGAATTTTGAATCAAAAATAAGAACCTTCAAAAACATTGAGTTAAGTAAGGAGAAATTAGCAATTCTTAAAATTTGATTCAAAATAAATATGCAAGTATGAAATTGAGCTTTATACACATTAGATATATCTTACGTATACTTTGCATATACCTTAATGCAAATTACATAAATGAATATGCCTTGATATACTCTAAATATACCTTACTTATACTTCATGCCTTAAAAAAGAATTTTGGTATATATTGGATATACTTTGCATATAACTTGCATATACTTAAAAACTAGAAAGTTTATTTCAATGCTACATCATTCTTTACAATTCTTACATTTCATCAATTTTTATCCTAAGTATCTTTTGAGGGGGAGACTTCTCAAAAGCACATAATGCTAGATTATTTGTCACCATCAAAAAGGGGGAGATTGTTAAACCTTGAGGGGTATTTCCGTCATTTTGATGATAACAAATAAAATAGCAATATTGTATTTAACATACTTGTTTTTCTAAGTCTATTAAACAGGGTATGAAATAAAATAGCAAGAATGGAGAATGAAAGATTAATCCTTGAAAGATAAAATTAAAGAAGTAGCATGTTCACGCCAGTCACCCTATGTGTCACTACCGTGACAAAGCTAACTGTCACCAAAACTAACATTTGAAGTTTACGGCCATGAAGGAAGACAACAAACTGTGAGATGCACATTTAAGTCACCCCCGTGACTTATATGTCACGCCCGTGAACCTTCATAATAATTTCATCCAGAGAGCTTCACGACCAAAGTCACCACATGGATCACAGCTGGGAAGTTTGTCACGCCCGTGAAGATATATGTCATGCTCGTGACCTAATGTTTCAAAACCTTCCAAAGAGCTTCACGACCAAGGTCACCACTTCAGTCATGGCTTGGAAGAACAGTCACGCCCGTGACAAACATAGTCACGTCCGTGAAAGATGAAAGAGAAAAATATCAGGCGCGATTATTTGGGTTGGTGCAATGGCTAGTTTCGTATTAAATGCACTCTAACGGCTATAATTAGCCATGGGAGTATAAATGCAAGTTATTTATGCATTTAGTATAAGAGAATAACAAAAACTTTGAATCAAAATCTTATTACAAGCTATTTGTACATTTAATACTTTCATAACCAATATCTATTCTCTGTAAAAATCTTTTTGCTCATCATTTATTGAGCAATAAAGATTTGTAAGTGTTTCTCTCTGTAATCATTTATTACTCAAGTGAGTTTTGGGTATTTCTGGTTTAAGAGTAGAACACTTGTAAGGGTTAGTTGTGTAAGCCTTTAAAACACAAGATAAATGTTGTTTGTGTGAGCCTGTAAAAACACAAAGTAAAGGTTGTGTGTGTGAGCCTATAAAACACAAGATAAAAGTTGTTTGTGTGAGCCTGTAAAACACAAGATAAAAGTTGTTTGTGTGAGCCTGTAAAACACAAGGAATTGGTTATTGTGTGAGCCATTAAAACACAAGGGATTTCTGGGTTAGTGTGAGCCATTGTGAGAAACACCATAGTTGGGAGTGAGCTTGTAAAACTCTATTGTAACACTTAGTGTGTTAGTGAAACTCCCAATTGCGATTGGAAAGATGAGTAGGGTTTGTTAACACCCGAACCTCTATAAAAATCCTTGTGTCAAATTTCTTTATCCCTCCTAAAATTAATTTTTATTTCCGCACTTTAAAGTTAAATTTTTTTAAACTCCAATTCAACCTCCCTTCTTGGCTTAATATCTGGGCAACACTCATCATCTAAAATCATATGCTCCTTCAATGTTAAGTATCCCATTAACATAGAAAAAAAGAATAAATTAGCAGTATGATATGTTAAGCCTAAAAACACAAAAGTCATGTAATAAAAAAAACCAACAAAGAAAAGTACAGATTTTTTCAAAATTTCTCATTCAATCGGTGTTGGGTAGCTTTTATAGTTGGAGTCACTTAATTCCAAGTGGAAAAGGGCACATCGATAGAATAAAATACTTTTAAGCATGAGATATGTTGAGTTCTATCTAGTAGGAACATCTTGACTTAGCCCTTTTTATTCCATTCAAAGCCAATAATCTCATACATTCCAAAAATTTTGTTTCCTAACTTGAAACCCTCTAATGTACTTGATGTTGTCTATAACTTTAATAATAGAGCTATCAATTGCTTGTAAACCATCTTGTACAAGTAAATTCAACACATGTGCACAACACCTTAAATGAAAAAATTCACCCCCATAAACAAGTGTTTGTTTAATGCTTACTTGGTTTTTAATGGCTGAACAAAAACATTATTAGCCAATGTGTAATCCAAAGTCACATAAAAAATTTTGTTTTCCAATTCCCATTCAACTAAAATTGAACAAACTTTTTCTTTAATTGCCACACTAGTATGTAGAGGCGACATAAAAGAAAAAACTAGCAATCTTTAATGTAGAACCCATTCATTATGAATGAAATGTACAGTTACAGCTAAATACCCATCACTAGCAATTAAAGTCCTCAAATAAGAAGTTAAACTAATCATTCTTGGAGTTATTCGAAGCATGCTTTTAATTCTCTCTTTCTCCCTTTTATACATTTTTATCACATACGATTTTATAATATTTTTAAAAATAATTGGTGCACTCAGATTTGCAAAAGACAATCACCTAATACTAGCAAATTCTACAAAAAGATAAAAGACAACTCATATATAACCATTGTAGCAATAAGCAACTCACAAAATCTATTATGATCAAATTTAGAAAATATTATGTATAAATTTTGACCAACAATTAACTGACCTACGTTATGACTATCCTTCCTAACAAAATTTTGAATATGACGTTTAAGATTACCATTGCCATTTTGACTATCATAATTGGTAATAAATCCACAATATCTGCATTTGCACCTTATTTTTCCACCTAGTGACTTTTTTGTAATTTTTTAAAGAAAGAAGTTAATCTTCTTTTGTGCTTACTTTTAGAACCATCAATTTTAACTATATTTTCCTCTATTTCTACTACATCATCTTCAATATTGGATCTTTGTTGTATCATTTACACTTGATTCAAGAGACACTTTATTTACATAATCTACAATAACAAAATCAAGATAAATATCAAATGGGGAATGACTGTAAATTGATAGAAATAAGAGATAAATAACAAGATCAACAGAAATAAAAGCTTAATGGAGATTAATACCTTACCATTGGCTGCAACTGGAAATGGAGAAGGAGGACTGGAGGAGGATGATGAGAAAAAAAGATGGGCGGCTAAATATTAATACGTTATAGATTAGGGTGGTTTGGCTGGAGAAAAAGGAAGAAAACTAACGAATAACCGAAGAAGCTTGATGGGCAGTTGGAAAGGGAGCCGAGAGGAGGAAGAAAAAGGGGTTGAAGGAGGAACTGCCAACTGAAGGACTGAGAAAGAAGAACTGAATAGGGAGTCGACTAATGGACTAAGGAAGAAGAACTTAAGAGGGAGACGAAAGGAGGAGGAAGGAAAAGCAACTGCAAATAAAGAAAGAGCTGGAAGGATGAGAGCAGCTGCTGCTGGTCTCCTTGTTGTAATGTTAAGTTTATTAGGTATGATATTTTAGGGTTTAGAATTTAGAGTTTAGAGTTTAACCGGTTGATTTTTGTATTAAAGTTTTTTTTGCTACTCTTTAAACTTTTTTTTTTGTTAGCCACACCAATTTATTTTATGATTCAATATTTTTTTAATTTTTTTGTTAGCCTCTTTAAACTATATTATTTTTATTTTTTATTAGTCACATTAGTTTAATGTTTTTTGTTAGCATCTATAAATAAGTAAGCAATTTGTATTACTTACTTTCATAATAGTGAATTTTGAATTTAAAAAATAATCATATAACAATAATTTTTGAATTAAAAAAATAAATAATTTTTAATTTTTTTTCTCTCTTAGCCTCTTTAAGACTTAGGTTACTTGTATTATTTACATATGTTATGTAATAATGATAATAAAATTGTAAAATATATTATCGTAATAATGATTTTTGAATTAGAAAAAACTTATTTTCATGTGATAATAATTTATGCAAAATATATTTCGTAAATAATATTAATATGTTATCATTCATTAATCACATAATATGTTGCAAAATATATTTTTGTTTCGATTGAAGAATTGTATTTATGCTCTACAAATTAAAGAATTGTAATATATTTTATGCTCTCATTTTTGATTGAAGCATTATTTTCAATATTTCTATCAATTTATTAAAAATCAAACTAGCTTAGTTTCGATTGAAGTACTGAAATATATTTTACAACTTATGTGACATATTGCAAAATATATTTTTGGTTAGATTGAAACATTGTATTTCTGCTCTAGATTTTTTAGTTATTTAACAAACTTAGTTTTCTTTTTGAATTTTCAGTATCTACAAATTAATAGTTGTAATCATAGTAAGTTCACAAACATAATTATATTGAAATGATACATGAGTATACAAACTTAATATACACCCTAGAGTTTTTTTATTAGATTTTTCATTTTAAATTATATTAGAGTTTAATTGATTAATTGAAATTAACTAATTGAACTTAATTTGCTTAAATTGAGGTTAAATTCATCAATTGAACTTAAATTGATTAAATTAAACTTAAATTGCAATTCAATTGATTAAATTAAAATTGATTAATTGAATTGAAGTTGATTATGATAAATTTAAATGTAACTTCTACTAATTAAATTGAAATTAATTAATTAAAATTAATTGGATTGAATTAGGGGACTAATTATTTAAATTTAAATTGATTAAATTGAGGTCTTAAAAATTGAACTTGTAGTTAATTATATTAGAGTTTAATTGATTAATTGAAATTAACTAATTGAACTTAATTTAATTTAATTCAAGTTCAATTCATCAATTGAACTTAATTTGATTAAATTAAACTTAAATCGAACTTCAATTGATTAAACTAAAATTGATAAATTGAATTTAAATTGAACTTAAATATAACTTATACTAATTAAATTGAAATTAATTAATTAAAATAAAATTGGGATTCAATAATTAATGAAATTTAAATTGATTAAATTGAGCTTTTAAAAAATTGAACTTTAATTTATTAAATTGAGGTTGATGAATTGAACTTGAATTGATCAAATTGACATTCAATTGATTAAACCCAATTAAAATTGAACTTTAATTTATAAAAATGATGTTTAATTGAAGTTAAAATGTTAAAATTTACCTCAATTAATGTAATTAGATAATTACACCAATAAAGTTAAAATATTCAATTGATCAAGCAAACATCAATTTAATCTATTTAATCAATTTAAATTTAATTAATTGAATCTTAATTTAATCAATTAAACTCTAATTAAATATGTAAAAATTCAATTGAATCAATTTAATAAAATTGATTTTCACATAATATAAAAATAATAGTTATATAATTAATTTATTAATATTTATTTGCATATACTGATATCATGTATTATAAGTTTATTCATATATAAATATATATTATATATATTTATAATATTATAATATATTTGTGAATTCTTTATATAGTTTGAATTTTGATTAACACTAAAATAATTAGGAATGTCTTCATAATTGATAAAATAATATATTTTTAATCATGTCTTAATACGTTAGACAAATAAAATCCGTTTATGTCATGATTTTTATCGTATTGTAATTGTATTGATACGGTTATGATCAATATCTATTTATCTCAAACTCATATACAGTTAAATATGTGTTGTGTTAAAAATTACTAGCTCCAAAAATTATGAGTGGTGCAGGTGAACTTGACATGAAAACTCTAACCATCAAATTATTATGTATAAAATGGATATTCAACAATTGAGATAAAAAAAAGGATAAAGATATATAAAATATAAGATGAAAGGGAGGTAGAAGAGAGAGTGTAAGAGTAAGAGTTCTCTTTATGGGCTAGCATTTACCTTTTATAGTGTTGACTGATAAGTGTGTAGGTAGTGGGTAGTTATTGTGAGACCTCATCATTGTTGTGGAAGAGGAACTTGGTATGAAAGTGGCTAGTTGTATTGAGTGTTATGAACATAGTAGGTGATCAAGTGGCTATTTTTTCTTGAGGTGTGACCTTAGACACTACATTGCACAACTTTTCTTGAAGTGTGACTTTAAATAGGATGTTGTCCAGACATTCTTGAGACCTTGACCTAGGCAGTATTTTATCTAGGTCTTGCTTTAATATTGGCAAAGTTCCACATCAGGATTGAGTCAAGCTTGGGGGTGAGAAAATTCTCATTATATATATATATATATATATATATATAATCTATTATCTATTAAATACATTAAAACGGTCCCTTTTCTACTGTTCAAATGCACATTACTCACAAAAATTACCTTTATGTCATTCTTCATTCCTTTTATGCCCTTTTCTATCCAATTAAATATATATATATATATATATATATATATATATATATATATATATATATATATATATATATATATAAAAGTTTTTTTTATTTATGTAGATCCTTTTTTTTTGCTTGATACGTTCTTTTTTCATGGTGATTTCCCTTTCTATCTCTCTTTTTTAAAAAAAAAAAAAATTCTTTAGCTTGCTCATGGAACACTATTAATCTGCTAATCTTTTATTTTGGTTTGATTTCTGATTTTTTTATTTTTTTTACAGATGTTTCATCGATGGCTTATTTTTCTTTGGGTTGTCCGTTATTTCCGAGTTTGACATTGAAATTGTGTAGCTTTGTATGTTTTGCCTTTATAGAAAATGATGATATGATATGGTTGTCTTGGCTTTTTGTTAGGACTTGAGAATAGATTAATTATGCCTAAAATGTATTGAAATTTTGTATAGATTTGTATGTATTGCCTTTAGAAAAAATGATGATATGATATGGTTGTCTTGGCTTTTTGTTAAGGCTTGAGAATAGATTAATTATGCCTAAAACTATTTTAGAAAATTAATGATTTTTTATTATATCTCTCTTTTATTTAATATATTTTTATAATCTATATAGAAATGTAGCAACAAAATACATACTTTGAAGTTTCGGTCCAAACTTATATCAATATGATATGATATGGTTGTTTTGACTTTTGTTAAGGTTTGATAATTGATTAATTATGTCTATAACATTTTAGAAAGTTATTTATTTTTTTATTATATCTCTATTTTTTTAATCTATTCTTTTGGTTTGATTTTTGTTTTTTTTTTTAATTTTATTTTGTTAGGGCTTGAGAATTGATTAATTATGCCTAAATTATTTTTGGTTTGATTTCTGATTTTTTTTTTCAAAATTTTATTTTGTTCCTGATTTTTTTTTAAATTTTATTTTTACAGATGCTTCTTCAATTGCTTTTTCTTCAATGATTGGTCAGAAATTTTAGTCATGCTCGCATGTATATCTGAATTTTTCTTTTAAATTTAATTTAAAATTTCCTACTCTAGGTTGTTAGTAATTTTTTGGTTTGACATTGAAATTTTTTATAGCTTTGTATGTTTTGACTTTGTGTGAGATTTTTGAGGAAATGTTCCGGTGGTATTGTAATTTTAGTTTTTGTTGTAATCTTAGTTTTTATTTAGAGTCCAATGGGAATCCAGTCACATAAAAATGATTATTTTTGTTCTTACGACAATTAACTATTGAAAAAATAATAATTTTTTTTGAATAATCCTTTAAAATGATTTGTTGTCCCTTTAACAATATTTTACCCGCAATGAAAGAATTTTTGGCCATGTGGTGTCTTTGCTATTACCCTTTTATCTTGCTACTGGATTTGTTTTTTGATTTTCCATTCTACATTTATTTTAGTTTTTTAAGGTTGATTTCTACCTCAGTCCCATCTATATTTTTTATCTCCTTTTTTCATTCTATATAAGATTTGCCATTTTTAGTGCTTTGTTTTATTTTATGTTGACCTTATCCATTGAATTAAGTATATGATATAGTTTTATTTTTGACTTTGTTTTTCTTATAGACGCTTCTTCAATCGTGACCCCCGTCAACCCATGCAACGCTTCTCTATGGATCACTCCAAATCTATTACATGCTCATAGGTATTGTCAGCTCATTTTTTCTATTTGCTAAAGCGTTTCAGATTATAGTGCTTGATTTGTTTTTTAAAAAAATTAACCTCTTCTTTTAGTTTAATCTCTGAATTTTTTTTACAATTTTTTTTTCTCGATCTCATCTGAGTTTTTTATAATTTTTTTTATCTTTTCTTTTAGTTTAATATGTGAATTTTTTTAATAAAAACTTTATTTTTTGCTCGATATGTTCATGTATTTGTTGTATCTATAGTTGGAGTGCTGGATTTTGGATTTAAAAAAAAGTTTGTATATATTTTGTGTTCATTGCAGTGTAGATCTCGAATCTGTTATTTTTTTTATTTTAATATATTAATTTTTTATTGTTTAATTGAAATTTTTTTCTTATTTGTTTCTTTTTCCTCCAAATCATATGTCTTTTTAATTTTATGTTGATTTCTAACTTTTTTCAGGTACTAGTATCAGATCTGTCACTTCTTTTTCATCTGTATTTTTTAGTTTCCTTTCTTCCTCTAATGTCAGATCTATGTTTTTTAGTTTTATTTGATTTATGTTGAAGCAATGGAGAAATAATTTGGGTTTGACAGCTCAACAAAGCCTATCGAAGTTGTTTCTTGCAATGTAAAGATTATTTCATCTTTTTATCTTTGGTACCATTTTGTTTATGATTTTCTGCAAAAGATTTGTATTTTTTTGGTTTTCTTTTAGATTCATTGGTTTGTTTTGGATTATGATAATTATTGATGAGTTTTGTAATTGATTAATGATCTTATAGGGGAAATACAATGGTTGATTATAATAGAAATAAAGTCCTTTTTACTTTTCAACAATCTGAGGTACAATTTTTTTTGCCTCATAATTGGTTTATAGTAATGCCTTCATTTTTCTTATGTTTCTTTATTATTTTTCCTTTTTTCTCTTAGGAAATCAGAAATTGACAAAAAATGACTTTAGACTATGGAATGGAAATTTAATATCACCATGTTCTTCTTCTTCTTCTTTTCTCTATTTTTCCATGCTATATATTACCATTATGTTTTTGAGTTTCTAAAAAAGATGTATTTTTTTGGGTTTTTTATAAGATTAATGGGTGTTTCTTGGAATCTGATAGGTTGATAATAATGTCTTTATTTTTCTTATGATTCTTGATTAATATCTAACACAGTTAATAATAAATTAACAACTGTATTGCCCCTCCACATTATATTAGCAGCAATGACAATAGTGTTTAAAGTAAGAGAATTTTCAACAATCTAAAGTGAAAAACAATTTATACTTTTGTTCATTTTAAAGCTTTGATTTCATGGATTTATAGATCTAACCCTTTTTGCACCCACATGTGTTTATCTTTTTTCTTAAGATATTTGTCATTTTCATCTCCTCTAATTCTTCAGTAGCTGAACAAGTACTGCGTAAAAAGTGCTAAATTTATGCTGCAAGTTTTTAGTTATTATCTTCAAATTTATTTGTTCATGTGCTTGATTATAATTTGATTTCAAAACTTTTTTTTATTTATAATAGCAAACCTTTTTTTTCTTTATTCAAAATTTACCATTTTTTTTAAAATTTCTTATTTTGTCGATGGTTTTTGGGTTTGTCGTTGGAAATTTGTATTGTTTTGCCTCTGTGTAAGTTTTTTTTTCCAAATATTATGCATTCTTCTTCCCTAATCTAATAGATATTATGCATCTTCTTCCCTCTATTATCTTTTTATATTTGCAAACCTTTTATATTACTCTCTTCAATTTTCTCATTCTTTTTTAGTTCCTTTTAAATAAACATATTTAATGTATTTTTATTCTTTCTATCTCTAACTATTAGTGTGTTTAGAACATATTATAGTATTTATTTTTACAGCCTCCAATAGGTTTTTAATTTTTTTTTTGTGTATGTTATGAACCTTTGCTGTTTATTTTTGATTTTACTTCTTAATTTTAAACTTTTGTTAATTAGCCTATTTACAATGGATCATTTGGTTTTTCTGTTTTTATTTTATTTATGTTGTGTTATATATGTTGCTTTTTCCTATGATTTATGAATTTGCTCTGTATTATTTTGTTTTTTTAATACTTTATTAACTTCATCCATTTACTTTAACTAATCTAATTGGAATTGTCATTTGATATGTAAGTTGCTTTCTATGTGTGACATAATGAATTAATTTGATTGGAACCGCAACTATTGATCCCTTTCTACACTTTATAGTTATTTTACTTTATTAGTAAAAAGAATATACTTATCAATTTTTACAAAGTAGAAAAAATAAATTTAGTTTTTTTAGTTTATACTAACTTCACTCACTCATGTACATGTTTATTGATTCTTTTATTTATATGGTGTTCATCTTAGATATATATTGTACGAATCCCACTTCTTCATGTTCTAGATGTTGTCCTAACAGAGCTAGGAATGCCCCACTCTGCATGTGATACCCAGCCTGGTGAATTCTCTCTATATCTCTTTCTTTTAAAATTGTTTTTTTCAACTTGCTCATGGGACACTATTGATCTCCTTATTCTCTATTAATTTTTGAGGTTTTTTTATGTAGATCCTATTTTTTTGCTCGATTTGTTCTTTTTTATTATGATTTCTCTCTCTATCTCTCTTTCTTTTTTTAAAAAAATTTCTTTAGCTTGCTTATGGGAATCTGTTGATCTTTTAAAAAAATTTAATTTTTCTACAGGCATTCCATCGATCACTTATTCTACATCCATCGGTCAAAAATTTGAGTCATGCTTATAGGTACATCTTGATTTTTCTTTTTAATTAATTTTAAAATTCCCCTTTTTAGGTTGTCCATTATTTATAGGGTTTGACATTGAAATTGTGTAGCTTTGTATATTTTTCCTTTATAGAAAAGCATGATATGATATGGTTGTCTTGGCTTTTTGTTATGGTTAGAGAATAAATTAATTATGCCTAAAATATTTTAGAAAGTTAATGATTGTTTATTATCTTTCTTTTTTGTTTAATATATTTTTATAATTTAAGTATGTAGAAATGTAGTAGCAAAATACATACTTTGAAATTTCAGTCTAAACTTATATCAATATGATATGATATGACTTTTTTGACTTTTATTTTAGGATTTGATAATTGATTAATTATGTCTATAATCTTGTAGAAAATTATTTATTTTTTATTATATCTCTATTTTGTTTAATATGTTCTTTTGGTTTGATATCTGATTTTTTTAAAACATTTTATTTTGTCAGGGCTTAAGAATTAATTAATTATGCCTAAAATATTTTTGATTTGATTTTTGATTTTTTTTTTCAAAATTTTATTTTGTTAAGGCTTGAGAATTGATTAATTACGCCTAAAATATTTTAGAAAGTTAATGTTTTTTATATTATATCTCTCTTTTGTTTAATATATTTTTACCATGTAAGTATGTAGAAATATAGCAACAGAACACATACTTTTAAAGTTTTAATCCAAAATTATATCAATATGATATAACATGACTATTTTGACTTTTTATTAGAGTTTGATAATTGATTAATTATGTCTATAATGTTATACAAAGTTATTTATTTTTTATTATATCTTTATTTTGTTTAATATATTATTTTGGTTTGATTTCTGATTTTTTTAAAAATTTTATTTTTACAAATGCTTCTTCAATTGCTTTTTCTCCATTGATTGGTCAGAAATTTTAGTCTTGCTCACAGGTATATCTTATTTTTTTCTTTTAAATTTATTTTAAAATTTCCTACTCCAGATTGTTGGTGTTTTTTTTGTTTGACATTGAAATTTTTTATAGCTTTTCATGTTTTGCCTTTGTATGAGATTTTTGAAGAAATGTTCTGGTGGTATTGTGATTTTAGTTTTTGTTGTAATCTTGGTTTTTATTTATAGTCCAATGGGAACCCAATCACATAAAAACTAATTCTTCTTCTTCTTAGGACAATTGATTATTGAAAAAAATAATGAATTGGTTTTTAAATAATCATTTAAAATGATTTGTTATCTCTTTTACAAGATTTACCCGCAATGAAAGAATTTTTGGCCATGTGGTTTCTCTGCTGTTACCCTTTATCTTGCTATAGGGTTTGTTTTTTGAGTTTCCATTATGCCTCAATCCCATCTATATTTTTTAACTCTTTTTGTAACACCCTCTCATATAGTTAGGAATAATCCCAACTATATAGGAGAATATCACCTGCATATTACCTTAAAATTCGATTGAATTAAAATTTCTTCCATTTTAGTTATTATATTTTCATATGTTAATTATTTATATATATATATATATATATATATATATATATATATATATATATATATATATATATATATATATATATATATATATATATTTATTTATTTCATGATAGCAATATATCATTCAATTAATGAATCTATTTTATATGTGGAATTAACAAACCATGATCATATCTTCAAACATAAGTTTGGGTTTTCACTGTCCCGATGTTTACAAAATACTTATGATCCAAACAAAATTACATATTCCCATCATAAAAAGACATGTAAAACTTTTGAAAAACCATAATTATACTCATCACCCATGACATGAGGACAAAAACAAAATGCATATCATGTAAAGCACCAACCCTCTGACGTGGATTTACTTTATTTGACTCTATATGGGCTTGCTTCTCTTCCTGTCAACTTCTCTCTATAGGCTCCGAACCTGCGTATGGAAAAACACCCACACGCTATACAACCTAATGCTTAGTGGTACATATATGCATAAATATTCATACATACACTTATGATATATCATAAAAATTTCATGTTCATATTATCCAATGCATATAAATAATCATAAATAATAATTCATATATCACAATCCTTTTTATAGCAATATATAAAAAAAAGAAATCAATTTATCATATATCAATATGGAATATTGCATACCTGGTTTACTGGTTCAACACATATACATGTCATAATTTACAAATGTAAATTCATATTCATACCTCATTTATGAATTCTATTTCCTTGTTTCATTTACCTGATAACTAATTTTTTTCCATATTTTTTTTAAAATATTTTATATTTTATAGCCCCAAAACTCTAAATCATGACTATTTGGATGTAGGTTGTGAAACAGGAGCGGGTCACACCCGAGTTTAAGCCACCATGCTCACTATCTGTATCTGTCTGTATAAGTCCTCAACCGAGTTTCTCAAGTCAAGAGGGCTCTCACCCGAGCTCAAGCCATCTTGACTGAGTAAAATAAATAATTGCATGCATTTAGAATCAAGGGCGCTCTCACCCGAGCTTAAGCCACCTTATCCATATAATATAATTTTCATATCATCATAATTTCTACGGTACCGTAAACCCCTAAATGGCATGTCATCTATCCTATTTCTAGTCCTAAATTAGAGAATTAGGCTTAATTGATGTTATCATCTTATTGTTTACATAAATCATCAAAATTCATATATTCATAATAATTTTCAGTTTACATGCCTTATACATATAAAAATTTCTCAATCTCATTTGAAATCTCAAATCACAACACATCATATTAATTTAGTCAATACACAATAAGAATTTTAAATAGAACTATTATCATAATATTTAAAATTGCAAAACACACACACACAATATATATATATATATATAAATTTAGTAATTTGGTATTTAAAATAATGGGTGACATATATATATATATATATATATATATATATATATATATATATATGTCACCCATTATTTTAAATACCAAATTACTAAATTTTTATTTCTGGATAGATTTCTGCCCTGATTTTGAATTGCACCTTTCACCTATTTTTAATTCGAATTTGACCTTATGGTATTCTATGAATTTTTACACACACACACACACAATATATATATATATATATATATATATATAGGTCACCCATTATTTTAAATACCAAATTACTAAATCTTTATTTCTGGATAGATTCCTGCCTTGATTTTGGAATGCACATTTCACCTATTTTTAATTCGAATTTGACCTTATGGTATTTTAAGAATTTTTAGCTTAATGTCTTATATTTCATATACAAAATGAATCATATAAATCTGAATTTTCTAGCTAAAGTTATATCCAAATAACTGTATAGTGCTCAGTACATATATGTCCAGTATTTTTCAGAATATTCTTAGGTCTGAGATTTTGTATCAAATTTTAGGTCCAATATAAATCCTAACTAGCATTTATACTCTTCATAACATTTTTGTATATATGTGTCTAATTTAATTTCCAACTTTCATCCTGATCTAAGTTTCAGAACAAAAGATATAACTAAAATACCATAGAATGTTCAGAAAATAATTACCTAGAATTTTCTAGGTACTTTCAAATCTGAAATTTTGTAGAAATTGTTAGACTAACTTAGAATCATATATAGCATTTACACTCTTTATAACAGTTTTAGGTCTATGTGTCTAGTGTCCTTGTCAATTGATTTCATCCCGATCCAAGTTTCATAACAAAAGATATAATTACAATACCATAGAATGTTCAGAAAATAACTACCCAAAATTTTCTGGATAATTTTACATCTGAGAATTTGTAGAAATTGTTAGACCAACTTAGAGTCAGATATAGCATTTATACTCTGTATAAAATTTTTAGGTTTATGTATCTAGTTTCATTTCCAACTGATTTTATCCCGATCACAGTTCCATAACAAAATATATAAACAAAATACCATATAATGTTCAGAAAATAACTACCCAGAATTTTCTGGGTACTTTTAAATCCGAGAATTTGTAGAAATTTTTAGACCAACTTAGAATCAGATATAGTATTTACACTCTTCATAAAAACTTTTAGGTCTATGTGTCTATTTTTATTTTCAACTAATTTCATCCCGATACAAGTTCCAGAACAAACAATATGGTCAAATAAATCAAGACTGTTCCAGACGAATTTTAACAAAACCAACAAACACAACAAGTTATTTGTTCTCTCTTCCTTCAACATCAAACATCATTGTAATGCAAATATAATACACAAAAAAATAAATATGCTCATATGTACAAATCTTAACACAATGAAGTCTAAACCTTGGCGCAATGAAGTATTAACCTCTTCAAACCTTAAGCTATTATAGTTGTTTTAATTTTTTGAAGAGAGGAAGAGGAATGAGAGGAATGAGAGGAAGAAGAAAATGGGTGAAAGAAGAGAGAATTTGTGTATGGAAGAGTGGGAGGGAGGCTAGGGTTCTGAAATTTGGAAATAGAAGAAGAAAATAACATTTTTTATACTCATGGTAAATACCCTATTAGGTCCCCCTTGTTTTTGCCAAATATCCACTTAAATCCTTGGTTTTTATCTTATTATTATTAACTTACCCAACCTTTCTCTTTATTTTATTTAACACACATAACTTAATAAAAATTCACTTATAAATATTTTTATTATATTTTATTTCCAAATTTAGTTTCAAATAATTTTAATTATGATCATTAAATATGTTAATTATTCAAGTTTAATTTGACGGGCATTACACTTTTTTTCATTCTATATAAGATCTGCAATTTTTGATATTCTATTTATTTTGCATTGACCTTATCCATTGAATCAAGTATATGATATAATTAGATTATTGATGGTCTATTTATACATTTGTGCATGAATTACTGTTCTGAAGTCTAACTGTTTGTTTTGTTGCTTTTTAAATTGTCAAATTTTCATAGAATTTTAAAATTGTACTAATTGGATGATTATTGCCTATGAAATACGGTTTAAATTGAATTGTGATTATTGTTATTGACATGAGATGTGTTTGTGCATTTTAATGCTTTTTACATTCTTGAGTTTGAATTTGAAGTTGTTTGGAGGTTGTTTCATTATTGATTTGAATATAAAAAACTCTTTATGCCTGAAGATATTTGTATTTATCTGTTGGTCTTTTTATGCTTTTTTATTTGGAAAAAAAATTCATAAACGTTTGTTTCTTTTAAGTATTGTTGAGTTGTCCTAATTTCTTTTTTTAGTTTGATTTCTTTTTTTTTTACTTTCTTTTTACATATACTTCTTCAATCGTTTTTAATAATTTCAGGAGCTAGATGACATAAAGAAGCGGATGGAGGATAAAGTTGCTGCTTTGCGGGAAATGCAAGTCAAAGTCAGAAAAGGAGAGGCAATGTACTCCTTTCTACTTTTTTTGTGATAAAATATCCAAATAAATGAATGAGTCAGTGTTTAGTTTTTTTTTTTCTCCTTTTCAACATTTTTATATAGTTTCTTTATAATCTTGATCATATATTCTTTAGATAATGAAAGATTTACTTGATATGGAAAGATTTCATAATTATTTTAATTGTTTTAGATGATTATGATGAGTTATGTAAGTTGTTTTATACATATTACATACTGATTATATATGTTATATACCCATGATTTGTCTTTTTATTGTTCCTAAAATCTGCATAGATTTTAACAAATATAATTCATTTAATACAGGATTTTGTCAGAATATCTATTTCGTTAAAGAGTATTGATTTGCTTTATTTTTTAATTTTTTAATTATTTTACATGGATTATAATGTATGCAGGATGTATGTTATTCAATGGCATGATATATCAATCCTTATTCTATTTTTTCCTTTTACGAGTCATAATAGTGCATGATATGTGTATTATTACATGTCTCATACACCCATTAATCATAATCCTGATGTGCAATGATTTTTCATAATTTCAGTGTGTCAGACTAATTAATAACTGCCTATTAACTATATCTGTAACTTTGTGTAATTTACTTTTTTACCCTGATATGCATTCTATATCTTCATTAAACTTTACAGGTGGCCAATTTAAAATAATTAATGATTAAATATTAACTGCATCTATTTCTCTGTGTAAATTATTATTTTACCTTTATATGCATTTATATCTTGCTATAAATCAGACAGATAACATCAGACTTTTGCATCCTCATCTTTCCTCAACATAAAATAATTTATGCTTAGTCATTAAACATATCTATTTACTACTGGGTTTTTCATCTTTTAAGTCTTTGTCCACTCTGCTTTAAGGTAGTTACTTATGCAGTGTTGTTTTTATCATAAATTTTTTTTTATGTGCAGTTATTGTAAACATGTTTTCTTTAAAAATTTTCTATCTTTCAATTGAATTAGACTTTTCTTCCATTGATTTATATTGTGGTATTTGCATACAATCTTTTTCCAATCTAATGCAGCCTATTACAAACATATTTCTTCGTTCTTGCCATATTCATAAGATTATTTTAAATGTCTTTATTTTATATGCAATGTGATCATGATAATTCTAAAAAAATTTGGCTTCTTTAAAACTTAGATAATAATTAATGAAACAGCTCGAAATTTTTTAAAATTTAATAACTGCTTTTTTTATCATGTTTCTTTCTAAAAACAATTTAGAAATTAATATTAGCTTTTGAAGTCCTATATTCTGATTTTGTTGATATAATGATTTATTAATTGTTTTATTCTTATTTGACTATTTACAGATGTCTATTTTATACTATCTTTTGTTGATATGATAATTTACTAATTGTTTTATTCTTATTTAATCATTTATAAATGTCTATTGTTTTATAATATTATATATCAGTACCAAAAAAATTACTTTTATCTTTAGGAGATTCTAAATATTAGTTATTTACAATTATTTTTTTTCCAGTCATTGTTTTTTTCCCCTTGACCATGTCTAATGTTTCTTATTATTATTATTTTTATAGATGTATGTCGTTTACATACCTCTTAATATTATACTGGATGCTCTCTGAGAACAATTAGGAATGCCTTCTGCAGCATATGACTCTCAAATCTTCACTGAAGGCACGTTCACATGCACACTATATTACCCTAACCAAGATAGCGCCAGATCTAGATTTGTTTCATACATTGTTGGTATAAGTGCTAACAATGCTTTAGAGGCTAAGAATATGGCATCCATGATTGCCTTAGATCATCTCATGGCTTTATACAACATTGAAATTGCAGACTATAATTACCAAAACCTCATGGTATGCAAGTATAATGTTGATGTAGCTGTAAACACTGAATTAACAACCCTTAGAACATCATGAGTATCTGACCACTGACTATGTTTCTTTGACTAAAAAGTATGGAAAGCTGGAGAAGATAATGAAAAAAAGTTAAGAGCATTGTAGAAGGATTGTCACACTTAGTTTAGCCAGCTGTAATCATAAAGCTTGGACTTTGATTCTTTTTCTTTTTTTTTTAAAGTAGTACTTTGGATAATTCTGGTGTTTCCAGAACTTTGCTTTTTTTTTTAAATGCCAGGACTTTGACTAATTCTGGTGCCTCCAGAATTTTTGCTTTTTTGTATAATGTATTTGGTGTTTCCAGAATTTTAGCTTTTTGGTATAATGTACATATGATATTCTATCTTAATGATGAATTTCATCTTTATTGTGCTGAGCACAATCACCATCTATGTAGAACAGACACAAATACAGATACAGACACGGAAACGAAAACGGATATTGAAAAATGATATTTATAAAAAGTATAGAACACGGATATATGGAGAAAATATGTAAATATTACAAATATAGAGGTAAATTTATAAATATCAAATTCAAGAGATATAATTATAAGTTATTATTTTTATATAAAATTAAACAAAAATGACATACTATCAAATATATTGAGTAATGATTGGTGTTATACATAGGTTTTAGGTTTTTTAAAAGAGAAAAATATGTTTTTAACTTAAAACAATGTGTTTCTAATTTTTAAAAATTTATAAAATGCACTTAGGATGTTTCGTGTTAGTGTCCGACAAGTGTCGGTGTCGAAAACGTATCGAAAATGCGACACACTATATCGTTGAAGTGTCCATGCTTTATAGATCACCATTATTGTATTGTGATTTTTTCCCTATTAGAAATCAAATTACTAAATAAAATATGTATCAAGTTTAAAAAAATAAATAAATAAACCAGCAGGTTGATATGATTTTTTTCCCCTTATCAAAAATTACCAAATAAAGCATGTAGTAGGTTTTAAAAAATAAAATAATAAAAAGAGAGAGAAATCGATGATGCATGAAAATAATCAGTTATTCACAATAAATAAATTTCCTTTTAAGTTAATGATTCAAAAATTGTTACAAAATAGGTAGGATCAATAAACTTATGAGTAATAATAAACTTATTAATTTGAAAATCGTTTCACATAAATTGACACATATATGATATTACTATTTCCTACTTTAGATGTTTTAATTTTTATCAATAATAATACTTGGATAACTTATAAAAAAAATCCAAATATGAAAATGGACATATAGTAAATATTTTAGGTCTTTTAAGGAACGAATTAAGACCAAATTAATAGGCAAGCATATTTTTATATCAGTTAATAATTTTCCAAATTAAAAAAATGATAAAAATAGTAAATAATATGCTTACATATGTAAAAAGCCAACAAGTCTCATTTGTCTAAGTCCATAGAAATAATTAAATTAATAAAAAATATCGAACATAATCTTTTTTATTATAATTCCACACAAAATTAACATTTAAGCGATTGCTCTCATGTTTTTAAATAACAATTAACTTTAATTAAATAATTAAAATTTAAATATAATTATCAAATATTAATTTTAAAAAAATTCCCCCTATAATGATGATGATGATGATAATAATAATAATAATAATAATAATAATAATAATAATAATAATAATAATAATAATAATAATCCCATCAATATTTAGTTTAAATTTTAAATTTTAAAATAAAGCTATAAATAATTTTTTACACCTCTTAAATACTTTTTAAGGTTCTCATTTAAATTTTAAAAAAATTAGAATTATTTATTAATTAATACTAATTTCTATCTTTTAGAAAAAAAAAAAACAATGGAAAGCTTTCCATAAGAGTTTACATCCATCTAAATATTTGTTTTACCTGTAAAAAATGTAAGATAAAATTTATATATAAATTCAAATAAATTTAAATGCATATTATTGAGAAAGGTAAAAAAAATAATTGGTATAACATTTTAAATGGAAAAAAAACCTTTACATTGTAATTACTTATAAAGATCTTCCTTACAATTCTTTGCTAATAAATAAATTTAATATTCAAAGTAAAATTTTCTTCTATCATAGTAATTAAACTATTACAATAGTGCTCTTAATTATGACTATTAAATCTAATGCATTTATATTTGATTAAATTTTTTTAATTAACTTAAATTTTAAAAACATTCACTGTGTTTTAAAAAATTTATATTCTTAAATTATATTGCACCCTTAAATTTGTTATTAATATATTTGACATTATTTAATTTATAATTTGTTTTGTAGGGTTATGATTGTATTGCTTTTTACACGATTTTCTTATCTTACCAATCATTGCCACTAAACTAGCTGCTAATCAGGTTTCAATTTTTTATACATTTTCAAATAAAAAAATATTTTCTTTTTTCATTATCTTTTAGCAATTGATGCATGAATTGTTATTCATTTATATATATTCACATATTACACAACAATGATAAATTATTTATACGTTCAATGCATACAATTTTATTCATTTGCTTTTATTAGATTTACATTTCTATCATTTTGTTAGGCCTTATTTTCATATTGGAAATACATGAAACGCTCAAGATGTTATGATTCTTTCAATTCACACAAAAAAATCATTTTGATTTTGACCCTGAAAAACCAAAAACAAATTCCGAAAATCTCCACAATCAACATACTTATTCAGGTATCTAACAATTAACAATTCTATTTCAAAAATAATTTTTAATTAAAAAAATATTAATTACATTTTGTGCATTGTAGCATCACTTTTAACAGCTTCACAAGGTGGACAGTCTAGCACAAATAGCGAAAATACTCTTATTTCATTACCATTAGTAATGGATAGTTGCAATAACAATAACAGTCCAACTTGTGACCCTCTCATAATCCAAGTATAAAATCATATGATATTATTTAACTTTATCAATGTTTTCTATTTATTTTGTTATCCACCTTAATAATATTTTTTAAGATCTACTTTTTCCTTTTACATAGGAGCCTACCTTAAAAAATCAAATCTAGGCATTTCAAGTAGCGAATGCATGTATTTCCAAGCACTACATTGGCAAGATGAGTGTTTGAAAAAAAAGAAAAACAAATTCAATTTATTTGTCCTATTTATTGCAAACAAGGAAAAATACACCTTCTATTGCTTAAACAAACTTCAATGTTTCTTGACAACTTATTAAACTATCATAGCGGTCTTTTTGCTTCTAAATTTAAAGAAGACATAAGAATTTATAATGCTATGTTCGCTATAACTTCAACTGGAGGAAAAATTGATTATGAAATAAATAAAAAACTTGGTCCTTATGTATTTAGAATATGTGGTCAAACTTATTATCCTATTGGTTTTTTTTATTACCTCTAGATCGCACAATACCAAAATTTGCACAATTATATGTATATGATACCGATAATAAAGTTAAAAACAGAATGTTTCTTTTGTGTCAGAAAATTCCAATAGGACTATTAATGAATTAATAATAGATGGAATGAGTAAAATGTTTGACACATATAATGAATTAGTTAATTCTTTTAAAATGATTAGAGACAGATTTAAGGATGACGATTTTCAACCAATTAAATTAAAATTATTAGGCAGACGCGACCAAGATAGTTCGCAATATACTGAAACATCATGTTCAGAAATAGCAGGTTTGATAGTTCGAGATTTCAGATTATATGATGAAAATAAAAATATTATAGTAAAACATAAATCTAAAGTTTTAAAACGAATCAGTGCTTTACACCCAAGTATCATGTCTATGCAGTATCCTATTCTTTTTCCTTTCAGAGAATATGGTTATAGAATTGATATTGAATATATTAACAATATTGGTCCAAAATCAATTATTAGGAAATGTATTACAATGCTTGAATATTATGCATATAGAATACAACAACGACATAATGAAGGTAAGACTTTAATAAGAGGTGACTGTTTATTCCAACAATATATTGTTGATGCATTTTCATATGTTGAAGAAGAAAGACTTGATTATATACGATGAAATAAAAAAAGAATTAAGATATAAGTTTTATATGGAAATTAAAAATGCAGTTTTAAATGGTGATGTCAATGCCCATGATATTGGAAAATCTATAATTGTATTACCTTCAAGCCATACAGGAAATCCACGATATATGATTGAGCATTATCATGATGTTATGACAATATGTAAGTTTTATGGTCATCCTGATTTATTTATAACATTTACATGTAATCATTTATGGTATGAAATTCAGCATATGCTAAATTATATTCTCAGACAAAGACCTGAAGATAGACCAGATATTATTAGTCGTGTTTTTAAAGTGAAAATTGGTCATTTAATTGATGACATTAAAAAATCAACACTTTGGCAAAGTCATAGCTTTATTATATACTTTCGAGTTCCAGAAAAGAGGACTTCCCCATATACATTGCTTATTTTAGATGCATAAAGAAAATAAACCTAATACACCATCTGATATAGATTTGATAATTTCTGCTGAATTACCTTATAAAGATAAAGATCATAATGCATATAATATTGTTTCAAAGTTTATGTTGCATGGCTCATGTGGATATTTAAAACCTTCTGCCCCTTGCATGAAAAAATAAATGTTCAAAATTTTTTCCTAAAAAATACCAAGAACAAACAATTATTGATGCTAACGGATTTGCAATATATAAACATAGAAATGATGGTAACTTTGTTTTTAAAAATAATGAAAAAATTGATAATCAATTTGTGGTTCCTTATAATAAAGAATTGGTATGTAAATATGAAGATCATATATGCATTGAATAGTGTTGTAGATCTAAAATGGTTAAATATTTATTCAAATATATTAATAAAGGAACAAATAGAATTTGTGTTGTAGTCGAAATATTTGGACCTACTCCTGTATATTTTAAAAAAATATATTCTAAAGTAATTGATGAATTGCTTATATTCATCCAACCTCATAAGATTTATTTTACTTAAGAATGCTTTTGAATATTGTAAAAGAGCCTAAAAATTTTAATGACATTAGAACTGTAGATGGGGTTTTGCATACTACATACCAATTTGCATGTAATGTATATGGTTTACTTGGAAATGATAATAAGTGCATTTCAGCAATGACAAAAGCCATTTCCTATGCAACTTCTTATGAATTATGTCATTTATTTACAGTATTAATACTATTTGTGAAGTTACTAACCCAAACAACTTTTTCAATTCATTTTGGAAATATTTATATGATAACATCAAGTATGACATGCACACCAATCTCCAAATCCCAGAGAAAATCATTTCAGTAGATTACCTTAAAAATCGAGTTTTATTTGACCTAGAAAGAATATTCAACCGAAATTCATGTTCACTGATTGATTATAACCTTCCAACACTTGATAGATCATTTATTTTTGATAATACTAATAGGCTCATAATTGAATAACTTAGCTATGATATTGTAGGACTGCTTATAAAGCATGATAAAATGATTATTACTTTAAAAAGTGAACAACGTGTTATTTATGATGATGTAATTAATGCTGTTACATATAATAAAAATAGTTTAATCTTTGTCTATGGTCACGGAGGCATAGGTAAAACATATTTGTATGAAACAATTATAGGAAAAATTATATCTGAAGGAAAAATTGTTATAGTCATTGCATCATCTGACATATCTGCATTACTATTACCAGGTGGAAGAACAACTCATTCTCGATTTAAAATTCCAATTGATTTAACTGAACATTCAACATGTGAAATTAAAAAATGTACTCAATTAGCACAATTAATAGAACAAACTTCTTTAATTATTTGGGATGAAGCACCAATGAGCCATAGATATTGCTTTGAAGCACTTGATAGATCCTTACGAGATATATTAAGTACTATAGATAATGATATGAGTGAACTCCCTTTTAGAGGTAAGACTTTATTATTATGAGGTGATTTTAGACAAATTTTACCTACTGTTATTAATGATAATAAAGAAGATATTATTAATGCATCACTAACAAAATCCTATTTATGGAAAAATTTTAAAATTTATAAATTTACAATTAATATGCATTTATTATCTAATTCTATGAATGCATATGAAAATACTAAATTAGCCGATTTTTCCAGATGGATATTATCTGTAGGCGATGGTGCAATACCATGTGAAAAAATTTGAAGAGTTTGATGATGAAAATAATTGGATTGAAATTACATTAAAATTAATAGTTAGCAGTGCTTCTGAACCTCTTAATATAATTATCATGGAAACATATCCTTCATTTACTACTAACCATGTTGACCCTCTTTATATAAAAGAATGCACTATTATGACACCCATAAATGAAATAGTTGACATAATAAACAAAAGAATGCTTGATAAGTTCATGAAGAAGAAAAAACATATTATAGTTTTGATTTAATATGTAAAACATCAAATAATATTGAAGCATTAGAAGTTTTTTATCCAGATGAATTCTTAAATTCTTTGAATTTTAATGGATTCCCACACCATGAATTAAAATTAAAAAAAATATTCCAATAATGTTATTTCGAAACATAAATCAAAGTATTGGTCTCTGTAATGGAACAAGATTAATAGTAATTAATTTAGGAACAAAAGTTATTGAAATCCAAATTCTTATAGGTATACATAACAGTGAAAAAGTATTCATTCCTTGAATTATATTATCAATTAATGAAGGAAAGTGACATTTCATATTAAAAAGAAGACAATTCCCAATCATAATATGTTATTCTATGACAATAAATAAAAGTCAAGGGCAAACATTAAAAGAAGTGGGTCTTTATTTATTTGATCATATTTTTTTTGTCATGGACAATTATATATTGCACTTTCTAGAGTAATATCAAAAAAAGGTATACATGTGTTAATAAACAATAAAAAATCTAACAATACTAACGTATTTAGATATATATAAAATATTGTTTACAATGAAATATTTAACAATACATCAAATTATCAAGAATAAATCATTTAATATTTATTAATTATATATACTTGATTAATATTATTTTGTTGTCAAATAGATTATTTGTCAAAAATATCACATGTATTTATATCAGAGATTGATAATCAAAGTAAAAACATCCAACTCAAAGTTCGTATCACAAGGGTATGGGATTTCAATAATATTTATAATCCTTCTAAACTATGTAGTCTTGAGTTTCTCATGGTTGATGAAAAGGTATATAATATTTTAACCTTATATATATATATATATATATATATATATATATATATATATATATATATATATAACTAATTAATTTTTTTAATTTTTTTAAATAGGGTGACATTATGTATAACACGATTCCAAAACAGATCGCAAATCATTATAGGCCTTTATTGGTTGAAGGCAAAGTATACCACATTTCTGGTTTTGTAGTTATTCTTGCCCAATCGAATTACAAGATTAGTCGTCATCCGTTTCAGATCAAGCTTCCAAGAAATGCACTATCAAAATTGTTGATGACGATGATCTATCTATTCCTTTTGATAGATTCGACTTCCAAAATTTTGATGATATCAGAGTCAAAGCAGGGGATAAGATATATACAATAGGTTTTACTCAAACACTATATATATATATATATATATATATATATATATATATATATATATATATATATATATATATATATATATATATATATATATATATATATATATATTTCAATGAGATTTTTTTCCAGACATTATTGGCCAAATTATATTAATTGGAGGCGTTGAATAAGTTAATGTGTTTGGTAGAATTGACAACAAACGCAGAATTCAAATAAAAAAAAAAAGTGAGAATACACCTAAACTAGATATATTTAATCTATTTGAAATTTTGTTTTTCACAATTTTATCATTTGAATTAAATATAGAGATGACAGATTGGACATTACTCTTTGGAATAAAGTAGCCACCACTTTTCTGGATGACAAGATTTTTACTGAAGAAGCAAATGGTCCAGTAATTGTTGTGTTTATTGCTATGAATGTGAAAAAATATGCCAGTAAAAAAATATTAAATGATAACGCATGTTGACAAAGTTTTAAAACTATTGTATATTTTATAATTTCCAATTCACCTCTATATATATATATATATATATATATATATATATATATATATATATATATATATTATTATGTAATCCTATAGATACTTCATCAGCTAATAGTTCTACAGGAACAAAAGTTTTTGTGAATTTTCAAATTCCCAACATCTTAAATTTAAGACAAAGGTAAAATCTTAACTCTTTAGTATATTATTTTATAATGATCATTCATTAACTTTAACTCATGCATATTTCCTCAACCATCTGAAAAAATTATTCATTTGCAAGTTGAAAAACAACATGTCAAAGACATTGAAATGGAAAAAAACAGCAACAGAAAAACTATTGCAGAATTGTTAAATCTTGATATTCACACAGACAAGGCAAGTAGGTTCACTGTTATCCATATAAATATATTTTTTTTAAAAAAAATACTTATTTTACAAAATTTACATAACCTATAAACAATAGTTCTATTTATTACAGGATATCAAATTTATTTGCAGAGCAGTAATTACTTATGTTGATCCATCTACTGGATGATGGTAATGAGCTTGCCCTCAATGCAAGAGTAGTTTTCAGAGTTATAACGAACAAACATTGTGCAACAATTGCGGCATCCTTAATGAACTGCCGATATATTGGTACATTGAATAACAAAGTTCATTGATTAAAAATTTCCTCAATATATATAATATTTTAGATCATATATAATATTTTGTAATAGGCATAAACTTAGTGCAATTATTGAAGATGACACTGGAACAACAACATTCATTATATTTGGAAGGCTAGCTGCAAAACTGATTGGATTACCAGCAAACAATTTGGTTCATAATTTGAAAGATAGATACATACTACCACTTATGATTGCTAAGATTTATGTAATGGAAAAAATATTTCAGGTGGTTATTAGCAATCGAGTTGAGGATCCATATAATTTTTCTTTCAAAGTGACTCATATTTTTAAAGATGAAATTCAATTGATATCCATGAGTCGATTTGCTGGAAAATCAACTTCATCAAGTGTTGTATTGTTACAAAATCCTTTGACTAAAAAAGATAAAATGCTTCTTTCTGCACACAATACACCGTTAGTAAAAACAACTGAAACAACTAATTCGAGCCAGACTATTCTCGGCATAGAAGGAGATGCATTTCAAGAGTCACCAGCTAAGAAACCATGCATTAGGTAACTATTTTTCCCGCCCAAAATACTTACATAAGTAGTTATCAAAAGTTTTGAACTTAATATTAACAATAATTCTAACTATATTGAAGGGATATTCGTTGCTCATCCAATGAACAAAAAATTGAGTAATGTTATCATTACATGCTTAAAGGTATTGCTTAAAGGTAATTATTAAAATTTTATATATTATTATTCACATAAAAACATATCATTAACCATAATTTAATATTTAATTTTTTTGCAGTCCTCCAAGGTATCTGAATAGTTTTCCATTTTGCAACTGCTGAGGCTGAACTAATGCAATCATCTATCACTTTTGCTTTGTAAAACTTATATTATCAAAATGAACAATAGGAAAACTATCAATACATCTTCCTTGACTTTCTCTTCATTTTACTTAATTCATATTTTGAATTATGCAAATTTATATTAAATTATTTGAATGTACAAAATCAATGAGCTAATTAATTTGATAATTGCTCGTTATTAAATCCCGACGCGAAGCTAGAGATACATGCTCGTACTAATATAAGATTCACTTAATATTCTGTCTAATTCATTCAATCCTTGTTTTACAGATATAAGATCATATCATTTAAGACAATGAAAGTTCTTCTGCAATCGGAATTCAGTCCTAACAGAAAAAGCAAAGTTGGTAAACATAGTAAATCTGTATATTAATAAACCCAATCGGCATTTGAAGTATTATCCAAAATTTTGCCTAAATCTGATATAGTGTTTTTTCAATAATACTCTTAGTTGGTAGCCAAATCCCATTTTGGTGGCTTTTCGATTCTTATTTTGTGGCTTGTAAGGCATTATCTGAGTGCCAGTAGATAAGTTTTAATCTCTTTAGAGTTTTTCTTATCGCTGATATTGAAAGATACATATGATGCGATGAGATTATAGGGAGGGGTCTTTCAAGATTGCATAAGAAGTGTTTGATGAAATTCATGAAGTCGAAGTTGCCTGGGATCAAGTTTGGATTAGTGATAGGCTAATATCACCACACCAGCTTGAAAGATTAGATTCAGAGGTTAATTTGCTTAAGTCATTGAAACATGAAAATATCCTGGATTTCTATTACTCTTGGATTGCTGATAAGAAGAGGATTACCATTATTACTGAATCACTCTCTTTGGGTCATCAAGAAATTACGGAATGAAGGATAAGAATGTTGACATCAAGGCTGTAAAAAAATTGGGCAAGACCGATTCTCGAGGGTTTACACTATTTGAATGCCCGTAATCCTCCTATCATGTTTGAAGTCCGGTAATACGTTTGTTAATTGTAATAATGGGGGAGGTTAATATTGGTGATCTTGGATTAGCAATTTTGATGAAGCAGCAGCGCCAGCCCAGAGTCCCAAGTGATTCTGTGGGTACTCCTGGATTCATGGCTCATGAGGTTTATGAAGATGAGGGATACAAACAACTTGTGGATATCTATCCTTTCGGTATGTGTATGTTGGAGATGGTTACCTGTGAACATCCATAAGTGAATGAAAAAGCACTGGGCAGATATATAAAAAGGTTGCTAGTGGCATAAAGCCTGCTTCTCTTGGCAGGGTGAATGATCCCCAAGTTAAGCAGTTCATAGAGAAATGTCTAGTTCCATCATCTAAAAGATTGTTTGCAATTGAACTGCTGAATGACCCTTTTCGAGCAGCTGAAAGTTCCAAGGAAATTGTTTCTGCTCCTTCTTTGCAGTTATCGGATCTTATGTCTAAGCATGTCAAGAATCTGCAGTTAGAATTCAAGGGGTTCAACCAGAAGAATGAGTTCAGGTTAAAATGGGTGAAAATTGGCGATAACACAATTTCATCAATCTGCGTGTTATTGGAAAGGGGAAGAAAATCAAATTCCCTTTCCATCTAGATTCTAATACTTCAGTTTCAGTAGCACAGGAGATATTGAAGAATTGAATTTCTCAAATGAGGATGTTTGATTGATGCCTTGTTAATAAAACTTGTTCCTGGCACGATATTGGGATCTTTAAATTTCAGTATTCTTAAATAAAAATAATAATAATTAGAGAATTCCCTGTCCATATCAAACAGAGATTACTAGCAGAATGGGCTAAAGCTGAAGTTAGATGCTATTGACATGCATTATTGTAAGTGCTTTCCGGAGCTCCAGAAGGCGGAGGACCAAGCAATAGAAAATGCCAAAAAGAATTGGATAACAGAGAAGAAGATAGTTTGTCATTTGATGATGTAGATTTCTTTTTTTTTTTTGCTTCCTGCATTAGAAGAAGCCATCTTTTTAATTCTTTCAACTGTATACATCAATTCATATTCTAACTTGGTCAAATTCATTGAATATAAATATTTATTCATATATTTTCTTGTTTTTAATTAATCACAAATTAATTTCATCTATTGATATGTTCCCCAAATTATTTACTTTCCAATGTGAATAGTTTGGCAATGTGTATATATTTAGAAGAGATTGCCGAAGCAGGCCAAATAATAATCTTACTAGGAATTTGTTAGGAAGCGAATGAGTTGATTTTATTGGTAACAGTCAAAGTGGTTTATATATGGGTAGGCTAAAAATATATATGAATATAGAAAAGAAAATTTAGAGGGTAATTAATAAAAACTAATATTTATACTTGGAGGAAGTAAAATATGAAAGCCAATTTTGATAATTTCGGTAGCGATGGCATAAAAGTATGGATTGGTGAAGACAATCAACAAGGCACATGAAAAACTCATATGGTACAAATTACTTAAAAGATTCAATTTGAATATGAGGCAAAAAGAGATACAACAATTGTTGTAAAAACAAATATTATATACATTTATATTATCAACCAGTTTTCAGAAATCCATGGGTCCGAGTAATCTGACTTTAACTACAAACATTATATTTTAATTATAAGAGATTCAATTGAAATTCAAATTCTGAAACATTACAGTTAAAAATAACAAAACAAGTAGATTTTAAGTAAAACTTATTGGTAAAATTACATTCAATTAAGTAAAAGCAAACTATAAACACCTTATACCTTACATCTAATTTAACAATATACATGCAAAACTCACATAGTAACTTAATTAGGAATCCAAACAATTGTATCACTGTTAACTAAATGACAAATTGGTGGCCCTCCAGGTTTAATTTTGAGCACCTGAAATGCAAAATGATTAGGATTCCAAGCTGATGTATCTGTATGACAAACAACAACTGCTTTAGCTGTAGAGCCATCACTACCCCTAAATAGAACCTCATAAACCTTTGTGCTATTGATTTTATGGCAATAATATACAACATATGTATATCTTTCCTTATGACACACTATCTGATTTTCTCCCATCATTTGGACTCCTTTTAGAATAGTGTACTCTTGTTCCTTGTTCTCTTCTTCAACCTCATTAGAAATTGTTTTCACTTTGTTTCCAAACTTTGCAATGACAAAATCAACCAAGGATTCCAAGGAAGTAGCACAGTATTTGTCTTCTCCTCTAATGTTTGGTGCTTCGCATTCCTCTATGGTTTGTTTCATGATTTGAGCTTTCTTGGATGTGGGTTTTATTGAAAAATAGCTCAAAATTTCTAGTAGCTTATTGCTTGAAAAGGGAATAGATTCAGCAACTATGCGTGGTAAAAAATTTGATCCATTTACAGATCTAGTAAAAACAAGTCTCATTTGTTTGTTAGGATGGAGATCATCATATAAAAAGAATACAGTAGTTGAATTTAGTACGACATCTTTGTTAAATTCTCGCTTATCAGGCCAATATCGACCGTCATATCTAACTTGATAGTTTGCCTCTGCTCCTTCATGTGGAAGATAATTATTTGGATATGAAAATGTCATTTTGCTTTCTGCATTATTTACATCAATGTTAGTTAATTTGCAATAAAAAGGAAAATTAATTCTGTAAATGAAAATTAAGAATTCAGACATGATGCATACCCGGTAGATATATTTTTGTGTATGATTTTTCTTTTCAGTAGAAAATTTTATTTGCGAAATTGGCCAATCATCTCAAGAAATTCTCACCATCTCCTAGGAATATAATTGTTATTAACAAAGAGATTCCAAGGCCTAATTAACATGTAATTATATTGAAATTCATATATTAATGAATATTATTTTTGTATTATTTCTTTTGCCTAACAACTGACTAAAAACAATTAACTTTTCAGAAATCAATCAAAAACTGCATTAAGTTTTTCCATGCTTAGCAAATCCAACAAATATCTAAATTTTTTCATGGAAAATATAAAAAATTTCATTGTGGAATTCTTAAACCAAATGATTATTATTTTATAGCTAGAACTAATCATAGAAGAAAATTGAGAAAAATTATAGAACTAACCAGGCCGTAAAAGATCCTTTAGAGCTTTTGGCAAGGGAGTGTTAGGTAACATCGATTTCCAATACACCTCTGCGACGTGGGAACTATTACTTCCTTTCAGCACAAGCTGCCATAAGATTCATGATGAAATTGATCATATCAGTTTCTATTATTTCTAATTAATAACTAATATATAAAAGGAAAATTATGTGCTGCAAATCTACAAATATTTTCTGGAAAATCTATTATAAAATATTTTTTTATGCTCACACAGAATAAAGCAAAGAAGGGTAGGAGATGAAAATCCATAACCAACTTCAATATAACAACCATAGGTGAATTATAATATATATAAAGTTATGTTACTGTTCTTTTAACAGTGACTTTTCTATTACATAGCAAATGAAATTGTTCAAATTTTAGGGCTCAGGGTTTAGATACTGGTAAAATTACGAATATGTCCTCTGCACTGCACCCCACTATTACACACCTAAAAAATGTCCTTTTTTTCTTTTCTTTTTTTTTTTGACTTTAAACAACCTCAGCCCCTTTTTTGGTCTTGAATCTAATCCCTAACACAAAACCATCTATTTATCTCTCCCACTCTTGTCTGCTCCTGTTACTGCTTCCTTTGTTTTTCGGTTTTTTTTTTTCTTTTGCTTTATTTTCTTATTCAGATCTAATATTTACTTCTCCCGTTTTTTGTTTTTGAGATATTTACTGATTTAGATTTTAGATCTATTCTCAACTAATCTCCTGCATCCATAGAACCACCAGTATGCTTCCTCTTTCTTCGTTTTTTTTTTTTTAATGTTTTACTATCCAGATCTCCTCTAACTGCTTCCTTTGTTTTCAATTTTTTTTCTTTTTCTATATTTTCCTATACAAATCTATTATTACTTTTTTTTTTTTTGAGGTATTTGCTGATTTAAATTTTGGATCTCTTCTCAACTAATCTTTTGTAATCAGGTCCACATGTATACTTTCTCTATCTGGGGTTTGTTTTTCGTTGCATCCTCCTATCCACATCTATGATTGCTTCTCCCATTTAATTTTTCTTACAATTATTTTGAGATATTTACTGATTAAGATTTTGGAGTGGTCCAGTTTGAATTTGGAAATATGACACCTACTAATATAATTTGGACAATCTCCAACCATATAAGCTAGTGTCACAAAATCTGGTCCGGGTCAAAAAAAAAAATTTCATCTTAACATATCCTTATCTACTTAAAACCTTTTTTATCAAAATTCTGTTTAAACATAAAAATCTACTTGACAAGCATGCATCATATCTTGATCAAAAGATCATAATTGTATAATTAAATCAAGTTTGGCTACTACTAGTCCGGTGGTTACAAAAATTCATCATTATTTCAACTATTGATTACATGTTCTTAAAAACAGGAAGACGTGTACAAACTTTTTAAAAAACTAATTATACCTGTATACCTAATGACATAGAAAAAAAGATAAAATATGTTATGTATATCTCCAACCCTTTGATGTGGGTTTGCTCTAAATGACCGTATATGGATTTGCTTTGACTTCATGTCAAATTCTATCTACTGGTTCTAAACATCATATGGAAAAATACTCATATACTAAACAATATAATACTTACTGGTTCTAAACGTCATATAGAAAAACACTCATATACTAAACAATATAATACTTATTGGTGAATATTTGCATAAAAATTTATATATATATTGATGATGTGTCATACAAACCTTTAATGTTTTTGCTAACATAGTAATTGTCATACATGAATGCGTTACTTCATGGCAATGATTATTTATCATGTTAGCTTATATGGTTCATAAATTAAGTTTACCATATGCAACTTGCATATACCAATAACTATAACTATATTTCCCTTATAAATCATTTGGAGCAACAATTCATATATCTCAACCATTTCTATATATCAGATTTACAATATTTTTTTTAGTTTGTTTGTTCAAAACTTTAAGTTGGATTTTTAGTTCGTTTGTCCAAAACTCTAAATTAGACTATCCATATGCGGATTGTGAAACAGGAACACTCATAATTCAAGTTTAAATCACTCTATTCACTAATTGTATGTGTTCATTCGAACTCCTCAAGTTAATAGCATTCACTACTCGAGCTTTAGTCATATTGACTGAGTATAAGAACAATCATTAGATGCATCTAGGATCAAAAGCGCTCATAACCAGATATTTAGCTACCTTATCCTTAAATTTTGCATATCATCATAATCCTACGGTATTACAGCTCTTTCAGTAGCATGTCATCTATCCTATATCTAGTCATAAATTAGAAAAATATGCATTAAGAATCATATCTCTTTTCCTTTTTAATTGTCATTATCATATACATGCTCATAGGCGTTTAACATAGCTATAGTTTCTCATTCATATGTGAAGATTCATATATTCAGGTAATTCATAGCATGTGTTGAGTCATACTCATCATATAATATTTTTATAAAAATTACATATCATAGTATGTGTTTAGTCATACTCATCGTATAATGTACTCTCTTCTCCATACCTTATCTCCATCACAACTTGCTCTTTACTCCCCGTTAACTATACTCACATGCCAAACCATTATTTTTCATCTTTTTTTCCATCTCTTTTTCTATAATCACAAGATTTCCATTGTTGAATCCTTGTAAAAGCTTGAAATTAAAAGGGTAAAGAAGAGTTCTTAAGAGGTTGAGATAGAGTTTGGTTTTAAAATGACCTTTATATACAATTTTTGGTCTTATGATCTAAGGAAGATGCTTTTGCATGTTTAGGAGCTAGTAAAAAGCTCGGAAACCCATCATAAGGGCGAAGACAAGCTTGAAGAATATCAGAGTTGGTTAAGGTTCCACTTTTAAAGGTATGTACATATAGGTATTCAAATTCCAATTTATTTGCTTTTTTGCATGTTTATGGGTGATGAAATGTGTTAAAAGCATATTTAATAATGTAAATCCACGTTATTCATGAGAATGTCATTGATATTGTAAAATTTAAGGTTTAAATGCCATTAATGTTAGCTATGGAAGTTATTGGATTTAAGATTTTATTTTGATATGTTAATAGTTCAAATGTGTTCTTTTCAATTAACAAAATGATATTAGTATGAAAAATGCACTAAAATATTGATAGAAAGGATTGACATTGATCAATCTTTAGAGTCATTGCATGTATTATGCTTAATTCTCTATTTTGGTTCAATTTTCTATTTAAAAATATAGATTCACACCCATAACAAGAGGCTTACAGTTGTGAATGCCCTACCTAGAAAATACTCAAATCGTACAGTAGCTTTCACAACTTGTTTCATATTTAGATTCATGACATGCTTTGTGTCTATGAAGGATGTTCACGCCGAAAAGGTCATATATATATTCATGATGTGTCATACAAATATTTCATTTTCTTATTAATATTGCAATTTTCATGCATGGATACGTCACTTTATGACAATGATTATTTATCATGTTAACATATATCATTCATAAATTAAGTTCACAATATGAAACTTGCATATACCAATAACCATAGCCATATTCCACATATAAATAATCTTAAGCAACAATCCATATATCTCAACCATTTCCATATATCATAGTTACCATTCCTTTTTAGTTTGTTTCCTCAAAACACTAAGTCAGACTATCCAGATGCAGGTTATGAAATAAGAGTGCTTATAACTCTAGTTTTAGCCATGTTGTCCTTATATTTTCTATATCATCATAATCCTACAGTTGCCTAACCTCCTCAATGGTTGTCATCTATCCTATATCTAGTTGTAGATTAGAGAAATAGGCATTAAGAAAGATGTCTCTTTGCGTTTTTAATTATCGTTATCACATACATGCTCATAAGTGTTTAACATTGTCATAGTTTCTCATTCATGTGTGAGGTAATTATGTGTTTAGTCATACTCATCATCTAACATTTCTATAAAAATTACATATCATAACATTATTGTGCTTCATTGGCATGAATGTCGATTCATAGTAGTGAAGGTGTCCTTTACAAGTGATTTACCCATGAATCAAGTCGTGAATGCTATTGGAATTGAAATGAATCATTCACAGGCATGAAACATCCACATCATGGGCATGAAGCATGTCGTGAACCGAACAACAAAATAAGTCATAAAAACTACTTCTCGATCTGGGCATTTGATAGGTAAAGAAATCATGATTGTGAGCCCTTTATCATAGGTGTGAATATGGGTTTTGAAGTAGAAAAAAAAACAAATAGAGCATTAAGCATAGTATACATAATGATTCTAAAGATTGACTAATGTCAATCCTTTCTATCAACATTCCAATGCATTTTTCATACCAATATCATGTTGTTCACTCAAAAGAACATATTTGAACCACAAACCTATCAAAATACCATCTTAAATCCAATTACTTCCATAACTAACATTAATGGAATTTAAACCTCCAATCTCACAATACTAATGAAATTTTCATGAATAATGTGCATTTACATCATTACTTTTAACACATTTCATTACCTATGAACATGCAAAAAGAAAAGAAATAGGAATTAAAATGCCCATATGTAAAAACCTCTAAAAGTGGAGCCTTAACCAACTCTAATCTTCTTCAAGCTTGTCTTCCTCTTTATTATAGTTTACACTTGATTCAAATTGATTACTAGAAAATATATTAATAGTTTTTTGTTCTTACAACATTATTAATATATATAAGGAGTGAAATCAAGAAATTTTTTTAGGGAAGCAAAACTTTTATGTTATAAAATAAATTATAAATATCATATAATAAAAAATAAGAATTATATATAGTTCATAAACTATACGGAAAAAAATGACAAATATTTAAATATATCTCTTTAAGTTATGCTTTAGATCTCTCATTTATTTTCTAGAAGTCTTCTATTTTCAAGATATATAAACATAACTTACAAGTTTTTATATATAAATTAAAAATCTAATGAAATGCATGAGAATAGTATAACAAAAATAAACGATAAAGTTACTTTTTTTTTATTGCAACACTCTATGATACTTGAAAATTAAAATAATTACTTAAATTTTTATTTGAGAGAAATTTATAATCGTAAGAAAGATTAGAAAAGATAAAAGAAAAAGTTATGGAGTTTTAATAAGAAAGAAAATAACATGAGATAAAGAGGATTTTTTTTACTCTAAAAAATTCAGAAAAATGAAATTGAGAATACTAATTTTTAATATATTTATTTTTTAGATGAAGAAGAAGAAGAGAAGGTGACGAACTTTAGTTTCATGGCTATTGAGGATTATTCCAATGATGAGGTATGCTCTACTTCTTAATATTGTGATGATTTATGTGATTTAATTGATGATGATAATGAAGATATAGTTCAAGTAATAAATCTAGAAATAGAGAGATACAAAATAAAATTTGATCTTTATAGAAAAAAATAGCTCTAAACTCAAAAATAATTTTAATGACCTTCAAAAGGTAGTTGGAGAGCTAAAAACCTCAAATGACTCTTTAATGAAGTCATTATATGAGATTTCCTCAAAACCTTCAACAAGTCTCTCTTAAAAGAAAATAATGTATTGAAAAATGAGGTTGATGAGATTAAAAATTATATTTTTATATTTCACAAAAGGAAAGAGAGTTTAGACATTCTAATTATATCTCAAAGACGTCCCTTACTGAGACATGGTCTAGCTTCAATGGAGCATCATCATCTTCTAAAATTGTCTTTGTTAAATCAAGCACACCACAAACTTCTATTATTAAGGTAATAGCCCTAAAAGCTAATGGCAAAGCACACACAAAACCTCCTACTCAAAGGAAAAGTAGTTAAGGGTCACATGATCTAAGAGGGAAACTTTAAAAGGTCAATCATGCTTTTTATACTAAAAGCTAGCACCTAAGAAAGCACCCACAACACATGAATGTTTATGTCATTGTGCACATACTCTTCCTATGAGAGTAATAAAGCCTAAACTAATTGCAAAGTGGAAAAGCATATTTAAATCCAAATAATACCATTATTGCATAAAGCTTGGACATATAAACAAACATTATTTAATAAGGAATGCCCATTGTGAATTTTCTAGTGCTAACTCCCAAGGACCCAAATTCATTTGGGTACCTAAAAATCAAACCTAAAATGTTATTTTGTAATTGTGCCTCAAGTCCACATCAAAGAAAAATTCTTAGCAAGTGGATAGTGGATGCTCAAGGCACATAATCGAAAATAAAAGCATTTTCACTCAAATCAAAAGAATCGATGGTGGTAAGGTAACATTTGGAAACAACGTCAATGATAAGGTAATTGGCCTTGACTCAATTGGTTTAAATAATGTCTCTTTAATTGAAAATATTTTACTAGTTGATGGTTTAAAGCATAATTTATTAAATGTAAATCAATTATGTGATGAAGGAAAACAAGTCACCTTTACCTCTAATGATTATCTTGTAACCATTTCAAATGGTTAAGAGATGTTTAAAGGAGATAGAGATGATAATACTTACATAATAGATTTACACAAGCTATCTAACATTTCCTCTAAATATCTTATGACAATTAGTGATGAATCTTGGCTATGGTATAGAAAGCTTAGTCATGCAAGCATAAACTTATTTCAAAGCCTTAACAAAGGAGAGCTAGTAGATGGACTTCTAAAAGTCAAATTTGCAAAGGATAAGATATGTGAACCATGTTAAAGAGGAAAACAACACAAAACATCATTCAAGTATAAGAATGTAGTAAGTACCTCTAGACCTTTACATCTTTTGCATTTAGATCTTTTTGGACTTACTAGAGTTGCTAGTTTAGGAGGTAAACACTAAGCTCTTTTCATTGTTGATGATTACTCTAGATTTACTTGGTTAATTTTTTTAACTCAAAAGAGTGAAGCCTTTGAATCCTTTAAAAATTTTTCCAAACGAATTCAAAATAAAAAAGGACATTTTATTTCCAAAATAAAAAGTGATCAAGGCAAAGAATTTGAAAAATTTTGTTTAGAATATGGTATCTCTCATAATTTTTCAACTCCTAGAACACCTTAACAAAATGAGGTTGTTGAAGGGAAAAATATAACTCTAATTGAGATGGCTAGAACAATGCTCAATGAGTATGGTTTGCCAACCTACTTTTGGGCTGAAGTCACTGATACCGTATGCTACATTTCTGACTAAGTTTTTAAAAGACCAATTTTAAATAAAACTTATTTTGAGCTATAGAATGGAAGAAAACCCTTTATCTCATACTTTAGAGTATTTGGGCGCAAGTGTTTTATATTAAATACCAAGGATAACCTTGAAACATTTACATCTAAATCCGATAAAGGTATCTTTTTAGGATACTCCACAACTAGCAAAGCATATAGATTCTTTAATAAAAGATCATTAGTTGTAGAAGAGTCTATGCATGTTGTTTTTTATGAATCTAGTAAATTTGATCTTGTGAAAGATAGTGCTCATTATGACATTATAGGTAATATGAATAAGTTTGGTCTTGATCATGAAAAGGATGGTGAAATCTCAAGGAGAGATATATTGGTGATCAAAAAGAGAAATAACAAGAAGAGCATAAAAATAATCTACTACCTCAAGAACAAGAGCAAGACCCCCAAGAGCTTCAAAAAGAACAAAAATTCATAAGAAACCATCCCAATAAGCAAATCATTGGTAATCCCACCAAAGGTGTAAGTACTAAATCCAATCTTAAGTTTTTAGATTTTAATCTATCTTTCATCTCTCAAGTTGAGCCAAAAAATATTAATGAGGCTCTCAGTGATAAAAGTTGGATGATCTTATGCAGGAGGAACTTAACCAATTTGAGAGAAATAAGGTTTGGACCTTAGTTCCAAGACCTGAGGACTATCCCATCATTGGTAGTAAATGAGTTTTTAGGAACAAGTTAGATGAGCAAGGTCATATAACTAGAAATAAAGCTAGATTGGTTGCCAAAAGGCAACAGGAAGTCATAGATTATGATGAGACCTATGCTTTAATGGCTAGATTAGAAGCAATTATAATTTTTTTAGCTTTTGCATGTCATATGAACTTTAAACTTTTTCAAATAAATGTCAAAAGTGCTTTTTTAAATGGTTTTGAAAGTCATACATTGCCAATTCAAGTATATAAACTATCTAATGCATTATATGTTGGGTTCTTAACATATATCACATACATGACACAACAGAAAATTAAAATTAATTGAACCCAAAACCATGGAACGCCCTATGAACATTAAAATTGGATCATACCATCAATATTGGAGAAGTTGATTACCTTTGTTTGTAACTCTTGATCTTCTAAGTTGTGAGTTTTTCCTTCTTTGTTGGGTTGTAACAAACCATAACAATCCAAAGCTAGGATTGCCTCTAAGAGTATATGCTCCAATGGCTAAATTAAAAGCAATTAGAATTCTTTTAGCTTTTGTATGCTATATGAACTTTAAAATTTTTCAAATAGATGTCAAAAGTATTTTTTTAAATAGTTTTATATAGGAGGAAGTTTATGTTGAACAACCTCCAAGTTTTGAAATCCATACATAGTCAAATCATGTATTTAAACTATCTAAGGCATTATATGTTGGGTCTTAATATGCATCACATACATGATACAGTGGAAAATTAAAATTAATTGAACCCAAAACTATGGAATACCCTATGAACATTAAAATCGGATCATACCATCAATAAGGGAGAAGTTGATTACCTAGGATTGCCTCTTGATTTTCCAAGTTGTGAACTTTTTCTTCTTTATTGAGTTGTAGCACAACAATCCAAAGCTAGGATTGCCTCTAAGAATATCCACATGAAGGAAGAAAAATGAAATTTCCAAGGAGATGGGGTAACAAAGGTCCAAAGTGCTAGCTATGAAAAATTATCTTATATAAAGAGAAAAGGGAGAGAAGAAAAATAACTTTTATTTTTCTTAATAAGGCAGCCACGAAATTGATTTCTTAAAATGAGTATTTATATACTTTCTAATCCCTTTTAGGGTTGGAAAAGAAAAAACCCTAATGGACCCATTTTCCTAATGAATAAGGCCCAATATTGACTAAGTCAACAATCCTAATCCAATTTGAATTTGCCTCATTTGTATAACTCTTGTAAAAGACTCAATTCTCTTTCTTTCTCATTTGGATCTTATCCAAAGCCCATTTTACATTTTTTTTCATTCCCTCTATTTGTGTGACCTAATAAGTTTTCTAGTCATGTTGGCAGCTCAGGTCTCGAAAAAAATTCTAATCCAATTAGAATTCTACAAATCAAACACTTTGACCCATAATTGATTTCTAATCAATTTTTCTTGACTTAGCAGATCATGAGCAGTATCTAGCAATATATCATGGCCACCTAATTAACTAAAAATTCAGTGGTTTGACTTTTAACCCTTCCATAAACAATTACCGTGCAATTCATCCTTTCACCAAATTATACCTCATTTGGTTCAAAGTATGGTTTATGTGTCAGCTCCCACTAGACTGACTACATCACATGTATTCCAAATGATATTAGTTCTTATCTATGAGACTCATTACCCTGATTAGATATGTCCTTGAAGACCTTCTTTAAGATATATCTACCTCAGCTAACGATTTTTGAGTAATGATCTTTGCAAGAGGCTATAGGTATACTCTCATTCTATTAGGAGTTATGAATCCTTTCTTAACTACTCAACTACCTTTGAATACCTCATGTTATATCCAATCACCACCCTATGAGGGACCTCTTCAAAGGCAATAAGGAATGTAGTCAAAGTATAGGATTTAGTATCAAAGATAACCTTGAGTATCTTAAGTCTAAGGACTATTACTATGATGCAACTATCACTGATATTGAATAGATATCCATGTGATTGTCTCATTGCAGGTCATCTAATGTACTTGCTAATCTTAGCAAGTATCCACATGTTAACTTTAAACATCTCATGTTATTAGCTTATGAGATCAATTATTTGACCTAGTCAAGGAGTATAACATATGTTAGTCAATCCAGATTAACAATGTCATGTCTTGTTAATTCTATGACTAGGGATTATTTAGGTATAAATACAATTATACATGATAGAAATCTTATTATAAATTCCTTTATGTTGTGTTATATACCAAGGACTTCATTAAACGGTTTAAGATCTATATCAATTTATATGCAATGAATACCATATAATAAAAATGTCTTTTATTAATAATAAATGAGTACATTAACTGCCTAAGGTGATTGCCGTTAGGACACCTTTTTAATAATCTCCCACTTGCACTAAAGTCAATCGCCTTTATACATTATACCATGGGCAAGTACATGACTATCGTGTTTCTTTTGGGGAAGTGGCTTAGTGAGAGGATCAACTATATTCTAATTAGTGGAAACACTATTTATCTTTACATCATGTTTACCTATGATTTCTCGAATCAGATGGTAACATCTGAGTACATGTTTGGATCTTTGATGAGACCGTGGCTCCTTTTCTTATGCAATAGCTCCATTGTTATCATAATACAAGGTTATTGGATCAATAATGCTAGGAACAACTTCTAACTCTGTGATGAATTTCTTCATCCAAACCACTTTCTTAGTTGCCTCAGAAGTTGTAATGTACTCTACTTCGGTTGTGAAATCTGTAGTCATCTCTCATTTGGAACTCTTCCAACTAACTGCTCCAACATTTAACGTGAAAACATATCTTGATTGGGACTTGGAATCATCGTTGTTAGTTTGAAAACCGGCATTTGTATACCCACTTATTTTAAGCTGACCATCTCCATAAACTAAGAATGTATAAGGATATTCTTAACAGCCACCCAATGCCCCTTGTTGGGATATGACTGATATCTGCTCGTGATACTCAGAGTATATGACATATTAGGTCTAGTGTTATCCTTATACTCTTTATAGTTCATATTTATTAAGCATCTTTTGAGAGGGAGAAATTCATTTCTCCTTAAGCCACATATTGCAAAGTTATTTGTCACAAAAAAATGGAAACATTGTTAAACCTTGAGGGGTATTTCCATCATTTTGATGATCACAAATAATTAGACAAAAAGGAATTTAACCACATTTTATGTTCTAAATGTATTAGACATGTTACATATTTCTAAGACCATAAAGCAAGTTAATTGAAGTTGTTTGAACTTCAAAAGAATGAAACTCATTAAAGGTTCACACTCGTGAAACAGATATTCACATCAGTGAACATTGTCATGCTCGTGGTGAATAATTGCCACAACCATGAAAAATGAATTTCACATCCATGACTCATTAGTAACGCTCGTGAAATAGTTAGCACCAAAAACTATTCATTCAAACATTAACGGCAGTGAAGCATTAGACCATATGTGAAGCTTGATTAAGTCATACCAGTGAAGAAATGTGTCACGCTCGTGAAAGATTTCTAATTTCTAGATAGAACCGTTCACAACCAGCTTCACTACTTCTGCCACGACTACAAAGTACAGTCACGACTACGAAGATTAAGTCACGCCCATGAACCTAGAAAGACAAAGTTGTCAGGAACGAACAAAAAAGTTGTTGAATGGGCATGTTTACATTAAATGCATCTCAAATAGATATTTTTGTTAGAGGAAGTATAAATACAACATATTTATTACTTTAAAAGTTGGAAAACAAGAGAAAAACAAGTTAAAACATTCATTAAATCTTCTAATCTTGTATAGTCTTGTACATTTAATTCATTTCACCATTCTTATTGTAAGAACCATAATTGCTCAGAATTACTGAGTTTTTGAGTTGGTGAGTGTTTTATTCTTGTTATCAATTACTCAAAAGTGAATCTGAGTGAGTTGGATTGTGAGTAAAATACTTGTAAGGGGTTGTTGTATGAGCCATTAAAACACAAGAAATTGGTTGTTAACTATTAAAATACAAGAATTTTTCTAGGTTAGGTGGTAGCCAAGAGAGAAACACCATAGTTGGGAGTGAACTAGGTAAAACTCCATTTGTAACACTTTTGTGTGTTAGTGAAACATCCAATTGAGATTGGAAAAATGAGTAGGGTTTGTTAATATCCAAACTTCTATAAGTATTATGTGTCGAATTTCTCTTTCTCTCTCATAAATTATTCTTTGGTAAAATTGTCTCAAGCAAAATTTTTAATTACCAACCAATTCAACCCCCTTTTTAGTTATTTTTTTGGGCAACAGTCTACATATTTAATAATAACTCGGTACTTTTTCGGTACCTATATAATTTCAAACTCAGTACTACTTCTTAATACCTACATAAATTTAATCTCAGTATTAAGTTCTAGTGCCTACATCTCCACCCCTTTATTAGCATGTCAATTTATCCTAATTTTTATTTCTCGACTAAATGTTCTAGGATTTAATCATAATTGTTTCCTTTATTATTTTTACATCAGCAATATATATTAATGTTAATATAAATTTATATAAATGGAATAAATCTTCATTAAATATATTTTACATCATACTCACTCATTTAATCATTACAAATATAAGAAAAGTCAAATAAAATATTTTTCTATCATTAAACTAAATAATTTATTCATATAAACAAGCTACCCTGTTCTAGGGAGAATTTATGCATTACATTGCAATATACAAGGCAAATTATCAACTAAAAAAATATAGATTAATGTCTTATATTTAATTATCAACTTGAATCATATCAATCCGAATTTTTTAGCAAAGGTTATAGATTTTATAAATGGCTACATTCATGCTCATTCTTTCCAGTATTTTACTGGATAGATTACCAGTCAAAAATTTGAGTCCAATTTAAGCCTAAATGTAAATATATTCAAATATGATAGTCTAATATTGAAGCATTATGTATTATCTTTCCATTATAATTAGAAACACTCAAAAAATGCATTCATAACTCAGGTTATAGACTAAAATGTAGACACTATTCATAAGTTAAATGTCCAGCAATTTCAATTAATCACACCAATTTCTATCTTCATACATCATCAATTTAAACTCAATTTATTTTTACATTATGCCATCACTTAATTATCATTTCATTCATCAAATTACCAATGTCATCATCCAATTAAAATGTCAATAATTACCTACATAATTATACATAACATCATACTCAACATAACAACACAATCAATAATAATATCATATTTAATATTCATTTGCCATATTGGTTTTTTACCAAAAGTACTTACCTCCAAAAGTCTTTTTTTCTTCTTTTTTCTCTATTTTCTAATTAGCTTTCTACTTGCCCCTATTTTCTTTTTTATTTTTGCCCAAAGGTTACTCACCTCCTTGGCCTAACAACAAAGTCATATATACTTCAATTTATGTCTTATACCTTAATGTTATATATGAACATAAAGCTTACTTAACCTCTACCCCATCTTAGGTCCATAAACTACTTCTCTAATCCATTATTAACTCTTAACTCATACAAATCAAGCATTACGTACATTATCAACCCTTAACCACTATTAACATACTAATAACTCTAATTACCAATTTTAATGATAACTAACTTCAAAATGGGACAAAAGAGAGAGAGAAAGGCGAGAAAAGCAAGAAAATAAAGAATCTAATCTCACCTTTGAAAATCTTCAAGATGGATGAAATTCCCTCATTCTCTTTCTCATCTTTTCTTCCTATTTTTTCTTTTGTTTGGCTCACTTTGCTTCACTTTCTTAATGATCATCCCTTAATCTATATTTTTCCATCTAAATTTTGCCTTTAATTGAAGAAAAGAAGAAGAAAATAGAGCTTGAGGTCATGACAATGGGAGAAAAAATAAAGAGAAATTTTTGCTTAAAATGAGGAAGAAGAAGAATTTTAAGGCATAAAGTGAAAGTTTGACTTTTATACTTAGATTAAGTGGATGATTGGGATTAATTAGAAAAATCTTATCTCTTATTGATCTATTAATTTTAATCAATCTTACTTTATTTTAATCCAAAGACTATTCATTTCCTTAGATAAAAAATATTCCTTTCTTATTCATTCTTAAAAATATATGTTTCAAAAACACTATAAATTCAAATTTCATTTAGTGAAAAATTATTATTTTCTAAATTTCAGCTCCGAATCTTAAAATTCTCAATTAATAATATCCCAAAATATTTTTCTCATACTTTATTATCATTTTATTATTTCTTTTATGTCCAAATTTAGATTCCAATCAGTTCAGCGTGCAGAATTACCATTACCTGCAACCGTAGCCTAAATTATCAGGCGTTACAGCTCAGGTCTTCATTGGCTTCCTCAATATCTGCAGCTTTTGAGTCATAATCTTTCATTGGAAGACTCTTTAGAATCTTGTTATTTACATCTTCCAAATTATAATATTTTCCAAGCTTCCTTATGCCATTGACAATAGCAAGAAGTCAATTGGTCATTTTGGTTACGATTTTATTGGGTTTCATCTTGAAGAATTCATATTCAGTGATAAGAAGTTGAACCTTTTTGGAATTTACTTGTTTAGTACTTCATGATAGTTTTTTAAAGATTTCCAAATAGAGTAAGTAGTTAGACAATGTTGGATTCTACCATGCTCTTCGAGTGATAAAGAGCTTATTAGAATGATCATAGCTTTCTTGTTTTTGACATTAGCTCTCTTTTGAGGCTTGATCCAATCATCTCTTGAAATGATTTCATCTTCTCCTATGGCATTCCTTCTGGTTGGAGGTGTCCATTCCTTTCAGATGTTATCCCAAACGTCTACTCCCTTACTATCAAGATAAGTTTTCATCTTGAATTTTCAATTCGCATAGTTTGTTTTATCAAAGAAAGGCTTGAGATTATGAAACTCTTTGTTGGCCATAATTTGATCTTTGCTAGCACTATTAGGCTTGAATATTAGACTTAGCTCTGATACCAATTGTTGCCCAAAACAATATCCAATAAGAGGGATTGAATTGGTTGGCAAATAAAAATTTTGTTTAAGGTAATTTTACCAAAGAATAATTTGTGAGAGACAAAAAGATATTTGACACACAAGATTTATAAGGGTTCGGGTATTAATGAACCTTACTCATTTTCCTAATCTCGATTGGGTGTTTCACCAACACTTAAAGTGTTACAAAGGAGTTTTTCGTAGCTCACTTCCAACTATGATGTTTTACTCTCTTGGCTAACACCTAAATCAGAAAAACTCATGTGTTTTAATGGCTAACACAACAACCAAATCCTTGTATTTTTTATAGCTCACACAAAAACACTTACAAGTGTTTCACTCACAACCCAACGCACTCAAACTCACTTTTGAGTAATTGATTGCAAGAATGAAATATTCACTAACCAAAAAGCTCAACAATTCTTAGCAATTATTATTTTTACAAGATAAAAATATAAAATTGGTGGAATCAATTAAATGCACAAATTATACAAGATTAAAAGATTTAATACACATTTTTCTAGCCTTTGAAAGTCATAAATATATTGTATTTATATTTTTCCTAAAAAAATATAGCTGTTTGGGATGCATTTAATACGAAAATATCTGTTCAACCACTTTTCTATTCGCGTCTGACAACTTTCTCTTTTCAGGTTCACAGATGTGAATATTTTTCGTAGCCATGACTGAAGTGATGAAGCCATTCGTGATCAATTTTGTCTAGAAATGAGAGGTATTTCATATGCATGACACATTTTTTTATGAGCGTGACACATTTCTTTATGGGCGTGACTTAGTCAAACTTTACGGGTGGTCCATGAATAAATAGTCTTGGCACTTACTCATTCATGGGCATTACTCTATGAGCCATAGACGTGAATTACTATTTTCACAGTAGTAGCAATTCTTCACCACAAGCGTGACATTATTCATTAGCATGAGTATCTTATTCACTAGCATGAATATCTTATTCACGGGTATGAATCTTTTCTGATTTTCATTCTTTTGAATTTCAAATAATTTCAATTAACTTACTTCATAGTCTTAGGAATGTGTAACCTATCTAATACACTTAGAATACAAAATGTGGTTAAATTTCATATTGATCAATTATTTGTGATCATCAAAATGATGAAAATACCCCTCAAGGTACAACATAGCTATTTGAGATGGTGTTACAAATTTTATATGACAATAGCTTTTTCTAATATTTATAATAAGAACTAGTCATTTTTCATATTTATTAAAAAAATAGCAACATCTTAGTAATGAACACAAAAAAAGGGCTACATAGATAATTAGAAAGATATCGCACTCACATTTAAGAATGGTTATTAAATTAATTTTACAATACAATAGTTTTTTTAGTGTTTATAATAAGTAGTAATTTTTCAAATTTATAAAAATAGCAACGTCTTAATAATGAATACAAAAATAAAATATGGCTACATATATAATTAGGTAAATATCACACTCAAATTTTAAAATAGTTATTGAATTAATTTTATAAGACAATAGCATTTTCTAGTGTTTATAACGAGAACTACTAATCATTTTTAAAACTTATAAACACAACATCATAATAAAAATGAACACAAAAATGAAAAATGACCACATATATAGTTAGTAGATATCACTCTCACATTTTAAAATGTTGTTGAATTAATTTTACTAAGCCATAGTTTTTGCTACTGTTTACAATAATTAGTAATTTTTTAAAATTTATATAAATAGCAACATCTTAATAATTAAAAAAAATTAAAAAAATTGACTACATATATAGTTAGGTAGATATCACACTCACATTTAAAAACGGTTGAATTAATTTTATGAGACAATGGTTGTTTTCTAGTGTTTATAGTAAGAACTAGTCATATTTTGAATTTTTAAAAATAGAATTTTAATAATGAATACCAAAAGGAAACACGGTTGCATGTATGATTAGGTAGATATCACACTCACATTTTAAAATGGTTGTGGAATTAATTTTACAAGACAATTTTTTCTACTTTGTAACGAGAAATAGTAATTTTTTAAAAATTTTTAAAATATCAACATTTTAATAATGAACAAAAAAATTTGATATGAGCATATATATAATTAGCTGGATACCATATTCACTTGTTGAATTAATTTTACAAGACAATAGCTTTTTCTAGTGCTAATAATAATATCTAGTTTTTTTATAGCTAACATCTTAATAATGAACACAAAAATGAAAGATTCACACTCACATTTTAAAGTGTTTATTGTATTAATTTTACAAGCAATAACTTTTTCTAGAGTTCATAACAAGAACAAATCATTTTTTAAATTTAAAAAAGTGTAATATCTTTAAAATGAGCACACAAATAAAAGATGACCACATATATAATTAGATAGATATCACACTCACATTTTAAAGACGTTTGGTGAATTAATTCTACACAATAATAGATTTTCTAGTATTTATGACAAGAACTAGTAATTTTTTAAATTAATAAAAATAGCAACATCTTAATAATAAACAGAAAAATTAAAAAAAAATGGCTACTAGGTAGATATCACACTCATATTTTTATATGGTTGATGAATTACTTTTAAAAGACAATAGCTTTTGCTAGTGTGTATAATAGGAATTAGTTATTTTTCAAATTTATAAAAATAGTAACATTTTAAGAATAAACACAAAAATGAAAGATGTCTACATACATAATTAGGTAAATATCACAAACATTTTAAAATAGTTGTTTAATTAATTTTGCAAGATAACAGACTTTTCTAGTGTTTATGATAAGAATTATTTATTATTCAAATTTATAAAAATAACAACATTTTAAAAAAGAACACAAAAATGAACAATGGCTACAAATATAATTATGTATATATCACACTCATATTTTAAACCGGTTCTTGAATTAATTTTACAAGACAATAATTTTTTATATTGTTTATAATAAGAATTAGTCATTTTTCAAATTTGTAAAAATAGCAACATCTTAAAAATATACATAAAAATTAAAGATAGCTATATATATAGTAGGAAGATATCACTCACATTTTAAAATGGTGTTGAATCATTGTTATAACACGATAGCTTTTTCTAGTGTTTATAACAAGAATTAGTCATTTGTCATATTTATAACAATTGCATCTTAATAATGAACGCAAAAATGAATGATGGCTACCTACATAATTAGGTAGATATCACATTCAAGTTGTTGAATTAATTTTACATGACAAAGGCTTTTTCTAGTGTTTAGAACATAAACAAGTCATTTTTCAAATTTATAAAAAAATAGCAACATCTTAAGAATGAACTCAAAAATGAATGATGGACACATATATACGCTGCTAGAACAAAAAAAAAAGCTTTAGAAAGACCAAAAACTCATCCTTAAAAGTCAAAAACTGGTTGCTTGAACTTTTTAATGACCATAAATTTATCGTCGCATGTCGTCACTATAGGCTTCGTAGTAAAAGTATTTTGCCACTAGAAAAGTATGTTGTTGTGAACGATTTATTGCAAAAGCATAAATTATTGTCGCAAAAATACATAATAGCGACCACTTTTATGTGAATAGCGACGATTTTGTCATCATTATTGTCGTTTTGAAAATCTAATGAACATATAATTGCAATGAAAAATTCTAGTTGCAATTAACGTTTTTGCAAAACGCATTTTGTGGTAACAATTGAAACTATTCTTAATTTTTACTAAAAAAATATTTTGTCGCTATTTAAGCTTGAAATCTTGTCACCATTGCTGCTATTTTATTAATTATTCATCAATATTCTTGCTATTTTGTTGTTACATATATTATAAAATTAAATACATAAATAAAATTCTGAATATTTTCATATATATAACAACATATAAATTACATTGTTCATTAAGTCAATATAAATTATTTTAAGCATAAATACAAAAATAGCAAAAAATTAAAACAACAAAATGAACCAAATGATGAATATTTAACTATCCCAAAATATATTTGACTCTTGATCAACATTACTTGTAACTTTTTCCACATCTAAAGAGTATACATCATGTAAATTTTTAAATCAAATCTTTTCCATAACATAAAAGCATGTAAAGAATAAGTTGACTTGTAATTTCAATATAGTTCACGAAAAACACTTATCTGCATTAGTAAAAGGGCTGTAAAGCAAAATAAAAAATTAAAAAAAAAAACAAAAAAACAAACAAATTCCATGCTTAGCTTATCATTAAATTGTTAAAAGTATATGCTAGTATATGGTAACACATCACATGCATAGATTTACTCATGCAAGTCAGTAGACCATGGAGTTTGGGACAATTTTAGTTCAAAAATTACTTGTAGAAAGCAAGTTGACTAAAAAAATGCAGTTACATATGATCTTTTATGCAACAAAATCAAATAATTGATATTAAGTTCAACCATCATATTCATCCATGTAGGTGATATTTATAAACATCTCCCTCAACTAGTGCATTTTTTGCATAACGTTATGAACTACATAACCAATTATACTTTCAATAGGATGAAGATATATACTTACGAGTCGTCTAGACTTACAGTAGATGTCTTCAGACCCTTGGTGTGGTGTGGATTCAGACTCACTTGAAGAAATATAAGATTTGAAGCATATGCTACTACACATCTGCCAAAACCATTCAATAATGCTAAAAATCTACAAATGTTTAAAAAATTTGCACCATATCTATCAGATTAACACAATTATTAACACAGTAATTATGTTTGGGCCATCACCATTAATGTCATGCCATTTTTCTTACGAGTTTTCAATGATTGAAAACATTGTTAGTTTTGACCATACATGGAAATTGATGCAAAAATACGCACACATGTACCCTACTGGCACGCACACAAAAGGAACCATGCACCACCTTTAGACATTTTATCAGCCTTCATTAAAATGTAGATTGAGTATTTAATTATAAATATAAAATGCCAAATAGCAAAGCCCAATTTATTCAGCGAGCCAAAGAAACCAGAAGACCAGATACTATTATTTAAAGAGAAGTGAATTGGTTAGAAAAGTCGTGTAAGTCAGTCCAAAACAGTTAGGAACAAGGTTCTTATCAAAATCATTTCAAAATTTAAGAAGTCAAGTACTTATGGAGAGCCTGGTCAATGGAAAGTTTTCCTCTTGCTCTAAACCAGTACTTCAGGCTGTGATAAAATTTTATGAAATGGGCATCCAAGAAACAAACAAAGGTTTATATTCAATTAATGTCAATATGCAGGTTGTAATTAAAGATAAGAAATAGCATTATTTTAACAGAGCTACACTACCAATTGATTCAAGAAGAGGAGCCATGTGAACACAATAGAGCAACCCAATAGGTAAAAGTTACTCAAAGTAAAAAAGACAAGCCTTTTTTTTTTTTTTTTGAGATGATGCATGGCCCCTGCCCATCTTCTCTTTATAAAAACAAATAATCACATGATGCCAGATAAAATTTTCCATTAAAAATTTTGAATTGTAAAATGTGAAAGAATGTAAGTACGAACATTAATTGTCTAATACAAGGCAGTGTTGAGTAACTTGCCAAATTAAAAAAAAAAATCTTTATTTGATGTACATTTACAAACGTAGTCATGGAAAATCCAAAACTAGATATTCTTTCCAAAAGAAAATCCAAATAAATGATCTTTAATAAAGTTGTTTTTATCGGAGCAGCATCAAATAAACAGTAAACAAAAATTCCACTAACAAAGCTTCAGAATCAAAACCAATAAGAAAAGAGAGAAAATTTTTCTCACATTTTTCACACCGAAAATATACACTACAAGAAAATTAGCTTTTGATGACAAAAATTAATGACGGGACCTAAAAAATTGTTACTAAAAATACAACTTTCTGCAGTTTTTATAAGGGTAAAAAATATGCATAGCTAAAAGTTTATTATTTTGAGGAATTCTTACTTTTCTAGCTATTGATAACTTAACCCGTCACTGTTGATAACAAAAAAAAATGTCCTCTCATTATTGAGTAGAGTTGGCAATTTTTAAGACAACATGAAACAATACAGACCTAACCGTATATGGGTTTGAGCTAAATAGATATAGATTATAACTGTATCAACATAATTACGACACAAGGAAAATCTTATTATAAACGGATTTTACTTTTCTAACATGTTAAAACACTATTAAATATAATTAAAAATATATTATTTTATCAATTATAAAGATATGCCTAATTATTTTAGTATTACTCAAAATTCAAACTATATAAAAAATTCAAATATATATTATAATATTATAAATATATATAAATGAATTTATAATATATACAAATAAATATTAATAAATTAATTATATAGCTATTATTTTTATATCATATGAAAATCAATTTTATTAAACTAACAAATAAATTAATTTAATTGAACTTCTATACATTTAATTGGAGTTTAATTGATAAAATTAAGATTCAATTAATTAAATTAATTGTATTAAAATCATTAATTAAATATAAATTAATTAAATTGAGGTTCACTTGATTAATTGAATATTTTAACTTTATTGGTGAAATTATTTAATTACTTTAATTGAGGTGAAATTTAACATTTTAACTTAAATTGAACTTCAATTTAATAAATTAAAGTTCAATTTTAATTGGGTTTAATTAATTTGAATGATGATTTAATCAATTCAAATTCAATTCATCAACTTCAATTTAATAAATTAAAATTCAATTTTTTAAGAGCTCGGTTTAATCCATTTAAATTTAATTAATTAGTTGAACCCCAAATTTATCTAATTAAATTTAATAAATTAATTTCAATTTAATTAGTAGAAGTTATATTTAAGTTCAATTAAATCAACTTAAATTCAATTAATCAATTTTAGTTTAATGAATTGAAGTTTAATTTAATCAAATTAAGTTCAATTGATGAATTGGACCTCAATTAAATCTAATTAAGTTCAATTAGTTAATTTCAATTAATCAATTAAACTCTAATATAATTAACTAAGGTTCAATTTAATAAATTAAAGTTCAATTTTTTAAGAGCTTAGTTTAATCAATTTAAATTTAATTAATTAGTTGAACTCTAATTCAATCTAATTAATTTCAATTAATTAATTTCAATTTAATTAGTAGAAGTTATATTTAAATTTAGTTTAATAAACTTAAATTCATTAATCAATTTTAGTTTAATCAATTGAAGTGCAATTTAAGTTTAATTTAATCAATTTAAGTTCAATTGATGAATTGAACCTCAATTTAAGCAAGTTAAGTTCAATTAGTTAATTTCAATTAATCAATTAAACTCTAATATAATTTAAAAAGAAAAATCTAATAAAAAAACTCTAGGGTGTATATTATGTTTGTATACTCATGTACTATTTCATCATAATTATGTTTGTAAACTTACTATGATTACAACTATTAATTTATAAATATTGAAAATTCAAAAGGAAAATTAATTTTGTTAAATGACTAAAATTTCTAGAGCATAAATACAATATTTCAATCAAAGCGAAAATATATTTTGCAATATATTACATAAATTGTAAAATATAATCGAAACTAAGTTAGTTTGATTTATAATAAATTGATAGAAATATTGAAAACAATACTTCAATCGAAATTGAGAGCATAAAATATATTATAATTCTTTAATTTGTAGAGTATAAATACAATTCTTCAATCAAAACAAAAATATATTTTGCAACATATTATGTGATTAATGATTGATAACATATTAATATTATTTATGAAAATATATCTTGCATAAATCATTATTACATGAAAATAAATTTTTTTAATTCAAAAATCATTATTACAAAAATATATTTTGCAATTTTATTATCATTATTACATAAATATATATATAATATAAATAACCTAAGTCTTCAAGAGGCTAAGAGAGAACAAAAATAAAAAAATATATTTATTTATTTATTTTTATTTCAAAAAATATTATTACATAAAAATATATTAATTTTTTAATTCAAAATTCACTATTATAAAAATAAGTAAGTAATTCAAATCGCTTACTTATTTAAAGAGGCTAACAAAAAAAAATTGATGTGACTTATAAAAAAATAATAAAGTTTAAAGTGGCCGACAAAAAAATTTTAAAAAAATATTGAATCATAAAATAAACCAGTGTGGCTAACAAAAAAAATATTTCTTTTTAATAAAAAAAATCAACCGATTAAACTTTAAATTCTAAACCCTAATATCTAATAAAATTAACATAACAACAAGGAGACCAGCTGCTGCTGCCCTCCTCCTTCCGATGCAGTCTTTGCTAGGGTTCATGTCTTTCAGTGAGTTGGCAAGCGCTTGCTCAACCACTAGTAGGAATAGCAGTAGAAGTAGAATCAATTGGCAAGGGGTCAGGGATTGCGCGAGTTGCTCAAACAATCTCAATTTGCGCCTCTCACGGTGGAGGATCATCATCTAGTTTTGCTAGAGCAGGTTCCCCAGGACGGTCCGACAGGGGAATAAGGGATGGTGTCCATGATAATTACGGGAGAAGGTTCTGGTAAGCTTGCCAACACCTGACGAGTCTTCCTTCCCCGTTCCATACCTTTCAATCGAAACAAAATTTTAGTTTAATAATTGTACTTTTTAATCAATCAAACTCCTTCATTTGCAATCATCTCTCCTTCTTCCTCCATCATTTGGTTCCCTTTTCGGTTCTTCTTCTTCAGTTTGTCAGTCAACAGTTCCTCATTCAACCCCTCTTTCCTCCTTCCGGCTCCTTTTCCAGCCGCCCCTCAAGCTTCTTCAGTTCTTCGTTAATTCTTCTTCCTTTTTCTCTAGTCGGACCACCCAATCTGTAATGTATTAATATCCAACCGCCCCTCTTTCTTCCTCATCGTCCTCCTCCAATTCTTCTTCTCCATTTCCAGCTATAACCTAATGGTAAGGTATTAGTCTCCATTTAGCTCTTATTTCTATTGATCTTATTATTTGTCTCTTATTTCTGCTGATTTTCAGTCGTTCTCTATTTGATATTTATCTTGATTTTGTTGTTATAAATGGGTGTAAATAAAGTGTCTCTTGAATCAAGTGTAAATGATACAACAAAAACATCAAATACTGAAGATGATATAGTAGAAAAAGACAAAAATGAAGTTAAAATTGATGCTTCTAAAGGGAAGCACAAAAGAAGATTAACTTCTCAGATATGGTCTTTCTTTGAAAAATTACCAAAAAAGTCATTAGATGAAAAAATAAGATGTAAATACAGATATTATGGATTTATTGCCCATTATAATAGTAAAAATGGCATTGGTAATCTTAAACGTCATGTTCAAGGTTGTGTTATGAAGGATAGTCATGGTATAGGTCAGTTAATTGTTGGTCAAATTTTATCAATGATGTCCTCTAAATTTTATCATAATAAATTTCGTGAGTTGCTTATTACTGTCATGATTATGCATGAGTTATCTTTATTTTTTGTAAAATTTGCTGGTATTAGGTCATTATTGTCTTATACAAATTCAAGTGCACCAATTATTTCTAGAAAAACTGAGAAATCAGATGTGATGAAAATGTATAAAAAGGAGAAAGAGATGATTAAAAGCATGCTTTAATTAACTGCATGAATGATTAGTTTAACTTCTGATTTTTGGACTTCAATTACTATTAATGGGTATTTAGCTATAATTGTGCATTTCATTGATAATGAATGGGTTCTACATAAAAGATTGTTAATTTTTCTTTTATGCCATCTCCACATACTTGTGTGGCAATTAATGAAAGTTTGTTTAATTTTAGCTGAATGGGAATTAGAAAACAAAATTTTTTATGTGACTTTGGATAATGCATCAACTAATAATGTGTTTGTTCAATTATTAAAAAACCAAGTAGGCATTAGACAAACACTTATTTATGGGGTGAATTTTTTCATCTAAGGTGTTGTGCACATGTGTAAGACTATTGGTTTTGAGTGGAAAAAATGGGCTAAACAAGATGTTCCTGCTAAATGGAACTCAACATATCTCATCCTAAAATCGGAATTTTGTAAAAAAAAAATACTTTAAATTTATAAATTATTTTTCCATTTATACTAAACTGATAAATGTTCCAACTAATAATGACAATAGCTTTTATCAATAAAATTATATATGGTGATAGACAAATAATAATGTAATGACGAAATGTACTATCATTAAAGTAATAATTTAATGTGAGGCAAATAATATTATAATAATGGAATTTGTTATCATTTAAATTAATTTTAATGATAGTAAAATTTTATATCAATAATGACGGGACTTCTTTCCCATCATTATTACTTTTATCTACAAGGGCAGTAGTGAGAGTCCGAAAATTTTCCATCATTAAAAATAATTAATAACAGTTTTTTCACATTTAATGATGAAATTGTCTGTTACTATAGATCTTTTGTTTTTTAGTGATAAATACCCCTTTTATATATATATATATATATATATATATATATATATATATATATATATATATATATATAGAAAAAAGAAAGCTAAAAAAGGGGCCTTCCTTGGTACTTGAATTAGTAACATACTTCAAAAAGATAAACTAATATTTTATTTTAAATAATTTTCTGCTACACATGACATTATTGAAAATATAATAATAATAATAATAATAATAATAATAAGATTAAATAAAAAAATGTAAATCTTCTAAGCATGGGCGACAAAATTGCAAAGCATGTTTTTTTTTTTTTTTCAAAAAATGCAAGCATAATATTGGTAGTAGTTGACCAATATAAAACTTTTTATATAACACCCTCCTTCCCATTAATAGTGGAACTAAAAGGACGCCATATGTGAAAAAAAGAACTGAAGATGGAAACAAAACTAACAAATGACAACTCAGACTCATCAACTAATATTTCTTGATCATCAACCCCCCGACTTGACAAAGAAGAACCTTAGTGAACAAATGACTAGGGCTGTTCATAAAAAGTGGTTATCCAATCAAATCGGCCAATCCAAATCAATCCAATATTTGAGTTTAAAGTAATTTTTTTATTGGATTGGATAAATTTTATTTAACTAATTTGTATTTTCGTAGATTTGATTGGTATAAAAATCATTGGATTATATTAAACCATCCGGTTATAATATTAAAAATTATCAAACTAATTTGTATTCTACCCCCATTCAAACTGCGCATATTTTATTATATTATTTATATGATTGTTCTTATATTAATTCAAAAGAAGTGGCACTCTTCATAATTCCAGCAATTATTGGGAATTTATTTAGAATTTTAAGTTTTATAATTTCACATAGCTTTTATTTTTTCGAGGAAAAGAAAGAACATATTGACAGAAGTTTTTTATTTAAATCAAATCAATATAATTATTTATTAATAGAACTGATAATATATTGACATATAAATTTATAGTTAAAGTGATTGTAAAATCTATTGTTTTTACTTTACAGCAATTATTACTCCAATTAATTAATAAAAAAATGAATCCAGTTTATATAAAAAAAATTTGGATCATATATTACAAAATATATTTTACACATAAAAATTGAATTTTAATGTCGCATTATTAAATATTCTTCAATTATTAACAATTTTTTTATACCTTTATTATTAAAAGATAAAGAAATTTAAAATTATTTTTATTTTTTTGATGTGGAGTGATTCTTTTATAAATATATTAAGATTATTTTAATTAATTTTATGGAGAATGAAAAGTTGAGAATTTAAATCATATATTTATTTGTTATTTCTATTTAAAGCAGTTTAAATGCCAAATTCATGGCTAATAGGGTTATGCATCATTCGAAACTAATTGTGAAATGTGTAACAGTTGCAAAATATTTGGAAAAGGTTGAGTAAGTGGCCAACTGATTATGTAACAGTTGGAAAATGAAAAATTGGTATTAAAACAGTGAAAATATACTATTGTTCCATTTATTCTGCAATTTAATTTTTAAAAAATAAATTGAATGAAAAAAATGCTAAATTATAATGTTGTGCAAAAAAAGATAAATTAATAAGTTTAAAAGTGGTATAAAAATGAAAGTGAAAATTGGCATTGGGTTGCAATTATAAAGAAAAAGACTTTTAAAAATTAGTTGTTGGATTAAGAGATGTAAACCAATCCAAATTGGAATCCAATCCAACCCAATTATATTAAATCTTTCAGATTTGGTTGGTTTTTAACAAATAATTCATTTACTAATGGATTGGATTTATAGAAAAATTTTAACCAATTTGGCCTATGAGCAGCCCGACAATGAATCATCAACCAACAATTAACAAAACAAAGCATCTTATATCAGCAAATGATAGGGGTCTGACCATTGATTTCTGGCTCACTGTATGTTGTTGAACCCTTAGTTTTCTAGGAAATTACAGAGAGGTTAATTAGGAGTTGTTTCTAAATAACCAAACCACACAGGGTAATATTCTCAAAGGAAGACTGAGAGCTTACTTCAATCAATGCCTTCCATTGATGGAGGTTTAATATTCTGAAAGGAAGCTGTGAGAAAAGCAAATGCAACAAGCTAATTGAAAAAACAGTATAAACAATAAATAAAAAAGTATGGATGGACCAAAGAGGACCGAACACTTGAATTCAACCATATAATGCACTAAAATTATCTAGTCTATGAGATTAGATCATCATAAATTTCCAATTCATGTAGTTTATGCCTGTAATTTGCAAAAATGTCACATTATCAGCTGAAATAACAATCGTTTTTCACTACTATGATTCAGTATCTATTGAAATATTTTATGTGTTTTCAAGATAATCAAAGCATATATAGCCTAATTGCTAAAATTTATACCGGAAATAGCAAAAGAAGAAAACAAAGTTGTTTTAACATATAAGTTGATTTAAGTATTGGGAAATTATGCAAATTTTTCTATAATCAAATTTGTGAGAAAACAAAAAAATTACATAATAATAAGACACATAGAAATTAATAATAAAATTCGGCCAATTATATATATGTCTCCAGATTGTTGCAGATCTTTTATTGAAGAGAGAAAAATTACAAAGTATTTACGAACACTCACAACTCAATTACACATTGAAAAATTTTCTCTCAATTTTTCTCACTTACTCAACTCTTGCTACTCTTGTATTTTTGAATGAAGATTATTTGAGCCGTTTTATAGGCACATGCTACAAAAAATTTCAACAAAAAAATTTACATTTTTCAACAATTTTAGTGCCTTACTTTTTGAAAATCTGTTTCCATTTTTATTCAAAATTTTCATCCATCTACCCACCTACCATTTGATAGGTGGGCTGCAGAATTTTTAACAAAATTTCCACTTGAATACCGATTCTTCACACCTCGATTAATGCAACAGCCTTTTTGGTCTTAATACTCCAGCAGACTAACTGAAATTGAATACAACTTCAATTAGTCGATAGTCACCGTCTTTGTCAACATATCCGTTGGATTTTTACTTTTTTGAATATTTCCAGTACTAATACATCATCCTCCAATAGAAATATAATGAAGTGCTAAAAAAGTCTAATATGTTTGGTTATGGAATGAAATGTTGAATTCTTCTCCAAGTGTATCACACTCTAACTATCACTATGCAAAACATTCTTCTCATTTTGAATATCAACTCACTTAACAAATCTTGAAGCTATAACATCTTTTTACTAGTTTTAGTCACTACTACATAGTCAGCCTCTATAGTGAATAAAATGACAATATTCAGTATCTGTGACATCCAACTGACAGTTGTAGTTCTAATTGTGAATATATAACCGGTAATGCATCTTCGTTGATCCACTTCACTTTCAAAATCTAAGTCTACGTAGCCTTGTAGTTTTAATTCTCCTTTACGAAAGTACAAACACTTCTCTGTGGTGCCTCATAGATACCTCAAAATTCAGTTGATTGCTTCCCAATAAACTTTCCCTATATTTGACTTAAACCTGCTAACAACTTTCACTGCATAGCTAATGTCTGGTCTCGTACAGACTATAGCGTACATCAAACTCTCAATGGCTAAAGCATAAGGAACCTTAGCCATGTATTCTCTTTCTTCATCCGTTTGAAGGGATTGATCCTTGGATAAGCAAAAGTGGCTAGCCAAGGGTGTGATGACTTGCTTGGCATCGCCCATATTGAATATATGTAAAACACAATTGATGTACTCTACTCGAGATAACTGCAATAACTTTTTTTGTTTATCTCTTGTTATTTGCATTCTAAGAATTTTTTTTGCTGGACCCAAGTCTTTTATGTCAAATTGTTTTGACAATTGCTGCTTCAACCTTTTGATATCATCCATATCTAAACCTGCTACTAATATATCATCGACATAAAGCAATAAAATGATATAACTGGACTTATATTTCTTGAAGTAGCAACAATGGTCGGCATTAAACTTCTGAAAACCTTCCTTATGCATGAAATCGTCAAAATTTTTGTACCACTTTTCTTGGGACTTGTTTCAGACCATACAAACTCTTCTTAAGTCTGCATACTATGTTTTCCTTCTCTTTTTTTGAGAAACCTTTCTTGATCACTAATATGCATATATACTACATAGCCAAAAACTTTTAGATGTGATAATTTTATCTCTTTTGGACTTCATACCTCATCTGGTATTTTGTGCTATAATGGAACCGATGGTCCTCAATTAATTAAGTTGTTGTGTTGACTGTTTTTGTCTAGAATTGTTTCAGTAGACCTGACTGTATACAAATAGTTATGGCTATTTTTGTCAATGTTCGTTTCATATGTTCAGCTATGTCATTGTGTTGAGGTGTGCCTAGCACAGTTCTCTCCATTTTGATATTGTGCTCATAGCAGAACTTCTTAAATCTGGTGTCTTCATCTTCACCACCATTGTCGGTTTTGAACTTTTTGATCTTTAGACCTATCTCATTTTCAACCATAATTTTCCATCTCCTGAAAGCCTCAAACACTTCAGACTTATGCTTTAGGAAGTAAACACATACCATTTGAGAGTGATCATCGATGAAAGTCACTAAGTAGTATTTTCCACCAATGGTTGAGACAGTCATTGGTCCCCAAACATCATAGTGAATGGACTCTAGCCTTTGTTTCTTTGGAGTTCTGCCAAGATGACTCTTTTCTACTTTTCAAGTATGTAATCTTCACATATGTCTATTTCCACTGACTGTAGACTTGGAAGTTTTCCCTTCGAATGCATAATCTTCATCGCTTTTTTACTCATATGACCTAGTTTTTGGTATCATTGATTGGGATTTTCATTTCTAGCTACAACTATGATCGAACAACATGCTTCTGATGTCATGTAAAGAGTGTCATTTTTTTTTGCCTTGAGCAACCGTCATTGCACCCTTTGAATTTCTCCAATCATCATTATGGAAAATCATAGTTTAGTCTTCCCTAACAAACTGCCCTATTGAGATTAAGTTCTTTCTTAAGTCGAGAATATATCTAACATCATTCTTAAGTCGTTACATAAAAGGTACCTTTATTGTAATCCATTTACTGAGGCTAAATTTCCTGTAATCAAGCTCCCAAATGTCATCAACTACACTATAATATGACATCGTAGCATCTATTGGCATGGTTTCTTTAGCACTAGAAAATTCTCGTGATGAAGCTACCAAAGTAACTCCACTATTTTGCATTGTGCTTTTGTCATCATGACGTTTAGTGTAAAAGGTATATCCGTTGATGTCATATCCTTCATAAGACCGTATATTCAACCCAGGGCCATAGGCTAACCATTTATGGTATCAGTTACATCTTTTGGCACTTCTGATAATTGACACATCACTCGGTCTTTAAACCATCCAATAAAAGAACTATTATGTTCATTTGCCAACCATATTTCACCTTTGGATGGATTTAGACGCCTTAAAATGGACATGTGCTCTTTTAAATATGGATAAACTTGTGTAAAGTGGTGCAACACAATGAGATGTGCTTTCTCACGCATCTGAACACTGGGTAATAACATTTTAAATTTAATTGTTCCTTTACCTCTAAGTCTTCCCTCGTGATAAGACTTAGGAATGCCAATAGGTTTAATACCTGATAAGTAGTTTGTGCCAATTTCAATACCCTATTCAACCGAGTAACCTTTAATAATACTACCTTCAGGTCGATATCGGTTCCTCACATACCCTATTAAGATACTCATGAATCTCTCAAAAGGAAACATATACATCAAATACACCGGACTGCACAATTTAATCTATCTCACAAGATGAACAACCAAATGCACTATTATGTCAAAAAATGAAAGTGGAAAATACATTTCAATTTGGCATAAAGTAGCAACAATATTGGCTTGCAACTCATCCAAATTCTCTAGATAAATGACCTTACAACAAATTGTATTGAAGAAAAAACAAAGTCTTGTAATAACATTCCTCATATGATTCGGTAGTATTCCTCGAATTGCTATCGATAAAAATTATTGCATCAAAACATGACAAATCATGAGACTTCATACCTATCAACTTCAATTCTTTCATTGACACAAGACTTCTAATATTTGATGAAAATCCATATGGAACTTTAACACCATAAAAACACTCATAAAAGTTTGTTTTCTCTTTTTTAGACAACGTATAACAAGCTGAGGGAAGATATATTCGTTTCCCTATATCTTGAGGTGCTAACTCCATCCGTATGCCCATTTCTAACATGTCATTTCTTACTTTGATACCATCTTTTGTTTTTCCCGGTATATTCAACAATGTCTCTATTATAGCATCACAAACATTTTTTTTCACGTGCATAACATCAATACAATGATGAACTGGTAAGTATTCCTAATATGGAAGATCCCATAATATAGATATCTTTTTCTAAGGACCCTTTTGAGCAGGTTTAAAAGGTTTACCAAATGTCCAATGACTCATATAAATATTTTTCTGGCAATGATTTAAATGTTTGTCCATTGTGTTGTCCTCACAAATCGGACACGTTTTTTCTCCTTTCAAGGTGTACCCAGATAAGTTATCATAAGCCGGAAAATCATTTATAGTGCAAAATATCATGACATGTAAGGTAAACATGCTTTCACTGTAAGCATCATACACTGGCACACCTTCATCCCACAACAGTTTCAAATCATCAATAAGTGGTGCAAGGTAAACATCAATATCATTTCTCGGTTGTTTAGGTCCTAATATCAACAATGACAACATAATATACTTACGCTTCATAGTCAGCCAAGGAGGCAGATTGTAAACCACAAGAAGAACTGGCCATGTACTATGTTTACTACTGAGTGTGCAATTGCGGTTGATTCCATTCGTACAAAGTCCAAGCCTCAGATTCCTAACTTCACCACCAAATTCTGGGAACGTTCTATCAATTGTTCTGCATTAAGGAGAATCTACAGGATGTCTAAGTTTTCCATCATGTTTTCTGCCTTCTGCATGCCACCTTAAGTTTTTTGCATCTTTTGCATTTGCAAACAGGCGTTTGAATCTTGGTATTATAGGTAAATACCATAATACTTTAATTGGATGCCCTTTTATCCTCAGAAGAAACTTTCCCACGTTTCTAGCGTGATGCTCCACACCTTGGACACTCATGCAAGTCCTTATATTCATTTTGGTATAATACACAATCATTTGGACATGCATGTATCTTCTTATATTCCATACCCATGGGACACAACATTTTCTTAGCCTCATATGTAGATGTGGGAAGCTCATTTCCCTCCGAAAGCATGTCTTGCAACAATTCTAATAGTGTCGTGAAACTATTATCACTCCATCCATTTTTTTTCTTTCATGTTACAGAGTTTAAAAACAGCTGACAATTTTGTGAAATTACTGCAACCGGGATAAAAGGTTTATCAGCATTGTTTAACAATCTCTGAAGGTATTCCATCCTTTCCATAAAATATTTTATATCATCTATCATCCCATCTACATGGTCATTCTTTTCATCATCAATGTTATTTTCTTCTTGCTGATCAAATTCATTATTATTAGAACGTGTCCCAATTAAAACACTCTCACCATGCCATATCCACCATGTGTAACCTTCTTTTATTATATAAGATTTAACTATATGAACATCTTGAAATTTTTTCATGTTCTTACAATCAACACAAGGACATACAATCATTTCTTATCTTTCCCTTATTTGCTTTTCCTCCACAATTCTAATAAATTCTGCAACTCCATTCAAATATTCAAATGTAGTGCGTCTACCATACATCCAACTTCGATCCATATCTAACCACACGAAAAAGGTTCAATATATATAAGCCTTATTGCTTTTTCATCAGGAGAAACATTATATATAATATCCTTAAACATCTAATGAGTAAATCTTGAATGGGTATTGATGATTTTGAATCCATTGTTGATTGAAAATATCGGTTTCATTTCATTGCTAAACTGTTAATGCAATTACCTAGAAATATAATGTGCTAAAGCATGGCTTTATTATTTATTTATTTTTTTTAACAAAAATCAATTTTGCATTTATAAAGATGGCAAATATCATTTTCAGGAAAAGGTTAAAGTTTATTATTTCATTTTAATACAATTTGATCACATTAAATGATTTTGTTTTTATGTTTTTGCCTCAATGTTACATTTCCCTACCTCTCTACTATAACAAAAAAGCACATATTTGACTGGCTCACAGCCTAATGAACACATGCATAGGTACATCTAGTTTTTAACATCACAGTTCCTAGTGTAAGTCCCTGCAACTCTTCCTAATGAATTGTTTATATCCCGAAATAAACAGTCCTTCATATGGATGCCAAAATTAATCCAATGATCTTAAGTCCTTTTCTGAGGAATAACTTTTAATTCCCAACATGCACTACAACTCATGCTTCATTGAAACTTTAATCCCTAATCACAATTCAATTTTATTTGAAAACTAGCTGTTTAAAGGTAACCACCATTACCATTTGAACCAACAGCAATAAAGAACACTCATGAAGAATGTGCACCGATCAATTTTTTTTTGTTTTTGAGAGAGAATTGAATAAACCTAAGAACTTAAAATTGATTATCACCACTTTTTTTAGAGCCTAAGAACTTACGGCCTACTTAGCATTTGATTATCACCACTTTTTTTTTAATTATTATTATCTGGGAATGGAGAATATTTGTCCACCTAAGGTGGGGATGGATCTCGAACTTAAAATTCTTCATTAGAGACAAATCTCCATACGCCATGGGGCAGAAGCCTTGGCCTGATTATCATTGCTTAATTATAGAGATAAGCAATTTTGACCTTAAATTATGCAAATTTGTGTAAATCTATTACTCAAAATTTTATTTTTATTCCTCAAAAGTGGCTAAATATAGCCCAACTGAGATAATGGTGATGGAACTTATCAAAGGATTTCTGAAGTTAATGAACCTTCAAATCACAATAAACATATATATAGTACTGTTTGAGACGAAAAATGAAAAGATGTGCTATTATATTATAACAGACATATATTATATAGAATATGCGTTTGTCATTTAATAAAAACAGACGTCTAAATTTTATATGACTGACATTTATATTAACATATGCATACAACAAGTAACATATTTACAAAAATGTTACCGCCTTCATTTTAAGCGTCTGTCATTTACACAACAGACATATATAACATTTAACTTAAAATAGTTATTGTGCTTGTGTGTCCTTGTCGAACTCCTATATCATGCACTAAATGATTCTTAGGTAGTGTAAAGAGACCAATAAAACATTAGTGATGTGTATGTAATTATTGGTCTTCAATATTTTGACCAGAGTATAGCTTTCAACATGAATTATTATTATTATAATATTGGGTAATTTTGAAATGCTTTAGCTAATATGTGATCACTAAAAGGTTATTGAATTAGTTCAGTTTCTTTGTTTATGCATAATACTTGAATGAGTGTTTATAACAATAACTAGTCATTTTATATAGTAACATCTTAATAATGAACTCAAAAATGAAAGATGACTATATATTTATTTAGATAGATTATCACACTCACAATTTAAAATGGTTGTGGAATTAATTTTACAAGACAATAGCTTTTTCTAGTGTTTTTAGCACAAACTAGTCATTTTCAAATTTTATGAAAACAACGATATCTCAATAAAGAACATAAAAATGAAAGATGCAACATACATAATTAGAAATATATCACACTCACATTTTAAAATGGTTATTGAATTAATTTAAAAAGATGATTGCTTTTTCTAGTGCTTATAACCAGAATTAGTAATTTTTAAAATTTATAAAAGCAGTCTTAAAAATGATCCCAAAAATGGAAGGTGACCACATATATAATTTGGTAAACATCACATTCTTATCTCCAAACAATTGTTGAATTAATTTTACACGATAGTAACTTCTCGTAGTGTTGTAACACCTTTTGATATAATTAAAAATAATTTTAATTATAGTAAAAGATGTTATGATGCACATAAGTTAAAATGTTACAAATTTAAAATTTTTTATATACTATGACTATGATGACTTAAACAAACTAAAATATTATTAAAAACTTGAATAAAATTAAAGATAAATACATAAATCAAACGGACAACATTAGCTCAAAATTTATATAAAATGAGTAGTTATAAAACTACATATTTTTGAAATACAGCATGTAAAACTATAATTATCCTAATCCATAAAACAATCAAAAAAGACAATTGTATATTACCCACGCCAAGTGTATATCCAAGACTCTGATCATTTAGCATTCTCCTCTGTCGATCATCTCCTAAGCTCCAAACCTGTACATGAAAAGTTCATACGTTAAGCAACTCATGCCTAGTGGTACATAATAATATGAAAATACATCATACAATAAATATATAATATGCATGATATACTCACTGAGCTACTATAATGACTTACCTTTGCCCACCTTACTCATAACTAGACTAAAATAGATATGAGTACTCTACGGCTCTTACTAAAGCCAAAAATAATCTACCAAGAAAGCTCTCATGTCTTACTTCTGAACCTTTAAATATAACTCACTGAGAAAGTTATCATTACTTACATATGAGCCTTCAAATATATTAACATAAATCAACTAAAGAAAAACGAGAGCACGGAATAGCTATGAGGGAAACCTATCTAGTAAAACCCTGAGCCTTTTAAATATCTCGTTAGTTTTCAAAATATCTCAATCGTGACAAATATTAATTATCCGGTACCGATCTCTCCACTTAATGACATGTCATCTATTATAACTCTAGTCCTAATCAGAGTATTGGGCTTAAAATTTCACAACACATACCACATATGTTTTTATATTATCTATATTCCATATTTTACAAATACACCATGATTCCCACAATCACTTCCACAATATGTATTTTTATATCATGCTATAAGCATATAACTGAGGCATACCGCCTCACAATGAATCAATTTTGATTCACATGCAAACATACAAGTTTTTCAACATAAACAGTTTTACGTTCATGAATAATCTTTTATGGCCTTGAAGCAATACTTCACAGGAAGTCTCCCCATGAAGTAAGTCATGATTTAACCCGTGAATCAGCACACGTTCATGGCTATGATCTTCCTTTCATGGACATGAACCAAACTATGAAGCTACTCGTGAATGGGTTTGCTTCAACAACAAAAATTCATTTTCACGACCTTCACGCTCGTGACCCCATCCTTCACAACTGTGAATTTGGAAATTTTTCCAGAAAATAGAGCATCACAACTTCATGTCATTCTCACATGTAATATTTTCTATGGTTGACTAATGTCAACTACCTTATCAACATTTAAGTATGCATTTAAATCATTTATGACAACCATATATTTCCTAATCATCAATATTAGTCAGAATAACTCATCAAATATTTCAATCTAACCATGTTCATACAAGTTTCCATTATGCATATTAACCCCACATTTTATCATTTAACTACTCACTGATTATTTACATTATGTATTTAAATCAAATAACATAGAAATATCAATTAATTGCCTTAAGTGTTGTTATATACAAACCTTACACCCAGGATAAAAGATTAGTTAAAGCTTGAGCTCTTCAAGCTTGTTCTCTCTCTTGAAATGGACTCTCAGCTCTTCTACTAGATCCTAGCAAGATGAAAACATCCTCTTATATTTTGGAACTTAAACCAATGCCAGAAATATAAAAATTAAACTCTTCTTTCAACATTCCCAAGGTCCTTCTCTCACTCTTCCCTTTCACTTTAACCTCAAGAAATTTGATCTTCGAAGCTTCCACAATGGAGAGAGATAGAGTCTGAAGGAAAAAAATGCAAAAAGGCATGTTATGCTGGTTAACATGGAGTGAGGAAAAGATTTAAAGGTATGATAGAAAGAAAAATGTGGCTGCCTCACCTACTCTGCTTGCCCAAGCTTCACAGTCGTGACTCATCTTTCATGAGTGTGAGCCTCTCTCCTTCACGGTAGGGTTATGAAGAAACTTTTCATAGCCATGAAGAACTCTATCACGGCTGCTAACTAAAATCTAATATTCACGGTCGTAACACCCATTGTCATGGATATGAAACAACAAATTTCATCAACCCCTTTAACTTTCAAACTTCACTTAAACCCCAACTTTCACTAACTAAGAACATAACTTATAGGCTTTAATTACGAGTATTGTAAGTGTTTATAACAAGAACTAGTCATATTTCAAATTTCTAAAAATAGCAACATCTTATTAATGTAAACAAAAATAAAAAAAGGCTCTATAGATAAAGAGAAAGATATCACTCTCACATTTAAAAAAGTTATTGAATTAATTTTACAGTACAATAGCTTTTTTAGTGTTTATAATAAGAACTAGTAATTTTCGATTTTATAAAAATAACAACATCTTAATAATAAACACAAAAAGGAAATATGACTGTAATGGCCCACTTATATATTAGGGATAATCTCACATATATAAGAAGGATGTCACAAGTTTAACTCGATAAATCTGTTCGAATTAAAACTTTTTCATTTTAAATAATTTAATCTATTTATTTATATTGGTTTATGCAAGTCGTTCTAATTAACAATATATATTTATCATTATATTGTATACACATATGGCACCCGATTATATTACATAATTATTTACATATACAATATTAACATATGAGACATGTCTACTACAAACCATATACATGGTCAAACTAAAATTAATAATAAAATAATAGGTAACCAACCCTCTAACTACGTCTTTTGTATCTCTGCTGATATGAGCTTGGATTTCTTCTTGATCAACTTCACTATCTACTAGGGGTGTAAACGACTCAAGCTACTCGTGAGATACTCGAGATCGATTCGAAAAATACTCGAATTCGACTAGGAGTTAATCGAGTCAAACTTGAGCTCAAGTAGCTCGAGTAGTTAGTCGAATCAAGTTCGAGTATCATAATACTCAGCTCGTAAGACTCGCGAGCTTAATCGAGCTTAATCGAGTTCAATTAAATTACATTTATACCTTTATAATCGAGCTTAATCGATCTTAATCGAGTATATTTTTTATTAATTTTTTATTTATTCGAGCTTTATCGAGTCGAGTTCGAGTAGTTCAAATTTTTATCGAGTCGAGTTTCGAACATTAAAAAAAAAGCTCGATCGAGCACGAGTTTCGAGTATTTTAATCGAGTCGAGCTCGAGCCTGACACTGTGTCGACTCGACTCGACTCAATTACACCCCTACTATCTACTAGCTACAGCTTTAATTCCTGCGTGAGAAGAACCCACTCTAAGCTATCTCTAGCTTAGTGATACATATAAGTATTAAAGTTTTCTCCAGACAGTCAGACAAATGCATGTCTTAAATAAAATCATGGCATATCAAATTTTGTTATATATTTGTCATATAAAATAAATAAATACATAATATAAAAGAATAAACATAATAATCTTATTCAATAATTAAATTTGCACCACCACATGTAAGCATTTTACACTTTGTTACTTACATCAATTAATAAAATTTCATATTTTATGCTATGATTTATTAGCCTAAAATCTCGTTCCCGGACTGTCCGGATACAGGGCGTGAAATAGGGGCGCTTGCAAAGCTTAAGCCACCCTACTCACTATAATTTCAAGTCAAGGGCGCTCCCAGAGCTTAAGCCACTTTGACTGAATATAATCATGTCATCTATGTGTAATCAGGATTAAGGGCGCTCCCAGATCTTAAGCCACCCTGTCCCTAAATCATATCCATATCAGTACCATAACTTCCCTATAATAGTGTACCATCTATCCTATGTCAGTTCTCAGGCAGAAAAATGGGCAATTAACAACATTAATTACTTGTTTTTATAACCAATACTCATTTCATGTTAACATAATCATATACTCACAATGTATTTCAATACCATGTAATAGCATGATATTTTATCAAATATTAGCATAATATTAAATTAATAGTTAATAATATTTCTATAATTTTAAAACATGTCATAATATAATATTTCATTATTGTGACAAATAATTTATGTCATGCACACACAATCATGCACAAGGGGCAAACTAGAATACATATATATACAAACCTTGATAGTATTTTTCTTTTCCAAAATATAAACTCAAAGATTATTCACTTTTGTTATTCTTCTTCTTGTTGAGATCCTAATTCAAAAATATAAATAATTAATACCTTGATAAAATATTTATTCTAAATATAGTTTAAATAAATAACTACAATTTCTTTTAAGCTGGAACAGAACCTCTTAGGGCTGTTTGATTAATAACTTTTTCTACACTTATCCAATTTATATGATTATTAATCCTAATTAAATTCAATATGTAAAACTAAAACATATTAAAATTTCATAATTTTTTAATTATTACATAACTTTTGGTATAATTTTAAATATTACTCTGTTTTCTGTCCCTATGCAGTTTCGGGATACCTTATTTAAAAATTCATATCTTTCAATGTGTAGTTTGAATTATTATGAAACTTTTTATACAATTATATAAGTTAATTTGGAACATCGTTCATGTTTACCTCATTTCCATATTCGGTCTCTAAAGTTCTCAAATACTGGAGGATCTATAACTAGTTTAATATAAAGTATCAATCCGACCAGTTCAATTTTTCAGCTCATAACTTACCTAATACATGACATTTTAAGGTGAAACTTTTACAGAAACTTAGATAAGACACATAAATAAAACTTTTATGTTTTTAGCTTTGGCTAATTCTGCAGTGACCGCACCTCTGCACCCGAAACCGCACGTGCCCGGATAAGGAAGCGTTGCCGCCTGTCTTTCTCATACTTCATTTTTTTTTTTACTCATGTATATATGGATATAAATAAAAATTAGAGTATAATTTATTTACATAAAATAGTAATTTATAACATCAGAGTAATTCTTAACAAATTTTAAAAGTAAGTTTTACAAACTCAAACATTTCTTTAAAATAAAAGTCAAATACAAAAGTTTCAAAACTTGTAACCCACTGTCTCAAGATTCGGCTGCTTTACTTGAATGGGATCACCGCTTGCTTTATCTAGCGTCTTTAGCTACCTCTCTATATCTGCATGGAAATTAAACTCCACGCTAAGCTCTAAGCTTAGTGGTGCATATAAAGAAGGCAATATACTATATCATGTAACAAGCATTAACAATTATCATTTTGTGCATTAAAATGTTTGCATGCATGACTATCAACATATTCCTATTTCATACAAGTATAAATGTCATGCTCATATATACAATGTTATTTCCACTTATATTTAATGACAAGGTATTCTGTAAATCTCTTTATCATTATATTTCAATCTCATATCATCATCATTTTCTTATTCTTTCTTTTTCTTATTTTTCCGACATATCCTCATTATCTTGCCCACATTACTCTAAATTTTTGGACTGACTGGATATGGGTTATGGATCAGGAGCGCTCACACAAGCTTATGCCACCCTGTCCACTATCTGGCTCATAAGAGCTTCTCAAATCAATAGCGCTCACACAAGCTTATGCCACATTGATTGAGTATAATTTCATCATAGATGAATAACCGGATCAAGGCCGCTCACACAAGCTTATGACACCTTATCCTCATTTATATGTGCTCCTCGGAGCTTTCTCAAGTCAGTAGCGCTCACACAAACTTTAGCCACACTGACTGAGCATCTTAGACCAATGGCGCTCACACAAGCTTTAGCCACATTGGTTGAGGTATAGTACGGTACTGTTTGCCCCCTTAATGACATGTCATCTATCCTGATTCTAGTCCGCAAGTAGAGTAATAGGCTTCTTTATATTTTCACATCAATCATAATTTCTCAAATTTCAACACATCCATTTTTCTCATATTTATCAACATCTCAATTTTCTTATTTTGCAAACATATAGTCATACTCATACATCTTTTCATTCATTTACTAGATTCATCAACATTCTCATGTTTATCATCTGCATCAGATTTCATATATTATCCATGACAATTCATTTTTCTACATCAATTCATTTTTCTATATCACAACATATCACATTCTCACATTAATATATATATATATATACATACATATATCCATATCCATATCATTCTTATTTTGCTAGATAGACAATAACTTTCATTTACTTACCTGAATTCCTCATTTAATAACCACATTCATAATTTCAAATATAGAGCATTCGCGGCCGTGATTACTACTTTCACGCCCGTAATCCCAAGCCGTGAACGCTACTGGAATGAATCGCCCAAAAGCATTCACGGTCATGATTACTCATTCACGCCCATGAATACGTTCACTGCCGTGATTCCAACCCGTGAACGCTTCTGGAATGAATAGTACCATTTCCACCCAGAAATTCACAACCGTGACACAATCAGTCACAACTGTGAACCCTCAAGTTCACGCCCGTGACTCAATAATCACACCCATGACTTTCAGCAGGAAATCTGCATATTCACATTTCATTCATTCTAACATCATCCAAATCATACCAAATTCTATTTCATGCATTTCTAAGGTTCTTTACTCCACTTATTACTTTCCAATACATGTAAATGTCTTGATCATACAAGATTCTCTAACATGCATCCTTAATTCAATGTCACAATTATCTCATTCATATATGTCTAAACCTATGGTTTCATGCCATAATCATCATCATTCTTGAAATTGCATTTATCTAAAATCATGTTCAGCATGCATTATTTCAAACAAAAATAGGGTATTGCCTTAAATTATGCACAAATCTTAATCTTTCTCCTTCACTCTTTTAGGTAGCTTTCTCTTTTCTTTTGCTCCTTAGAGCTTGTTCCTTGTCATTTGGAACTCCTATAACATCATAAATCATTATTTCCATATGATTTTCTCAAGACCCTAACTCTCTTTCTCTCTTTCAAAACCCTAGTTTCTCTCTCTTTCCATATAAGTCTTAGATGAGCTCAAAATTCGAACTTCCTTTAGAAAAGATGAAGAAGAAGAAGAAGAAATACTTCTTACCTTACACTTTTCTTCACTTGATCACCACTTTGGAGATTTTCTCTCTCTACCAAACTTGATTTTTCTTCCTATTTCTTGTTCTTTCCAGCTTCCTTATGAGTTATGGAACATGAAAATCACCTTGTCTTGCTCTTTCCCTTCTCTTCCCTTCCTTTCTCTCTCTAGAATCAAGGTGAGCTATGGAGGAAAATTATGCCTGGCGTGACTGGTAAAGAAAAGAGAGAAGGAGCAGAAAATGAAGAGAAAAAGAAGAAGAAAAGAAAGCCTTAAATAGGGTACCCAAAAAGTCTTTATGTGGGACCCATCATTTGACCATTTTCTCCCAATTTTACACTTAATCAATATTAATCATCTTCCTTTAATATCATGGCCGGCCAACACTATCAAAATGTACCCAAAATTAATATGTTGATTATCAATTAATCTCATTAATCTTCCAATTTTTGGTAATTTGCAATTTGACCACAAAACTTATCAAATTTTGCAAATTAGTCCTTTACCGTAAATCAACTTCTTTAAACTCTATAATCACTTATTTAGGCATTTATTATTTAATTTAACCATTTCTTAATCAATTTTTTTGTTAAAATCCGAATTTAGACTCCGATCGATCAAATGCGTCAACTTCGCAACACGTGCGACTCGAAACCTAAATTAGCGGATATTACATTATTTCCCTCTTAAAATAATTTCGTCCTCAAAATTTAACTGTTCATTCGGGGTTGAACAACTGGAGATACAGTTTCTTCATTACTTCTTCACTTTCCCAAGTGGCTTCTTCAACTGTATGATTCCACCACCAAACTTTAACTAGAGGAACTCTCTTGTTCCGAAGAACTTTCTCTTCATATGCTATTATAGCCACTGGTCCTTCCTCATAATACATATCTATTTGAACCTCTATTTCCTCAATTGGTATGATATGGGTTAGGTCTGAACGATAAGAGGTAAATGTCGATCCCAAATTCCCTCAACTTCAAGTACACAACATCTTATCATATCCTCTAGAAACTGTATAACTCACTCTGACTGTCCATCCGTTTGCGGATGAAATGCCGTGCTAAAATTTAGTCGAGTTCCCAAAGCCTGTTGTAGACTCTTCCAGAACTGCGACGTAAACCTGGGATCTTTGTCAGAGATGATAGATACAGGCATTCCATAAAGTCTCACTATCTCATTCATATAAATCTCAGCCAGTTTGTTCAAAGTATAGTCCATTCAGACTAGTAGAAAATGTGTTGACTTCGTCAATCGATCCACTATTACCCACACTGCATCATGCTTTCTCTGAGTTACCGGTAAACCAGACACAAAATTCATCGTGATCCTCTCCCACTTCCATTCTGGTATGGGAATCGATTGTAGTAATCATGTGGGTAATTGATGCTCAACTTTCACTTGCTGACAGATTAGACATTCAGCAACGTATTCAGTGATATCCTTTTTCATCCCCAACCACCAATATTGTCCTTTCAAATCTTGGTACATCTTGTTCTCACCTGGGCACATAAATCCGGTTCTTGAAATACACAGTACCATCTTATGTTAAAGAAAATTCTGACTTTTCTCCATTTTTCAAGGCTTCGACCATCTTTACTAACTTCTCATCTTGTTTTTGGACATCTTTAATTCTTTGAATCAATGTGGATTCCACTCGCATCTCAGCTAAAATCTTTCTACTTAGTGCATCTGCAACCACGTTAGCCTTTCCTAGATGGTAGTCTATCACACAATCATAGTCTTTAATCAATTCCAACCATCTTCGTTGCCTCTGATTCAACTCTTTCTGTGAAGGAAGATACTTAAGACTCTTGTGGTCTGTATAAATGTAGCATCTTTCTCCATACAAATAATGTCTCCAAATCTTAAGAGCAAAAACTATCGCTGCAAGCTCTAAATCATGCGTCAGATAGTTAAGTTCATGAGGCTTAAGTTGTCTGGAGGCATATGCAATCACTTTTCCCTCTTACATAAGAACACATCCTAGCCCATTGTGACTTGCATCACTATACACAACATAATCTTTTCCTGGAGTAGGTTGAGTCAAAACTGGTGCTTCAGTCAATATTGCCTTCAATTGATCAAAACTTGTTTGACATTTATCTGTCCATTCAAAACAGACCTCTTTTCGCAGTAGTTGTGTTAATGGATTCACTATAGATAAAAATCCTTTCACAAATCTCCTATAGTATCCGGCTAATCCAAGAAAACTTCTCACTTCTGTCACATTTCGAGGTGGTTTCCAATTAAGAATAGCCTCGATTTTACTAGGATCAACTCAAATACCTTCTGCTAAAATTACATGACCCAGAAAACTAACTGCTTCTAACCAAAATTCACACTTAGATAGCTTTGCATACAATTGTTTCTCCTTCAAAGTTTGCAATACTTTTCTAAGATGTTGGTCATGTTCTACTCGATCTCTTGAATAGACAAGAATATCATCAATGAATACAACTACAAATTGATCAATATATGGCCTGAACATTCGGTTCATCAGGTCCATAAAAACTACTGGCGCATTCGTCAATCCAAATGGCATCACCAAGAACTCATAATGACCATAACGAGTCCTGAATGTCATCTTAGATATATCTGACTCTTTGATCTTCAATTGATGATACCCCGATCGAAGATCTATCTTTGAAAATATACTTGCACCTTCAGCTGATCAAATAAATCATCAATCCTAGGCAATGGGTATTTATTCTTAACAGTAACCCTATTAAATTGTCTGTAGTCAATACAAAGACGTAAGGTACCGTCTTTCTTCTTCACAAATAGTACTAGAGCACCCCATAGAGATACACTAGGTCGTATAAATCCTTTATCTAACATTTCTTGTAACTGTATCTTCAATTCTTTCAATTCTATGGGTGTCATCCTATATGGTGTAACAGATATAGGAGCGGTGCCAGGTACTAATTCAATAGCAAACTCTATCTCTCGATCAGGTGGTAGTCCTGGTAACTCCTCAGGAAATACATCAGAAAACTCACTAACAGTTGGGATGTCAGCCAACTTTGGACTTTTCTTTCGGGTGTCAATCACATACGCTAAGTAAGTCTCACATCCCTTATTGATGAGTTTTTGAGCTTTCAACGCTGATATCACATTATCTGGATATCCTCTATACTCACCCATCACTACTAGCTCTTCTTGTTCTGAAACTTTAATTCTCATCTGCCTCTTTCCACAATCTATTATCACCCCATGGCAAGCTAGCTAATCCATTCCCAAGATCACATCGAACTCGCGGAATGGTAGCTCTATTAGATTTGCTGGAAATTGTCTGCCTTGAATTTCGACTGGGCAACCTCTAAACACTTTACTAACCCGCACATTGTGTCCTAACGGGTTAGTCACACAAATCTCATATTCTAGAGTCTCCGGTTTTAGACCCTCTCGACCCGATGGTGGTGTGCATATCTATGAGTGTGTTCACCTAGGGTCTATCAATGCATGTATACAAGAGCCAAAGAGAAGGAATTTACCCGCTATGACATCAGGTGCATCCTGCTCCTCTCGGCCTCACATGACATAAGCTCTTGCTGGAGCAGCTCTACTGCCTTCAAGTCTCTCCACTATATCTGATCTGAACTGGCTTGGCCCTGCATGGCCTCATCTTCCTTGTCCTCTGCCTTGTCCCATAGTCTGTATTGGTACTGACTCAACACTCCCTGAACCTCTGCCAAACTGTAGCAATAGACAATCTCTTTTAATATGATTCTTGGAGCCGCATCTCATGCACGCTCCTGTCATCAACCAACACTCTCCTTGATGCAAACGACCACAATGCTGACACACCGGTAAAGTGGTAAACCTACGGGATGCCTGTGTCGGTGCACTGGTTGCCGATGAAGTAGATCTTACAGGTTGTCCCCATCTATAAGAATGAAATCTGCTGGAACTCCCAGCCTGGAATCGGCCACCAAAAGATCTGGCTCTTTTGCCATTAGACTGTACTCCACTTGATTGTGGCGCTGGTCTACTAACCTCACTAATCTGTACTGGTTGTTGTGTTGCCAGGACTCTTTCAACTATTCTAGTATATGCTAATAAATTAGGGAAACTCATCAGTCGTAGGGCTGAAACTTGTAACTTGATCGTATCTCTTAATCCATCTTCAAATCGTCGGCACTTATCTGCCTCAGTGGATACAATACCATCAGCATACTTGCAAAGATGAGTGAATTCTCTCTCATATTTTGTTACAGACATATCCCTCTATTTTAACATCAGAAACTCTTTCTTCTTATCATCTGTGTAAATAGGAGGAATATGTTGCTCCTTAAACTTCTCTAGAAAGAATTCTCATGTCATAGGGTTAGGAGCCTCTGTACTCTGTGATTCAGATCGCCACCAATCATATGCATGCTCCTGTAGCAAAGATACTGCATATTCATATTTCTGTTCATCTATGCAGTGCAGTTGATTAAATACTCGCTCTGCTCGTTCCAACCAAAATTCTGCCACTGAGGGGTCATCTTCCCGTTTACCATAGAAATCAGATGCTCCTAATTTCTTCAGTCTCTCAAATTGTAATCCAGACGAATCTGATCGTGATGCTCTCTGTAGCAAATCTATCATATTTCTCATGGGCTCAGTCTGACCCATATTAATAGCTGAATGTTCACGAAGTGAGCTGGCACTAGATCTCGGTGCCGCAGCTCGACGACGATTTGGTTGCGACAAAGCTCTTGCCTCTGAGGGCTCATTACTCTCAGCTTCTTCTATTACTATTCGTCTTGATCCTGAAGCCATATCCTACTTATAACATAAAGACAACGACCTAATCAATAAAGCAGCAACTCCAAAAACAATGCAATAGTGGGTACATTTAAGAAAAACATTTTCAAAATTCACTTTAAAATCCAAACCGGCTTTAATATTAATATCCAGAAACACCTAACCATGCTCAGATACCAAAAACTGCAACGACCGCACCTCTTCACCTGAAACCGCATATGCCCGAATAAGGAAGTGCTGCCGCCTGTCTTTCTTATACTTCATATTTTTTTTACTCATGTATATATGGATATAAATAAAAATCAGAGTATAATTTATTTACATAAATAGTAATTTTTAACATCAGAGTAATTCTTAACAAACTTTAAAAGTAAGTTTTACAAACTTAAACATTTCTTTAATATAAAAGTCAAATATAAAAGTTTCAAAACTTGTAACCCACTGTCTCAAGATTCGGCTGTTTTACTTGAATGGGATCACCGCTTGCTTTATCTAGCATCTTCAACTACCTCTCTATATCTGCATGGAAATTAAACTCCACGCTAAGCTCTAAGCTTAGTGGTGCATATAAAGAAGGCAATATACTATATCATGCAACAAGCATTAATAATTATCATTTTGTCCATTAAAATGTTTGCATGAATGACTATCAACATATTCCTATTTCATACAAGTATAAATGTCATGCTTATATATACAATGTTATTTCCACTTATCTTTAATGGCAAGGTATTCTGTAAATCTCTTTATCATTACATTTCAATCTCATATGATCATAATTTTCTTATTCTTTCTTTTTCTTATTTTTCCGACATATCCTCATTATCTTGCCCAGATCACTCTAAATTTTTGGACTGACTGGATACGGGTTATGGATCAGGAGCGCTCATGCAAGCTTATGCCACCCTGTCCACTATATGGCTCATAAGAGCTTCTCAAATCAATGGCGCTCACACAAGCTTATGACATATTGATTGAGTATAATTTCATCATAGATGAATAACCGGATCAAAGTCGCTCACACAAACTTATGACACATTGTCCTCATTTATTTGTGCTCATCGGAGCTTTCTCAAGTCAGTAGCGCTCACACAAGCTTTAGCCACACTGACTGAGCATCCTAGACCAATGGCGCTCACACAAGCTTTAGCCATATTGGTTGAGGTATAGTACGGTACTGTCCGCCCCCTTAATGACATGTAATCTATCCTGATTCTAGTCCGCAAGTAGAGTAATGGGCTTCTTTATATTTTCACATCAATCATAATTTCTCAAATTTCAACACATCCATTTTTCTCATATTTATCAACATCTCAATTTTCTTATTTTGCAAACATATAGTAATACTCATACATTTTTTCATTCATTTACTAGATTCATCAATATTCTCATGTTTATCATCTGCATCAGATTTCATATATTATCCATGACAATTCATTTTTCTACATCAATTCATTTTTCTATATCACAACATATCACATTCTCACATTAATATATATATATATATATATATATATATATATATATATATATATATATATATATATATACACATATATCCATATCCATATCATTCTTATTTTGCTGGATAGACAATAACTTTCATTTACTTACCTGAATTCCTCATTTAATAACCACATTCATAATTTCAAATATAGAGCATTCGCGGCCGTGATTACTACTTTCACGCCCGTGAATTAGTTCACGCCCGTAATCCCAAGCCATGAACGCTACTAGAATGAATCGCCCAAAAGCATTCACGGTCATGATTACTCATTCACGCCCATGAATACGTTCACTGCCGTGATTCCAATCCGTGAACGCTTCTGGAATGAATAGTACCATTTCCACCCAGAAATTCACAACCGTGACACAATCAGTCACAACCGTGAACCCTCAAGTTCACGCCCGTGACTCAATAGTCACACCCGTGACTTTCAGCAGGAAATTTGCATATTCACATTTCATTCATTCTAACATCATCCAAATCATACCAAATTCTATTTCATGCATTTCTAAGGTTCTTTACTCCACTTATTACTTTCCAATACATGTAAATGTCTTGATCATACAAGATTCTCTAAATGCATCCTTAATTCAATGTCACAATTATCTCATTCATATATGTCTAAACCTATGGTTTCATGCCATAATCATCATCATTCTTGAAATTGCATTTATCTAAAATCATGTTCAGCATGCATTATTTCAAACAAAAATAGGCTATTGCCTTAAATTATGCACAAACCTTAATCTTTCTCTTTCACTCATTTAGGTAGCTTTCTCTTTTCTTTTGCTCCTTAGAGCTTGTCCTTTGTCATTTGGAACTCCTACAACATCATAAATCATTATTTCCATATGATTTTCTCAAGACCCTAACTCTCTTTCTCTCTTTCAAAACCCTAGTTTCTCTCTCTTTCCATATAAGTCTTAGATGAGCTCAAAATTCAAACTTCCTTTAGAAACGTTGAAGAAGAAGTAGAAATACTTCTTACCTTACACTTTTCTTCACTTGATCACCACTTTGGAGATTTTCTCTCTCTACCAAACTTGATTTTTCTTCCTCTTTCTTGTTCTTTCCAGCTTCCTTATGAGTTATGGAACATGAAAATCACCTTGTCTTGCTCTTTCCCTTCTCTTCCCTTCCTTTCTCTCTCTAGAATCAAGGTGAGTTATGGAGGAAAATTGTGGCTGGCGTGACTGGTAAAGAAAAGAGAGAAGGAGTATAAAATGATGAGAAGAAGAAGAAGAAAAGAAAGCCTTAAATAGGGTACCCAAAAAGTCTTCATGTGGGACCCATCATTTGACCATTTTCTCCCAATTTTACACTTAATCAATATTAATCATCTTCCTTTAATATCATGGCCGGCCAACACTATCAAAATGTGCCCAAAATTAATATGTTGATTATCAATTAATCTCATTAATCCTCCAATTTTTGGTAATTTGCAATTTGACCCCAAAACTTATAAAAATTTGCAAATTAGTCCTTTACCGTAAATCAACTTCTTTAAACTCTATAATCACTTATTTAGGCATTTATTATTTAATTTAACCATTTCTTAATCAATTTGTTTTGTAAAAATCCGAATTTAGACTCTGATCGGTCAAACGCGTCAACTTCGCAACACGTGCGACTCGGAACCTAAATTAGCGGATATTACAAATTTCACCTTTAAGAAGATAAAAAAGAAATACAAATTTACTAGAGCTGCACAGGTATGTGAAACCAGCTCAATCAAGGAATATTCATAGTTTATTTCACTATAACTCATCCTACATAAGATATATTTATACAAAATTTGGTAGAGACTTAAATAACACATATATCTACAACTTTTATGTTTTACAAAATCTCAGATTGAGCCATTAGTATGATCAATTTAAATAAAAATGTAGGTTATTCTGTTGACACGTCTCCTTAAACCAGTTTCACTTAAACAAATTTATCTCTTTATATACCTAAAATAATTTCATGAAATTTGACAGACATATAAACAACACATATATGAACAACTTTTAGTTTTACACCTCTTCAAATTTGGTTCATAGGCTACTCAAAAAATAGAACGAAATACATTACAGAAACATAATCTTAAAAGCTCTAATAACACAAAAATTATGGGAAAGAGATTACTTACTAAGAACAAATTTGTTTGGACTAATTTTGATGCAAATCTTGAAAGAAATGATGAAGAGATGGAGGCTGGTGGTTTGAGGAAGAAGAAGAATGAATATAAGTTTGATAGAATTGTGTAGAGTTAGGATAAAATGGGGCAAAGTCAATTGACTTTCCCCTCCCCCACCCTTCTTCCATTTTAGTCTTCCTTTTATTATTATTATTATTATTATTATTATTATTATTATTATTATTATTATTATTATCATCATCACCACCACCACCACCACCACCACCACCACCACCACCACCATCATCATCATCTTCTTCACATATTTACTTATATTTAATCCTTTTAATTTTTTTTACCAAAAATACAATTTAATTATGTGGTCTAATTTAATCAAATTTATATTGTCTATAAATTTAATTTATTTTAATTTCTAATTTAATTAACTATTTCATCTATTTTAATCTCTATTATCTGTTAGGTTTTTTCTATTTATGTCACATACTTATTCTAAATAAACTCTAATTAGTGGAGGTTACAATAACTACTTATAAAATTAGGTAGATATCACACTCAAATGAACACAAAAATGAAAAATGACTACATATATACTTTAGATATCACTCTCACATTATAAAATGTTGTTGAACACAAAAGACAATAGTTTTTGCTACTATTTATAACAATAGCTAGTAATTTTAAATTTATAAAAATAACAACATTTTAATAATGAAAACAAAATTTAAAAATTGGCAGCATATAAAATCAGCTATATATCACACTCAAATTTAAAAATGATTGTTGAATTAATTTTATAAGACAATAGTTATTTTCAGTATTTATAGCAAGAAATAGTCATTTTTTGAATTTATAAAATAACATCTTAATAATGAACAGAAAAAAGAAACATGACTGCATATATGGTTAGGCAAATATCACACTCATATTTTAAGACAATTGTTAAATTAAATTTAAAAGGTGACAACTTTTTCTAGTATTCGTGATAAGAACTAGTCAGTTTTTTAAATCTTTTTAAAACATCAATATTTTAATAATGAACACAAAAATGAGAGATGACTACGTATATAATTAGCTAGATATCATATTCATTTTAAATTGACGTTGAATTAATTTTACAAGGCAATAGTTTTTTCTAGTGTTTATAAAAATATATAAAAAATTTTATAGCAACATTTTAATTGTTGAACTTTGAGTTTTTTTTTTATCTTTTTAATGATAAAAAATAATTGAGCAGTAAGAAGTTTAACCACATTTTGTATTTTAAGTGATTAAACAGGTTAATGATCTTTAAACTATCAAATCAAGTCAATTGGACTTTAAAGTTTGAAAATCATTTCATTCATTCTTATTTAAGTCAATTGGACTTCAAAGTTTGAAAATCATTTCATCCATTCTTATTTCTTATATATCATTCTCATAATTCATTTGTTTCCATCATTATATACTTAATTCATATCACATATTTCATGAAATATCTCATTCTTTCTTATTTGAACATATAAATATTCACAATTTATTTAGTATATTAGCAGCTCTCGATCCCTTTACCTAAAATTTCTCATTAATTGTCAAATAAATAACTTGTTAAAAATAGAGCATTTACAGTTGTGACTCACAACCGTGGTCAAATTATTCACGTCCATGAATAAACTCTTTGTTATGGGCATGAAGTACCTAAACTATTTTTCAAGCTATGAACACTTCTGGAATAATTATTGTCATTTTGTACGCAAATCATGCCCTTAAGCATTTAGCACTTCCGTGAACTTAGCAATTCACGCTCATGATGAAAGCTTCACACCTATGACTAGCTGCTGAAAAATTTCACTTTCGCTTCTATAACTATCTCAAACTCCCTAAACCAATTATATAAACTTAGCAAACACACATACATAAGTTCCCAACACTTTATATGATATTATTACCACATATATAGGTTCTTAACGCAATCAAATTTCTAACATATATTGCTTGAATCAATATGTCATGCAATATTATTTCTATGAATTTAAACTTATAATTTCATGCAATAGTCCATTATCAATGCATTAAAAGCTCTATCTATTATGTCAAATGTTCATATCATACGTTTTTGTGTTAAAATATATGCTATTGCCTTAAGTTACACTAACATTTTATCTTGTTCTTCTATCACTTGGTTGCTTTCTCTTTTTCTTTATTCCTTTGAGTTTGATCCTTCTCACTTTAACTCCTAAAATATATAAAAACATCATAAGAACCTTTCTTTCATAACAAGTTTTTTAAATCTTATTTCCTCTCTCATAGACCCTAAACTCTTTCTTTTCAAACATAAACTCTCATTGAGCTCCAAACTTCACTTTTCCTTAGAGAAGATTATAGAAGAGAAAAGAATATCTTACCTCAAGCTTTTTTCCTTGTATAACCACAACTTTGAGATTTCCCTCTCTTATCTTCTTGCTTGTTTCTTTTTTTTTTTTTGTTTCCTTAAGTTTCCTTAGGTCTTATTATGCATGAAAATACATTTTTTTTCTTACTTTATCTCTCTACCGTCTATTTTTCTCTCACTTGACAAGCTATTGGGTATGGAAGAATGGTGAGGGACAACTGGAACTGGTTCATATGCAGAAAATGAGAGTAAAAAGAATGAGATAAGAAGAAGAAAAGAAAAAGATAAGAAAATCCACATTTGGGACCCACCACTTTTCACCCAAAATTTTGATATTAAGCTTAACCAACACATTAAACTCTATTCTTTCTTAAGATGGCCAGTCATCTCATATTTTAACCCTATAATTTTTGATAATTTACAATTTGACATCAAAACTTTCCAAACTTTCCAAACTTTCCAAACTTTGCAATTTAGTTTCTTACCGTAATTTAACTTCTTTATACTTTTAATGTGTTTTATTTAACATCTTCCATATTTATTAATTCTTATTTTGATTAATTCTAGTCAAAATCTAAATTTATACTCTAGTCAGTTCGACGCATCAATTTAGTAACACGTGCTACTCAGTTGTTAAATTAACAAATATGACAATTAAGGGATGAGCCTATACAATTAAATGAATTTTTATCCTCACATGATGCAGTTGTTCAAATTTCTCTTAAGAGGTCAACTAGGGAAAGGAAATACGTTAGTCCATTAGATTATATTATCTATTTAGAAGAGAGTGATTATGACATTGGTCATGTATCTGACCTTGTATCTTTTGAGAAAATTATTTCTAGTACCAATCAAATTTGTGGTGAAAAGCAATGAGAGATGAAATATAATTTATAGATTGCAACGACACGTGTGAACTTGTTGAATTACCAGAAGATTGTAAACCTATTAGTTGTAAATGGGCCTATAAGACCAAGAATAGGCTTGGAGGCGGGGCGGGGGAATGATCCCCATTCTCATCCCCACTATAATGGGGATTCCCCATCCCTGTGTATCCCATTCCACGCAGGGATTCCCATTCCACACTCTTGAATTTTTAATTTAAAAAATAATAAATATTAGTTTAATATTCATATAAATATTAATATAATATAATATACTAGTTTATTTTTAATTATATATAATATAAGCTCATATATAAATAAATTTATAATATATTATATTAAAATTAATTATATTAATACATGGGAATAAATATTTACAAACTAGTTGTGTAGTTTGTTTTTGTAATATTTTTTTATTTGTATAATTTTGTGTATGAGACTTTTTTGCAAATGTTATTATTTATTTTATATAATTTTTTTTGTTGTATAATCGCGTTCACATATCATATTTGAATATATCAGTATTGTGTAAACAAGTTACACATATTGTTCTGTATAATTTATGTCCATTAAAATATGTTTAGTTAATCATAACTAATCGTGTGATGTCGTATCAATATAGTCATATGTATATTTTAGATTTTATCACGATTGATTAATCAATTTGTATTTATATTAATCATAATTGTGTCATCTAGGTCAAGTTTAGATAAGACTAGTAAAGTAAAATTATATTTTCGGATCAAATTCAGTCTACATATTTCGGACCAAATTACTTTTTCCCACAATTGATACCGTTTTAAATAATTTTGTTTTCTATATTGTTGTTCTATTTATTTTAATCCATTAACCAAATTAAATATAGAAATGTGAAGATTGGGTTAATCAAAGGATAGCTAAAGTTCTCTTTGAAAGAATCAATTGATAGTTAAAAAGCCTTGATTTGAATCATTCGAAATGGTGAATTATATTTCAAGAGTTTGAGAAGGTTAAAAATATAATTATAAAGTTCTTATAAAGTTTTAATTAAAATATCGCCGCAAATAAAATAATTTTATGTAATTGCCCTTTCCACTGTCCTCCCAAACTCTTCTTGATCAAACAGAAGACTTCATATTTGATCAAAAAATGTTGTGTGAAAAAAAAAAGAACAGAAGACTGCAACAAGTAACTTGTATATTTTCATATTCAAACGACGCCGCTTTCCTGCTCTTCCTCCCCCACTATCACCACCACAGCACCTTTTGATCAAAAATCAACCCTGCAGCCTTCCGCAGAAGTTCCCGGCGACGCACTTGGATCAAGTCTAACACCAGCAAACACTCGAATTAAGCAAAGGAGCTAAAGCTGCCTTTCAAGGTCATATCTTTCTTTGATGGCAAGTTTCTGCTTGCAAAGACTTGCCATCACCGTCCTTTTATTTACTCTTTAATTTACAAAGTTATGCATCTCTTCTTTTCATGTTACGCCTTTGCATCTGTACAAAGTTATTAGCTTTGTTCTTCTCGATATTTGCTTAATTTGACAATTTTAATTTTTGACAATTAGATCAATGCTGTAGATTTTACAATGGACAACGTAAATGAACGTCTTTTCTTTGATTGTACAGTAGCAAGAAGAAAATTCAATGGCCAGCAACAACAATTTCTTCCCATCAGTATCCCTCACCAGCAGCGGCCGGCCGGTGCTTCTCCCCAACGAGGTGGAGTGCCAACTACTTTCCGGTGTAGACCTTGAATTTGAGGAGGACCTTGCCACTTCCCTCAATTTTCCTTCACTGAAATCAGGTCTACTCATCCTCACCACTCACCGCCTCCTATGGCTCCCGTCCAATTCCATCCCCAATTCCAATGCGGTTGCTATGCCTCTCTCCCTAATCACTCATATATTCTCTCAAAAAAAATCCATCAAATCGATATTCCACTCTCCACGGATTCGCTTCCAGATTTCCCTCAACTCCAGGAGCGTGGTGGTTACAGTTGTGGTCAGAGGAAAGGGGGACTGGGATGTATTTTGGTCCAAGTTCTGGGAGAACTGGAGGGGAAGAGCTTGGGAGGCTGATACTGGGAGTTCCAATTCCGGCGGTTCGTTGGCAGCTTCTGTTTCTGGTACAAGTTCTAATTCAGGTGGATTTTATTCAAATGATGGGTCAGTAAGAATGGTTGGAGTGGCAGGAATACTCAGGAAGGAGCAGGAGATGTGGGAAAGTACAGACAAGAGCTTGCAAGACGCTTTCCAAGACTTGAGTGCGCTCATGGTAATATTTGTTTTATGTTATATTCTTCTATGTTCATGTCTATCTATTTATGATCTTAGCTGTTTATATTTCTCTGGGTTAGCTCCTTTACATTCTACAAGTGTGTTGATTCAGAGCAAGGCTAAAGAGATGGTACTGCTAGCGGAGAAAATGAGGCAAAAGCTCTTGTCAGGCTCAAACTCTCAAAGTGGTGTGGGTAATGATGAGGAAATGGGCTCTAAAGATGAGATTCAAGATTGGTTGTTGAGCGTTGGTATTATATCTCCAGTCACAAAAGAGTCTGCAGGGGCCCTGTATCACCAACAATTGTCTCGACAGGTTTCTTGTTCTTTCTACTGAGACTCCTTATTGTCATTTAGATTTTCTCTTTTGGCGCAATTGCTACAGTTGTTTCAAACTATCATCCCAGAAATATATTTGCAACTTCTTTATCTTGCTTCACTAGCTGCTCTTGTTGAAAGTTCAACTATGTGAACTTGTTCAAGGAGGTTTACTGCTATTGCCTTCTAAAGTAAAATGCTATTGGTGTATATAATTTTTAGTTGTAATGGTCTTAGTAACAAAGCCTAGCTTGTAGCCTCTGAAAATGATGCTTATGCTTGAAAGTCTGTATTTGACTTGCTAATCATGCTTAAAATAATGAACTGGAAGGTAACCTATTTTGGGAATTTTGAGGTGGGTTTTATGACTTTTTATTTAGTCATGAAGTTGGGAAGGTGAAAGCTAAATGTTCAAATAATTTATTTTTTTCTTATGAACATCTAATTGGTGCTAAAGGAAATGGGTAAATAATTATGTACTGATGACACAGATAACTCTTCTGCACCAATGGATTAGATATCAGATGGTTGAGCTCGTTCTTTGCATTGATGTACTGAATAAAACCATTTCAGAAACAAATGTGATCCATTTTAGTACGTCCAATATCTCTTATTATGCGATTATCAATGTACTAAACAACAAATATCCTCTGGAATAATGCATCAATTATTTGGAACAGGATTTTGTGGCATTTAATATGCATTAGAAGTTTGTAATGGGCATCATAAAGCTTACATTCACCACTGCATGTATAGATTAAGCTCTATTCGGGAAATTAATCATATTTGGTAGTGCCTGCAGGATGATTTGCATTTGTTAAATTTCTAAAGTTAAAATATTTCATTGTAAGGCACTCGTCATCATATTTTTTCTTCACTCCCTGGCAATGGGTAGATGGGAATGAGGATGTTCGTATTTTTTAAGGTTAAAAATTATGCATATCTTTTCTCCCTTATTTAGGAAAATCTTCTAACATTTACTTATGTGTACTCACTTTAGAGAGCAAAATTGGTTTGATTAAAGATGTGAAGTAGAATGGATTAAGCACTCGATCTACTTGTGGTTGACTTTTTGTGTGGGCCTAGAAGAAAGTAAAAATTCAATGTAGAAATCAATTACAATTTGATTTGATTGGGATTTACGATTTGAATTACAAGGGGGAGGTAGGAGGGTGGCTAAATGTGGGAGAATAAAATGCCAGAATTATTTTTTGGTAGCTAGAGGAAACAATATTTAAGCATTGTTTAATTATATTATTGAAGGAAAACATATAGGCTTGAGTGTCTGTAATGTTGAGTAATTGGAAAGATTTTAGTATTTATTTAAGCAAGGAAGGACTAGGACCTGTCATATTTTTGATGCTCTAGATAGTAGCTTAGGTGATATAATAGCTATGCTTGGAATGAGAGAGAAACAAGAAGAATAATGAGGATAGGAGAGAGAGAATTGAACAAGAGAAGGAAGAAGTAACTCCATAAACACTCTCCTTGCCGACAATTCCCTTATCAAGGGCCGAAGATATACTTAATTATATAGCTTTCTCATCCTTTCAAGATTAGCAACTCCAAGAAGGGGAATTCCAATAAATACAATGATTTGGTACGTTGTACTGGTATGCATACATGGTATGGGACTTCTCTTGGTATAAAGTTGGGGGGGGGGGGGGAGGGTTTTGCAGGGTGTGGGTTTGAAAATCGCTTAGGACTATTTCTCTATGCATGAAGTTCAAACTATAGTATTAGGTAAAAGAAAATGAACCGAAAGCGCATAAGTTTCCAGGAAAAGTATATATGGCACTTTCTTTCAAGAATTCATTCTCTAAACCTATCACCCTACTCATCTCCAGTGTGAATCCCCTCATTTTATGTTTGCAAGTTGCAACACATGATGGTGTGTGTTTTTTTGGTTGCTATTCATGTTGAATTATAAATCTCTGGTTTCAGCAATCTGGTTCACAAAGTTATCCCAAACTTGGGACGCATGTGAATACCACTATATCCAGGAAAAACTTCTCTAAATCAATAAAGCTAGATAGATATTCGATACTGATTGAAATTGCATTATTGTGTCAGAAGAAGACTGTTGGTATTTGAGTGTTGGTTAGAATTGCATTGCACAGTTGTCTTTTGTAATCACACAGAATTTAGAAAATTCGATTCTTCCATTGATAGGCAAAGGGCATTATATATACAACCCTAAGGGTTACAATTTAGGAAACAAATCAACCTAATTAAGCTAATTACATAACCTTTGCTAATTAGGAATATTTACAGAAGTTTTACAACTAGCTAATTAGGAATAATATCTTATAATACAACACTCCCCCTCAAGTTGGAGCATAGATATCAATCATGCCTAACTTGTTGCAAAAATAAAAAAACCCGAGTTCCATTAGGAGGTTTTGTAAAGATATCTCCTAACTACTCTCCAGTCTTCACATAAGCTATAGAAATCAAGTTCTGTTGAACTTTCTCACGAACACAATGACAGTTTATCTCAATATATTTAGTTCGTTCATGAAAAAATGGATTTGAAGTAATATGAATTGCAGTCTGATTATCACACCATAACTTTGTTGGAACTGTTACTTTAAAACCGACCTTATTTAAGAGTTGAAAAATCCACATAATCTCACATGAAGCTTGTGCCATTGCTCTATACTCAAATTCTGCACTAGACCGTGACACTACATTTTTCTTCTTACTTTTCTACGAAACCAAATTACTACCAACAAAAACACAATATCTAGTAGTGGACCTTCGATCAATCTTAAGGTTAGTCCAATCCGCATATGTGAAACACTCAATATCAGTGTGACCATGATTCTGATACATTATTCCCCGTCCAGGAGCTTCTTTCAAGTAACATAAGATTTGTTCAGAGGCTGCCCAATGATCTATTGTATGAGAAGACATAAATTGACTTACAGTACTAATTGAATAAGCAATGTCTGGGCGGATTACTGTGAGATAGTTCAACTTCCCAACTAGTCTTCTATATCGTTCAAGATCATCAAAAACATCTCCCTCTGTGAATTGTTGGTTAGGAAGTATTGGAGTACTGTATGGTTTGACTTCCAGTTTTTCAGTTTCTTTTAACAAATCCAAAACATATTTCCTCTGAGACATGAAAATATCTCTTTTACTTTTTGACACCTCAATCCCCAAGAAGTATTTTAGGTACTCCAAATCTTTAGTATTGAATTAGCTTTGCAAAAAGGATTTCAAGGACGAGATTCCCTACATGTCACTTCCAGTGATAACAATATCATCTGCATTACAACGAGTAGAATGATGTCAAATGCGGACTGCTTATATAAAACAGTATGATCAAATTTGTTTTTCCTCATTCCAAACTTCTCTACCACTTGACTGAATTTTCCAAACCAAGCTTGAGGACTCTATTTTAATCCATAAAATGACTTTTGAAGATGACAAACTTTTCCGGACTCCCCCTAAGCAACAAATCTAGGAGGTTGCTCCATATAAACTTCCTCCTCAAGGTCTCTATGCAGAAAATCATTTTTAACATCAAGCTGGTGAAGTGGCCAATCATAAGTGGCGGCCAACGAAATAAACAAACGAACTAAAGTCAATTTGGCCACAAGGAAAAAAGTATCAAAATAGTCCACTCTATAAGTTTGGGCATAGCTTTTAGCTACCAAGTGAGCCTTGAGACGAGCCACTGTTCCATCAGAATTAAATTTGATTGCAAAGACCCACTTGCATCCAACTGCTTTCTTACCAACAGGTAAAGCTACTAGATCCCAAGTATCATTCTCTATCAAAGCACCCATTTCCTCAAGCATCGCATTACGCCATCCAGAATGAGATAAGGCCTGATGAATAGACTTGAGAATCCCTACAGAATCAAGAGAAGCCACAAACAAACAAGAAGTAGAAGAAACAAAGGATCATGTGACATAAGAAGAAATGGGATATGTGCACTGGCGTTTACCTTTTCGAAGAGCAATAGGCAAATCAGTGTCACTAGACATTGGATCTGATAACAAAGAGGAGACGGTGCCAGAGTCATCACAGAAGGGTTGAGTCTTCAAGAATAGACTTAGGTAATAAGTGGTTTTGGTGGAGGTGGTGGTGGTGGCAATGGCAGGGATATGGGAAGTACACTGGAGTCTGGATAGGTGACATGATATACTAATAAATTATCATCCTCTTGTGAACAAATAGGTGTAGAAAGGAAGATGTTCATGAAATGTAACATTAGCTGACATAAGATGCCTATTTAAGAGAGGAGAAGAACACCTATATCATTTTTGAAGACGAGAATATCCCAAGAAGACACATTTTACTGATTTTGGGTCCAATTTGGAAATCTGCAAATGAACATCACGAACAAAACAAGAACATCCAAAGATTCAAGGTTTAATAGGAAACACAAATTGATTAGGAAATAAAATTTTATAAGGAATCTGACCATTTAGTACAGTAGACGACATTCGATTAATTAAAAAACAAGCTGTAGAAATAGCATCAGCCCAAAATTGTTTAGGAACATTGGTTTGAGATAAAAGAGCCCTAACAGTTTCAAGGTGTCTGTTTTTTCTCTCAGCTACTTCATTTTGTGATGGTGTATCAATACAAGATGAGTGATGGAGAATTCCATTATGAGCCATATAAGTCTGAAAAAGAATCAGAAAAATATTATTTGGCATTATCACTTCTTAATGTTTGTACAAACCCACCAAACTGAGTCTATATTTCAGCACAAAAATTCTTGAAATATGAAAGCAACTTAAAACGAGATTTTATGAAATAAAGTCATGTGATACGAGAAAAATCATCCACAAAAGTAACAAAATATCTTAAATCAGTTTTAGACATAACGGGACATGGCCTCCAAACATCTGAATGTAATAACTCAAAAATATGACTAACCCTCTTATTAACTCAAGAAACATAAGATAAACAGTGATGTTTTGCAAACTGACAAGACTCGCAATCTAAAGAAGACACACTAGTAAACTGAGGACATAACCTCTTCAACAAAGGTAAAGATAGATGCCCCAACCGACTATGAGTTTCAAAAGAAGATAAAGTGTTGGAACAGGCAATGGTCTGGGGTATCTGGGCATCCAAAATATATAGACTTCGTGATTCTCGTCCTTTACCAATAATCCTCTTTGTCGAAAGATCCTGAAACAGACAATGATCAGGAAAAAATGAGATACAACAATTAAGAGCACGAGTGAGTTTACTAACGGATACTAGATTAAAAGAAAACTTTGGTAAACTTAGTATAGATGACAAAGACATTGTGGGTGTGAGATTGACAGTGCTAGAGCCAAGGACAGAAGAAGTAGAACCATCTGCTAAAGTGAAGAAGAAAAGGTGTGGGATTGAAAAGTGGAAAAGAGACTAGACTTACCCATCATATGATCTATTGCACCAGAATCAATGACCCACTGAGAGGAAGAAGAAACAAGACATGTATTGGTTTTACCTGTCTCAGCCAGGGCAACGATAAATGAAGAGGAGTTCTTTAATGCTTCTTGATACTGGGTAAATTTTGCATACTCATCTAAAGAAATTGTAATAGTTTGATCTGCGGATGGATGAAGAGCATCATTCGTAGTGACAACATGAGCTGACTGAAACCCGAAAGACTTCTGATTTTTCTTAAGCAATTTCTGACAAGTCCTTTTAGTGTAACCTGGTTCATGGCAATAGTAGCAAACTACTCCCCCTGAGTCTTGAGCTTCAACATTTCGTTCACTATTGCTATCACCTTTGTTACTATTTTGAGAACAACACCAGCTAGTTGATCCGTTATTGTGATTGATAAGTGCACCAGATTGTTGTACAAATGAGACATGAGAGCTGGTATCTGTACGCATGAACCTAGTAAAGACCTCTTTTAGAGAGGTAATCTCAGGATTAGATAGAACCTGTGATTTAGCACTATCAAATTGAGGATTAAGACCAACTAGAAAACTCATAATAGTCATTTGTTCACGTTGAGTCTGTTGAACCCTGATATCAGTACTGAAAGGCAACATGACATTTAATTCTTCATAAGTACGTTTGAAGTTCATGAAGTAAGTCTGAAGAGATTGGTCCTGTTGTTCAGCCCAATAAAATGTCTTGCAAACATCAAAGATACGAGAAATATTTCCTTTACCAGAGAATAGAAAAAACAAATATTTCATTAGTTCTTTTACAAACTCACAGTGAGAGACATGACCAACGTACTTATTTTCAATAGAATTACGGATTTGCAAATATAACTGAGCATCAACCCTTAGCCATTCACTACGTATCTCATCAATAGGAGGGTCTTCAGTTAAATGATTGTCCATGGATATATTCCATAAATACAAACAGACAGTCTTGCTCCAGTCTAAATAGTTAGTTCCATTTAATTTTTATTCTGTGATTTTAGACAAGATGGGAACAACACTAGACAATAGACATAACCATATTTTTCTATTCACCTATCATCATAAACACAATGAACTAATTTTTTTTTTCACAACCAGCAAAGCCAAACTCACTTAAAATAGAATCAACAACACCCAAACAACAGCAAATAAAAAAGGCAGCATTGAAAATCAATGGGACAGAGAGGACAAAACGGAAAAACTTCCTTGATGAGCAAGCCAACACGATAGAAGCAACACTCTGGCTGGGATGACCGTCGGAGAAGAAACTGGCAAAAGTGTGTACCGCGCACGCGCTAGTGTGTGAATAACTGGGCAGAACTTTGTGCCTTGCGTGACACTTACGCGTTGATCGTCCGATGACCGGATTCTACAGAGACGCTGATCGGAAGGTGGCGCTCCTCCTGGGACAAGCGGTGATAAGAAAACTGATCACTCACAGGGATGATCTTAACAAGTCGGTAGTTATGCTCTCTAGGGTAGAAAGGAAACACTTAACCCAAAAAAAAAAAAGTCAAATGCTAAAAAATAAAATTTCCACCTAGCTCTAATACCATGTAATCACAAAGAATTTAGAGAATTTGAATCTTCCATTGGTAGGCAAAGGGCACTATATATACAACTCTAAGGATTACAATTTAGGAAACAAATCAACCTAATTAAGCTAATTACATAACCTTTGTTAATTAGGAATATTTACAGAAGTTTTACAACTAGCTAATTAGGAATAATATCTTATAATACAACATCTTTATTCCATTGATTTTATTATAAGTGAAGTTTTAGTAGAAGATATTTTTATAGATCCAATTTACAAAGTAATCTTAAAACCCATTTGTACTTAAAGTTCTTGTCCTTATGGCGCTTGGAATAATAGGTACACTAATATAAAATTTGCTACTGTAATGTGGACAATCTAAACAGAGAACCACATGCTGAAGGTCAAAACTACTGCTCTTGAGGTTTTGAGATTCTTTATAGTGTTGTGCCAATATGATCTCTTGTTGAATGATAATTGTAATTGCTAGACCTAAAAATTAATAAATTGGACATAGTTTTCCCCCTATTTTTATAATGTCTACTTTGTGAAGCCAAATAATACATATTTATGCAACATTTTCTTATAGATGCACAATGTTAGGCTTGCTTTGGTTTCCTTTCGGTAAGCTTGCTTAAAAAACAACTCAATTTCTGTGGGCTTTTGGAGTTTGGGGAGTAGTTTTTTGCCCTTTCCAGTGTTTGTAGGCAAATGGTTGCTGTTTGAAGATCTTCCATTGTGTTCGTCATGCTAAGTTTTTATTTAGGCTTCAAGAATTGCAAGTCCCTATGCTCAATGCAATCTTTTAAATCCTACATTGGTTGCTAAGATGGTTGTTTGCTTTTGTTAGTTTTTATGTTGAGAGATGGAAGTTGGACATTTTGATGTCCTAGTTTGGAGGATATGTTTTGATGGCTAAAGATGTCCTCTGAGGAGAAGGAAATAAAATGATTTTTTAATGAATAGGAATAAGGTCCCTATCTATCACTTTTTTCAAGATTATTGTGATATTGTTAAAGATAACTCTCCAAAAGTTTTTATAGGAGTTCTTTTTCAAGAAGAGTGAATTTTATTTAAGCTATTGCTGTTCTTTGTTGAAATTGACCTATGAAGGTCAGTGATGCTTGTTTTAATGTGTATTTTTCTTGCAAGAATCTAGATAATCAGTTCTGGAGGATATTGCTTTTCTTCTCTTTTCTATTTTTTCTTTCATGATGGTGATCTTAATAATCATGTAGCATTTTGGTATCAAGCAGTTTCCAGAAAAAAAAAAAGGATTCTCCTATTTTCAAGGTCAGTGATGCTTGTTTTAACATGATCTTAATAATCATGTAAATATCACTTCACAATCTTCTTGCTCATGGATCTCAATGGTGTTTATTTTAATATCATTGTTTTAAAATGTTATATAATACCTACTTTATTTTGGTAACAATTTCATGTTAAAGAAAATCACTTTTGTTTTATTTTTATCTCCCATGAAAGCTAATTTATTTATTTATTTTCATGAACATTCAGTTGGCAGATTTTGTCAGAAAACCATTAGAGAAACATGGAGGAATGATGAATCTTATAGATATATATTGTCTATTTAATCGAGTTCGAGGCATAGGTTTGTTTGATAGCTTAGTATTTGTTTTTCTCTGAAAATAGTATTGCTTTATTAGAAGTTTTATTCATGATAGTTTTTGTTAAATGGTTAATAACTAGCTTTTCATTTTGTATCTATTTACACAGAGTTGATCTCACCTGAGGACCTGTTGCAAGCATGCACTCTTTGGGATAAATTTGACGTGTATGTGTTATATTACCTTCAAATTTTTTGGCATTCGGTTGTTTAGTTGATATTTCAGATATCGTGACAAATTAATTTCATTTGTTCAGTATCAGTAGCTATTTTATATGTTTTGTCATTTAATAAAGATTGCCGTCTTTTTAACAGACCAGTCATGCTTCGAAAATTTGATAGCGGAGTCTTGGTCATCCAGAATAAATCCCACAGTGATGAGGAGGTGATATCTTTAATTTCATTCTAAAGAGGTTAATTTATAACTATGCTTGAAACAAATCCACAGTTCATATTTTGAGAGCATTGGCTAAATAAGCTTTAGGCTTTGCTTTATTATTTTTCCTGGTTGCTGGGTTTGAAAAAGTGAGAAAATCTTATAAATAGTTTATATGAATCCCTTAATAATAGGACCAGCTAAAGACAACATTACAAGGAATATTTGGTAAAGGGAAAAAACAAAATCTCAAAAGTTCATAAAATTTAACAGAGCAGCAGCAGAAGAGAAATTATTGCACACAAAGTTGAATGCAATGTTTAGCCCATATTGTAAACGGGCACACCTCTAATGCCCGAGACTGTGGCTATAGCAATTACTGGCCATCACCATTGTTTAAATTCCTGACCATAGCAATCTTCCAAAACTTCTTTCACTGCATCCACCAAAAAAAAAAAAGAAAAAAAAAATCCAAAGAACCCAATAATTTCACAGCAAGGAAAAATTTAACTCCAACTCTTCATTTGCAATTTCATGATGGATGAGTAAAAAATTAACACTTACCCCTTTTCCATTTCACATGATGAAATACTGCTTTTAATTTTTTTTTTTTTTGGTTAACATATCAAAATACTCATCACAAATATGGGCAGCAGAAATAAGTCTCGATTTTGTTTTTGCAGTTTTACTTTCTTTAATTTTAAATGGATGGATTCTTTCTATTTAGACAGTTTCAACTTCTATAACAAACTATTGCTAAATATCATCATCTTTTACAGTGGCTATCGACCAAACTCCTTTTCCTTCCTTTCTGTTTAGAATTTAAAAGAAATAGGGATAACTGGATCAGGTATTCAAACATGCTGGGATTTGTAAATGGACTTCGATTCCAAAATTGGGCAGGATCAAATAATTTCTGTAGTGAACTAGATTAGCAAATTGGGATTTCTTTAGCAAATTGCGTAGTGTATTATACAAATCAGATATGAGGATGAAGTCAATAATGATAATCATTTAATTTTCTTTCTATGGATGTAGTTTTTCTTTGCCTATTAATATCTGAAGAAACCAGGGCAAGTTATTTATTAATTTCTAAATTAATATTTACAGCCTACTTTACATACTTATATACACATTTTGTACACTAGAGAAGGAAATTTCTATAACTGATTTCCTAGACTTTAGGGTCAGATTATTGACCTTGATTTTTTTCTAAAAAATCTGATTCACACAAGATTTGCCCCACTTCCCCTCAAGCTGGTGAATATAGATCTTCCATTCCCAACTTGCTAATATTTTCATGAAACACGTTACTGCGCAACTCTTTTATTAGCACATATGCTAATTGATGTCCTGTAGGAACATATTGAGTACAAATCAATACACTATCCAACTTTTCTTTGATGAAGTGTTTGTCTATCTCTATGTGTTTCGTCCGATCATGTTGCATTGGATTATGGCAATATTGATAGTTGATTTATTATCACAGTACAATTTCATATGCCTACTCCGTTGGACCTTCAAATCTTCTAAAATGATCTTGACCCATAACAACTCGCATACTCCTGCTGCCGTAGCTCTAAACTCTGCCTTTGCACTGGACTGTGCTACCACATTTTGTTTCTTCTGTTCCAGGATACTAAATATCCCTCAAGAAAGGTACAATAGCCTGTAGTTGACTGTCTGTCCAATGGAGATCCTGCAAAATTTACATCGGTGTATATTGCCAAATCAATATCAAATGTTTTCTTGAATAAAATTCTCTTTCCTAGATGTACCTTCAAGTAATGGAAAACTCGGTAGGCTGCTTATAGATGAATTTCTCTCGGATCATGCATGAATTGACTGATTCCACTCACTGAGTAGGCTATGTCTAGCCTAGTATGTGCAAGATGAATAAATTTTCCAACATGTCGTCGATACATTTTTCTATCCACTTTCTTATCTCCAAATGCTTCACTCAACCTATGATTTTGTTCAATGGGAGTCACAACCAGTTTACTAGCCATCTACTTGTTTCCTTCAGAAGATTAGTAACATTTATGTTGAGAAATAAAAATGCCTTGCTTAGACCAAACCACCTCAATCCCAAGGAAGTACTTCAATTTCCCTAAGTCTTTTATTTCAAAATCCTTGGCTAGGCGCTACCTCAAAGTAATCTTTTCTTTCTCATCATTCACTGTCACAATAATATCTACATACACAATTAATGTTGTAACTCCCCTTGAAGCTGAATATTTTATGAAGAGTGTATGATCTCCTTAGCTTTGTTTGTAACCATTAGCTAACATCACTTTGGCAAACCTTCCAAACCAAGCATGTGGGGACTGTTTTAACCCATACAATGTTTTCTTTAACCGACAAACCTTGTTTCCATCACTCCCATTGAACCCTAGTGGAATACTCATGTAAATTTCTTTTTCTCACTCACCATGAAGGAAAACATTTTTCACATCATATTGCTGCAATTCCCAATCAAAATTACAGCAAAAGATAATAAAAATTTTACTATATTCATCTTTGCAACTAAAGCAAGAGTTTCTTGATAATCTACTTCATATGTCTGAGTATACCCTTTTGCAACCAGTCTTGCCTTGTTTCGTTCTAGGGACCCATCAGCCTTAAATTTTACTGCAAACACCCACTTACAGCCCACTGATTTTTTACCACTAGGTAGATCAACTAATTCCTAAGTTTCATTCTCTTGTAAAGCATCCATTTCAGCCTCCACTCTTTCTTTGGTAATGCTTCAGACAATGAGTTAGCATTAAGAATAGTGTTTAAAGTTGAAAGGAAGCTTTTATGATTTAATGAAAATTTCAAAAAAGACACAAAGTGAGACAATGGATATAGTGGCCTTTTGGTGCATTCTCAGGATTCCTTTTCTCAAAGCTATAGGTAGATTATGATCAACATTAGGAGCTGAGTTTTGTTACCTCATTTTCAGGACTTGGTTCAATTGACTGTTCTTTCCTTCTTGTTGTCATGAGGTCCTTTCTCCTTGCATACACCTGATCAAACCGAAACCAAGCAAAAATCTGATTGTCTCCTTCCTTTTCCTCTACCGACTCTTCAAATTGTGAGATAAGAATTGGATCAAAAGACATTAGTGACATTGAGGTGGTTTCTTTTGATTTGAATGACTCATATGAGGGGGGTATTTCTAGTATAGATAACTCCCCCGGAAGATATCTCTTTTGTGGTAAAGCTGACTTTTTATCTTCAAGTATAGATAACTCCCCCGGAAGATAAGGAGTGGAGAAATATGGCTTATTTTCAACAAAAGTAATATCAGCCGAAACATAAAATTTTCTAGTGGATGGGTGATAACATTTATATTCTTTTTGAGTGGATGAGTACCCTAGAAAGACTCATTTAAGAGCTTTAGGATCTAATTTTTCTCGATTATGATTGTCAATATGGACAAAAGATGTGCATCCAAAAACTTAAGGATCAAGGTTGAAAGAGGACCGATTGTCAGGATAGAATTGAGACAAAGTTTCTAGCATACTTTTGAACCCAAAACTCTAGAAGGAATTCTGTTTATGATATATGTCGATGTGAGCACAGCCTCTCCCCAGTAGGATTTTGGTACATTTTGTTGAAACAATAAAGCTCGAGTACACCCAAGAAGATAATGGTTTTTTCTCTCCACTACTCCATTTTGTTGAGGAGTGGTGATACATGAAGATTCATGTATGATTCCTTCTTTTTGAAACCACTGGAACAAAAATTGATTGAAATAATCATGAGCATTGTCAAAGTAGATTTTCTTGATTTTGGTACCAAACTGAGTTTGAACCATTTTTGTAAAAAGTAGGAAAAATATGACTCACATCAGATTTATTTTTGAGCAAATATATCTAAGAGACTCTTATATAATCATCAATAAATATCACAAACCACCTAAATCCTGAGATATTTGGAACGGTGGATGGTCCCCAAATATCACTATGAATTAGAAAGAAAGTAGAAGATTTTTTATTATTCATAGGAAAGGATACACGAGTATGTTTTGCATGCTAACAAATGTCCCAATGAAAATATTGAATATCTAGTCCCTTAAACAAGGTAGGAAATATTATTTTTAATGTGGAAAAAGAAACTTGACCTAGACGATGCCTATGATGTAGCACAATGACATCTTTATTTGATGAAAAGAAAAAAGAAGTAGACAAAGTAGACTCCGGCTGACTAGATATGTACTCAAGTAGTAGAGTACATTAAGTTCCTTTGCAAGTCCAATCTTCCTCCCCTAACCTTGGTCCCGAAATTCACAAAAGGAGGCATCAAATATAGCATGAAAATTTAGATCTTGGGTAAGTTTTTGTATTGAAATGAGATTAGTGGATAGGTGAGGGACATGAAGAACATTTTTAGGGATCAAATTTGGGGTAACTTGGACATCTCCTATTCCAGCCACTGTTGTGGAAGTACCATCAGCAACAACAATTTTCCTATTGCTTGGACAAGTGGTATAGGTTTTAAATTGATTTGAATTATGAGTCATGTGATTCGTAGTACCAAAATCAAGGATCCAAGCATTCCTAAACTCATTAGCTAAAGCATTTAATCCAAGAGAGATTACAGTCTCACCTAAAAGAGTCAATGAACGCATACCCGAAGTTGATGCTTGAGAACTGGATCTCAATCTCCCTAGCAGATTTTTAAGCCTCTCAATGTCATCCATACTGAATCCTTCAGGAGTTTGAGTTGGGTCTTGAATTGACATATAAGCTTTTCCCTGAGTTTGCTTTTTCTGTCCACCTTTTTGTCCCCATTCACGGTTACTTGTGTAAGGTTTTCCATGCAATTTCCAGCAATGTTCTTTGGTGTCTCAGCTTCTTGTAGCAAGTGCACCAGATTTCATCACGATTCTTCTGCGTGCTTCACTAATTACTCTTGTCCGTGGGAATTTTGTCAAGTGTTAATCCCCGTGGCTTGGCACTTAGAAGAACAGAATTGTCTATCAAGGATGATTCCAACATAATGCCTCTGCGGCTTTCTTTTGCTCAAATCAAAGACAGTGCTTTATTAAGAAAGGGAACCTCCGGCCTTTCCAAATTTTGGATGTAGACAAGATCAAACTCAAAATTTAGGTTAGTTAAAAAATCATATATGCAGTCCCTTTCTATAAAATTTTTGACAGTTACTACACAATCACTGCACTTTAAATCAATTGTCCAGTAATAGTCCAATTCTTGCCACTGATTTTACAGAAAATTAATATATTCAGTCACGGTTTTGGTCCCTTTGTTCCAGTTGACTTGGTCTTGATCTGCTAAATAAGGGCTGTGATAAGTAACTACACAAAATTCTCAAAGAATAAAGAACACAGAATTATGGAATAAGGAAAATAGAACTTCTATGAATGATCTTCCTCTTCCATAAGATTGAGAATATTGCTAATACGTCAAATGAAAAAAAAAAAAAAAAAAGGAAAGAAAGATAGTATGTGAGACAACTCACAGCCCAGGGAATAATCCCCTTCTCCAAGCAATGCCTACAGACCGAAAGATTCTCCAAATACTCAACCTGCCCTCCCCCTCTGCTCCCATGACCTATTTATAACTAATTCATGTCCTTTAATAACCTAACAGCCCCTACAACATGTCCCTCATTTTTAAATCTCTAGAATATTCCTAGTTTTAGTAATTTTCTATCATTACCCCCTCCATGAAAATCAGTATTGTCCTCAAGACTGAAAAATCTGTTCCCCTTCTTCCGACGTCTGATACACGATGTTCTCCTGCTTCGGCTGCCCAATCATGCCTCCCCTATCCACGTCTTCATCATCACTAAGGAGCAAAACCTTAAGTTGACCCGCCGGACACTTGTGTTGTGGACTATAAGGCTGCACACACTTGAAGCAGAGTTCTTTTCGCCGACGTTCTTCCATTTCCGTCCTAGAAAGGTGATTCACCCGTCGATCACAAAGCTTTGGAGAAAACAGTGGAGCTGCTTGATTGGGATTAGCCTGGGTTGTCTCTAAGTTGGAAGGAGCTAGCCAAAAATCAGATGGTGGGTTTGAAGAAGTGGGCCGTGAGCCTAGCCCCATGTGTTTTAAAGAGATGGTGCCCAGCACATGACCTCCTTCTCCATCTTCTCCTTCTGGTTTGGCACACATGTTACTTCCCTGTCCTCCTTTTTTACCCAGAGCAAGTTCCACGTTTCTTGCTATGTTGAAGGCAACAAGTTGAGTTTCAGGCCCCATTATTCTCACCCAATTCTTGATTTCTTCCCACAGACCATTCATAAAATAGCCTAAATACAGTGCTTCATTCTCACTTGGTATCATGTAAGCCAATAGCTCGAAATTATCAATGCAATCATCTACACTCCCCTTTTGCTAGAGTGCTGCTAGCTGTTCGTAGGGGCTGAGATTGGTGATACCCCCAAATTGGTTCATCAACTCTCTTTTGAAGACATCCCAGGTCAAATTGCTTTTTGTTTCCCAGAGGATGGAGAACCAGTGGACGGCAACGCCCTCCATACAAATATGGGCCCATGAAATCCGTTCTTGTTCAAGTGTGCCATGGATTTGGAAGTATGTCTCAGCTCGAGTGAGCCATCTTCGAGGATCCATGCCTGTAAATGTTGGCAATTTCACCTTCTTAGCTATATGGGAGGGATCTGCTAACTGTGTGGGACAGCCAAACCCATCTGCAGGAATGAGGTGAGCAAGAGCAGTAGGAGTTGTGATACCTGGAACAGATTGAGTAGAATGATTGGGGCTTCCTTTCTCTGCTGCATCTACCGGTTGCTTTTCCATCTTTTTCATCCATTGCATTACCGTGCCCTGAAATTTGTCCTGGTTTTCTTAGAGCATCAGGTAGTGTCTTTCTTGACTCTAATGGGCAGCAGTGATTTGCTGGTGCAAAACTTCTAGCTGGTTGATAATATGTCGGATTTGATCCTCCTGTGCATTCAAACGAGCTTGGGTCCTGGTCTCCATGGAACCATCTGATTTCCCCTTTGAAATGGCATGTTGGACTTGTGATAAGTAACTGGACAAAATTCTCAAAGAACAAGGAACACAGAAGTATGGAATAAGGAAATAGAACTTCTATTAATGATCTTCCTCTTATATAAGATTGAGAATATTGCTAATACTGTCAAATGAAAGAAAAAAACAAGAAAAAGGAAAGAAAGATAATATGTGAGACAACTCACAGCCCAGGGAATAATCCCCTTCTCCAAGCAATGCCTAGAGACCCAAAGATTCTCCAAATACTCAACCTGCCCTCCCCCTCTGCTTCCACTACCTATTTATAACTAATTCCTATCCTTTAATAACCTAACAGCCCCTACAACGTGTTCCTCATTTTTAAATCTCTGGAATATTCCTACTTTTAGTAATTCTTTATCAGGCCGCATCATGAACTTTGGAATATGTTTGATAGAGAGCATCCCAAATTGTATTTGTTATAGGAAGAAACATACAAGTGTTACTTATTTCAGGATTCAGGAATTCCATAACCATGACATAATCATTGAATTTTCTGTCTCATGCATCAAAACTTGGTGTTCCTCTCTCCAGTCCAGATTTTAATAAATGGCTGAGTTTTCCTTTTCCTTTTAGAAAGGTCTGAACAAGTTTAGATCATTTTAAATAATTTTTTCCATTCAACCTATATGCTGGTTGAATATTTGAAGTTTTGTTGGGCTGTGAACAACCTATTCTCCTTCAACAATTGAAGAGATGGAATCCGACATGGCTGATTTTTATGAAACAGCAGTAAGTGATAAAAAAGATCAGAAATAATGGCAATGAAGGCCACGGAAAAAACAGCAATGGAGGCTGAGGGAAAAACACCAATGAAGGCTGAGAGAAATAAGAACTAAACCAGTAATCAAGGCTGGAATCAAATGTCGGTTTGGCAATGAAGACCGGCACCAGCGAGAGTTACCCTATCTGCCCAGAAACCCTGGCTGCACAGCTTTGATACCATGAAGAAACCAGGGCTAGTTATTTTATTAATTTCTGGATTAATATTTACAGCCTACATTACATACTTATACACATTCTATACACTAGAAAAGGAAATTTTCATAATTGAAGTTTCCATAACTGATTTTCTAGACTTTAGGGTCAGATTACTGACCTTGATTCTTTCCTAAAAAATCTGATTCACAAAAGATTTCCCACAATATCTTATAGTTCATTTAATTGTTAAGGATAACAATTGATAATTATTTTTATTGTTGACAAATGATGAATAATTTGATCATATAATAAATTTTTTCTGAATTGAAGTACAGTTTTTTCATTGAAAAATTGTAATGGGGATAATTTTGTCCAAAAGGTTATAAAGTTCAAAACAACTTGCCGTAGCTCTTAACTGCTGCTATTGTATTAACAGCTAACAATCATATCTAATAAAATATTTTTGGTCTAGTTATTCGGGGGCTAAACAATAATACTTGTCCTGACCCGATGAATTAAACATATCTTTAGTTGGTAAACTAACATTCAGAAGTAAATTTTATAAAATGAAGGCTTCTGATTTGGACAGAAGATTTAAAAGGTCATATCTGACCTTGAATAAGAACCTGCTGTAGCATCACTAATGATATTGATCTCTAAGTTTTTGCTGTGTGGAGATAAAAATGTGGCAGAGGAGGAGCATCAGTGTGCTGCTTCTTGTGTTGTACATGCGGAAATAAGAATTTGTGATGCTGAAACATTTTTGGGCTTCTGTCTATTATTTTTATTCATCTACATGAGATCTGTCAAAGCAAATCGCCATAATTAACTTATGCAATCTTAGATTTTTGCTCGAATCAAAACCCTTGTCACAAAGCCCGATGCCCTTCAAGCTGGAATAACTGCTAGTGATGCTGCAATAATATTGGGCATTGCTCCAGCAATGGCTAAGGAGCATCTTCTAAATGCCGAGAGCAAAGGTATGTTTCTATATGGTTTCCTGTTGGACCATTAATGGTGGCTTGTGGTTGAGATATAACTTTCATCATTGACAATTGTTGGCAGGTATACTATGCAGGGATATAAGCCTCGATGGTCTTCGCTTTTATGTTAACCTCTTTTCTGAGATCAATTCTGATGATATTCACTTGTAAGTAATGAGACCATGATTGCTTTTGGTTATCTGCTAGTATTATCAATTTAAGTTCTATTTCTCTATATATTTTTCTTTTATTTGGAGTTATGCTATAGACATTCTAGTTCTGACACAAGAGGATAATTTTTTGGTCCTGTGCGGGGCTTCACAAGTGTGAATAGCTCATACCCTTTGTTAAATTTTTGTTCCCTCCAAGTCTGTGCTGATGTCGAGATTTGTTCTTAAGCTTCTTTATCAAGCCAGCCCTTGTGTCCCAAAAGGAATTCTCATGTAAGTGGGCACATAAGTTTGCAATTCATTTGTTTGCAATAACTAACATTTTGTTCAGATTGGGATATAAGATGCATAGGAAATAAAAACTGAAATAGATAAGAGTTATTCCTTGTTTAGATAGTTGATGAGGTGAGAAAGGACAGGATATCGATAGCTAAATTCTCCCTTCAAATTCCATTTTGTTTTTCTTCAAAATTGAGGGAATTAGAGTTTTCGCTTCCAAAGTATGGGAAATGAACCTTTGAATAGGAATATTTGACGCTTCATGCTTAAAATCTGTTCTTGTCATTTCAAACAATCAAACTTGAGTAATTGTTGGATCCGTTATTTCTTTTCTTTTCTTATCTCTTAGATCAAAGACTACCATTATCTTTCTAATATTAACTAAAACTCATAAATGTACTGTAAATGGTGCATTGTGCGCTTCAAAGAAGTTAGTACTAGAATTAAGATATTTTATCCTTGAGCAGTTTAGAATTTTTTTTCTTAGCAGCTAAGTCATCACTCTTTGATATTGATGGAATTATTTGAGATTTTCTGATGAATAGCAGAAAGTTGGGGTTTTTATGGTTTTAAATGATACTCGCTTGAGCTTGCTATTTTAGTTTATCCAACTCATGAAATTCTGGGCAATTTTTCCATTGCATGCTGTAAATTGTAACACTGACAGAACTTATTGTGGCATGTGCAACTGCTACTGACCTTTTTGTGGCTTAAAATCCAATCTGCTCTATGGTGTTCAGCTTATTTATCATTCATATCTATATTGTCTGGTATTTGGTTTCTGTTTGTACAAGTTTATTAGTGTTCATTGGATTAGTCTCCCTATTATAAGGGAATTATTTGATAATTTTTTGATCTTCTATATTCACATATGTAACAGATTAAAAGATCATGGGATTTATTGTTTATGGGTTAGAGCTGCATCTGCTTCGTAGATATGATTTCTTTTGGTTCTGTAAGGTCAGAGTTGCTCTTATTTATTAATTTCTATTCTTTCATGCTATGAGGTAATGACTAACATGATCGTTTGATGCAATCAATGCTTTCAGAAGATAAAGAATTCTGAAACAGTGTAGGTTGAACAACTTCACAGGCTTGGGATATTCTTGAACCATTTTGCAGAGTTTTCAGAGGCATGCCAGACCTTGAATAAGAAAAGCTTTTTCAGAAAAGTGTGGATCACTTGATTCTATTATTTGCTTTTTCAAATTTGATTTTGATCCCGAAATAAAACAAAAGTGAAGTGTGGCATGCACATGGTTTTTGCCTGTGCTATCATTGTAAAAGTAGAACACAGTCGAACAATTTACACGTCACATGCATTCTGAACAGGGCGTTAAAGGCAATAATTTACTACCAAAAATGTATATAAATTTATTTTTGTTGGAAACTGAATAATTTCTTTGGAGGATAAGGGTCAATTTTAAATTTTTATTTTATCTTGGTTAAAAATTGAGCAATTCCTGATTGAGGTGAAATTTCTCTTTTAAAAATTTGGATTCTAACTCAACCAAAAAATGGTTTGGGAATAATAAATTTAACTTCCATACCAGGCAATTGGTAAAGCTGTTGGTCTTGTTTCTGTCACTTTATGTAGCTCGTTGAGATTCATTGGATGTGTATGGGGTTGCATTGCATTCCATCCCATATGTGGATCATTTTAATTTTTGGTACAATCACAAGAGAAGTGGACAAACATTTTTCATTTATAGTCAAGTGACAAATTAGATTTGCTTCGGTTTTCTCTAGATATATGGATCATAGTAAGGAGAAGTTGTACATATTTGTGTTGAAAGTACTTTGTTGGCACTTCATTTATTTCTATAGATTTATGCAAAAATCTTTTGGCCAACTACGTGCCAAAAGACATTGTCCATCCAATTTTTTTTGTTATTTTGTTCAATTTGAAACTATTTTTTATTTTCTAAATAAATAAACTCAAGTTGATGAGTCGTCTTTGTTAACTGCAAATGAATAATGTTGGAAAAAAAATGCTTATATTGCAATAAAATAAAATAAAAGATGACATGAACTTTTACTAGGTTAAGTGCATAAAATGGTACCCAATGTTGGCATAAATAAGTGAGTTTGGTTTCTGTAGTTTAAAGAGTAAGATAAAATTACACCCTCAACTTGCATTTTTTTTGGGTTACTCAAAGAAACTTATTGATAATGTGCAATGGAAAGTGGATTTCACCAATTTTAGGCGACTGAATCTCTTGGTTGCAGCTAGTTTAAGTAGAAAAAAGAACGTCGTCGTACCACTCTCAATTCCTCTTCAAATCCAACATTCAGAACTCTATTAGCTTCATTCAAAACTAGGAACTTTAATTTAAAAAAAATCAACAAAAACATAATTAGGAAGTTCACTAAGAGAAAGATCCTCGTGATTACTTTCTTTAGATCACCACCATCTTAATTATTCTCGCCAATTGCCCTGAAGATGAAAACACAATTCCCCATTACACGAGTTTAATGAAATCAATATATGCTCGACAGAAAATTGAACATCCGAGTAGATGAAGGGATAGTCTGCGTTTAGAAGCTTTAAAGAGTAATAAGATTTAGAAATTCATTCGTCTATATGGTCTTTCAAGAACTTATCTTTTTAATGTCAAATTCAAGTTTCTTTTTATTTTGCAGGTCAAACATCTGAAATTTTTCGGCCCTTTTCTAGCTAAATGAAATTATAAGGGAACCAAAAAACAAAAAAACAAACAAACAAATACAGAAGGAATTCTTCTATCGTTAGCAAAAAAAGGAAAGGAACCCCGAAATCTCCCCCAGCAAAGCATTTTCAGTTTAGTGCAAAAGATGACTAAAATTTAGGGATTTCTGCTCATGTGGTGTTGTCAACTTTGCATGCATGACAAGCATCATATTACAACTTTGTTGCCCAAAGGTTGTATTTATCTAAGTTGTTAATTTTTATTTACTGAGTTAAGTTACTCAGTGTTATGGGTTTTTGGACTGTGCTACTTGAAAGGATTTGCTATGATGTCGTTATTAAATATTAAATATATTATTGAATTCAACAGCATTGGTAACATGGAACCTCTGCACCCAATGACAAGATAACCGTTACATATATGGATCATTGCAGGTTGAAAGAGGAAGAAGATCATCGAAACCATATTCAGTCTTTAAAGCAAATGGTAGCGCTTAACTTTCCCATCTGCTCAGTACTAAACAGTTTCAATAAAACAATCACCAGCAAATTAAGTACTGCTATAAAAGTATCCTATGAAGCACTCCAGAGCGTTGATGTCCTAGTCACACATTCATTTTTTTTTTTTTTACGAGATAATGGCATCAAGTGTTAGAAAGATTTAGATAAAAAGAGAAGTTAATAAAACCAACCATGGATAGTCAACCACTTATGCCGAATATGATCAATCATAAACAAAAAAATAAAAATTATCCGTCATTTCAATCTGGCATGGCATCTACAAGATTTCGCATGTGAATCCGCTAATGCCAATATAGAGATATGTGACCATCCCCATTTCCTTATAAATTTCCATATCAGGATACAGCAACAGTTTTCTAACAGGTTAGAAGAATACATCGTTTTGCTAATATGAGTTGAGATAGGCAACAAGGGAATATATATATATATTGGATTTGTTATACCCCGTTAAGTCCACCACACCACCCACCATCTTTTAATTATTTAAAGAAATATGGGGTGATAATTTAGCCATAACGTGACCGATTGTGATCCATTAATTCCTTGAGCAAGATTTGTGCCTATAAATATGCACTCAATTTATGCAAATGAACATAACAAATGAGTGAGATATTTCAAGGAGAGAAAAAAAAATAGAGAGATGGAGAGAGTAAAAAAAATATATTATCCAGAGAGAGCAATTATTTTCTGCTTAAATTTAGAGAAAATTTATAATTTCCTAATTCTTTAATAGTGAAAATTTTATATCCTTATTCATAGTTTTTATCATGATTTGTTAAACAATTTTCCACATAAAATCTATGTTGTATTTTTACCATTGATTTTTTTCAAATTATTAGCTCCAACTTTGTTCTTTCTAATCTTAATTTTTCTCAACAAATAGTATTAGAGCCTAACTTGAGTATGTTTTGTTGTTGCTACTAATAAATGAATCATCTACGTCAGAAAATAAGTTAGATTATTACTTACTCTTAAATGTTGTAATAGAAGCAATTACGGTAAAATTTGAGATCGATAAGTTCAATGGAAGTAATTTCTCATTATAGAAATTAAAGTTAAAGGCGATTTTGAGAAGATAATTATTTAGCAACTATCAGCAAAAAACCAATATAATACACAAATAATGATAAGTGGAACGAGATTAATGGAAATGTTATTGTAAATTTTCATCTTGCATTAATAGATGGAGCGTTATCAAGCATTGAGGTCTAGAAACTACAAAGGAGATTTTGGATTAAGTCAATTCATAAAGTTGTACGAGACCAAGTCACTCACAATAAGATTTTTCTTGAAAGAAAATTGTATACACTACAGATGTCAAAATATACTTCAGTAATAGAGCACATCAATATTTTAAATATTTTATTTTCTCAACTCATATCACTGGATTATAAAATAAAGTCAAATGAACATGTTAAACTTCTATTTTAAAGTTCACATGATTCATAAAATCAACTTATCATTAATTTAACAAACAATGTCCTTACAGACAATCTAAACTTTGATAATATTACAGCTGCTATTCTTGAAGAAGAAAATTGGCGCAAGAACAAGAAGGACAAGTTGGCAAGTTCACAACAAGAAAAGACCCTAACATTGATAAGAAGGAAATCAACAGAATATGGCTCAAGCGAAGCCAAGATCAAGGTAGATCAAATTTTAAAACTAAGAAGAACCTTAAATGCTACCACTGTAGCAAAAAAATGTCACTTAAAGGAGGATTATTGGAATTTAAATAGAAAATTTTTAAGGAAATATTGCAAGCACATTTGATGAGGGTGATATTTTAAGTTGTGAAGCAGTGACAATTATGAAGGAAAAAAAGACATTTGCTATTATGTGGTTTATTGACTTTAGAACTACATTTCACATAACCTACTGAAAGGAATGGTTCCATCAATATGAACATATTTTCTGAAAGATCTGTGTATAGTTGCAATGATTATGCTTTAAAGATTATTAGTAATGGAACCATCAAGTTGAACTTCCATAATAGAACCATTCACACTATTCAACAAGTATGTCATATGGAAGGCCTGAAAAAGAATTTGCTCTCTTTAGGTCAATTACATATTGAAGAGAGAGATTTTGCTAGAAGGAGAAGTATCAATTGCATCAAGTAGTTCAAGTAAAATATCTACAATGATGTGATATTAGAAAGCTAAACATATGTCTAAGCAAGGGATGAAAATTTTTGTGAAGCAAAATCTACTTCCAAGGTTTATTAAGGTGTCCTTACCTTTTGTGAACATTGGGTTACAAGTAAGCAGCATTGATTAAAATTTTAACACATCGAATTCTAGAAGTAAATAAATTTTAGAATTATTTCATTATGATGTACGGTAAACAAAGGACAGCCAAAACCATCCTTCCTCTCCCTTTGATTCAAAGACACATATCTTCGGGAAGCTATCAATAAATAAAGAAAGCTTTTCCTTTTCTAAATGAAAGTCAAATTTTGCCCTAAAATGGCATTTGAATTGATACACATTCTAAAACCCCTAATTATATCTTTAGGAGGAGTAAAATATTTTGTATCCTTTATAAATGTTTATTCAAAAAAATATTGGGTACATCATATCAATAAGAAGGCATGTGTGTTTTTAGTCTTCAAAGTATTTAAAACACGAGTAAATTTTGATTCTAGAAAAAGATCAAATGTCTGAAGATAGATAATAGAGAAGAATTCATTAGTCATGAGTTTGCCGAATTTTGCAATAAAAAATGCATAAAAAACAGTTCACTATAGCATACACTCATCAATAAAATGGAGTGGCAGAGTAAAAGAACAAAACCTTTTAAGAAAGAACAAGAACATTGTTAGAAGCTATATGCTTGAAAAAATCTTTCTAGGCAAAAACAATAAATATCATCTGTTATGTGATAAATTGGATTGAAAACACTGATGGAGATGTAAATTGAAAAAAAATGTTAATTATTTAAACCTCCATATATTTGAAAGTTTTGCATATATGATATACAATGTCCAATAAACTATAAAGTTGGATCCAAAATTCAGCAAATCTTTGGAATATACTGATGGAGTAAAAGGGCATTGTTCATAAGGTTATAGTTAGCGGTGATGTTATCTTTTTAAAAGATAAACTACAAAAGGAAAAAAGAGATGATAGCACAATGAAATAAAATTTAGAGACTACAATAGTACACAGGGAAAATGAGTTGAATAAAAGAATTCTTCTATGCACCAGAGCAAAAAGAACAACAACTAGTGTTTATGAGGCACTAGAACCTCAATGATCATATCGCTTGAGAGCAATGTTGCATATTATCTTCTAGTAGAGGATGAAGAGTCATCAACTCTCTAAGAATCAATGAACAATTTAGATGCATATCAATAGATGGTAGCAATGCAAGAAAAAATGAAAGCTCTTCATAAAAATTAAAACTTAGGAACTTGTTCTATTATCATAAGGAAAAAAATCTATTGGTAACAAATGAGTGTATAAGATCAAGCGTAATGGTAAAAATCAAATGTAGTGGTATCGTGCAAGATTGGTAGTGAAATAATATACTCAGAAAAAATGCATTGACTTCAATGAGATATTTTTTCTCAATAATACGACTTACAATAATCAGAGTATTCTTGACAATATGTGCTACATTTGATTTACTTTTTAAGGAGTTAGATACGAAAATTATTTTTCTTCATGAAAATTTTAAAGAAGAAATTTCATGCTCCCACCAGAAGCGAAGCAGTAAGCTAGATTTCAAAATTACAGTCAGTTGAGATTATAGCAATAACAAAAGTGGAATATAGCAAATAAGTAATTTGGTTGAAAATGGCATTGGAAAAATTCAAACATTAGCAAGAGAAATTTTCTCTATTTTGTGACAGTTAGAGTAATTTGCATCTTACAAAAAATTCAGTCTTTCATTCAATGACAAAACATATTTGGGTCTAGTACCACTTCATTCGTGAGAAATAGAGAAAAGAATATTGGATATATAGAAAGTTCATACATAAGGCAACCCGATAGATTTATTGACTAAAATAGTTAATGCTTATAAATTTATTTGATATCGATCTTCTAGTGGTCTAACAGAAACATAAGCGATATAAAATGATAAAGAAGAATGAACATTGTGAAAATATGATTGTCTCAATCAAATTTTTAGATGAGAGAATGTTGTACCCCATTAAGTCTACCACACCACTCACTATCTTCTAATTATTTGAAGAAATTTGTTGTGATAATTTGGTCATAACGTGGCCAATTGTGATCCATTCCTTGAGCAAAGTTTGTGTTTATAAATAGGCACTTAATTTATGCAAATGAACATAACAAACAAGTAGGTAAGATATCTCAAAGAGAGAAAAAATAGAGTACACAAAAAAAATTATTCTTCTAATAATAATTTTTAGAGGGACTATAATTGTTCATTTCTTAAATTTAGAGAGAATTTGTAATCTCTTAAGTTTTTCATAGTGAATTTTTTCTATTATTTTTCGTAATTTTTATCCTGATTTATTTGGAAGTTTTTCATGTAAAATTTGTATGTTTCATTTTTATCTTTATTTTCTTAAATTTATTAATTGTCGTCTACTTTATCCGGTCCTAATTTTTCTCAACATGATTGACATAACATTTTTCCGGTATTAACTGAAAATAAAATTTAAAAAAAAAACAAGGAGGCATTTTTATAATTGTTCAAAAATAATAGAGAAATTTTGAGAAAAAAAATTTAAAAGTGACAAATTATGTAATTTTCTAAAAAATTCAAAATGAAAATTTTATGGTAACTGTCCCTTCTTATTCTATCCAAGATCTTATTTATTTAGGTTTATGTAAAATCATTTTTCGATTTCAATGGGTTGAGTTCCTGATCTTCTATTCGGTTCTAATGGGGCTCCTAGTAATTTATTTTTCTCCTCATTAATTCCACTTCTTCTCGATTTTGTTCTTAACTTCTTCTAACGGTTGCAAAACAGGCAAAGACCAAGTTTACGTATGCACTACTCATCATCAACTAAAATTACAATTTGGAAACGGATCAACCAGGCTTTCGCCATCAGAATCGAGACCAGACATGCACAAATGGACAAGCTTAATGGTTCACCAGCTAATCCCTTGGCAGCTGTGGTGAGACTATTTGAAGGATTATTAGCATTACTTCGCTTGAAAAATTAGAAGTACTCAAAGCTCTGCACGGGGCTCCATTTGCTTAGAAGGATACATAAAAGAGGGATAAAACTAGAGACAATTTGTTGGTTCGAAATCGAAATCCCTCCTTTCCGTCTTTCCAAACACAAATAGCTCCAGATTTTTAGATAGCACCAATAAGCCTTACGCCCTTTCTCTTCAGAAGTTTATCATTCACCCGTATTCCTAAATCTTGACATTCTATATTATTTAGTATTTTATATTTAATAGAATTACAAGGGCCCAACATTTGTTTTTTTTGGAAATTTACATAAATGAATTAAAAAAAGGTGTTAACATACTTTCAATTTTACCAACATTTAAAAATTCTTTCAAAAATGACAAAATCAACTTTCTCTGAATCATATAATAGTTCATGATTATGGACTTCTTTGTTTCAGAAATTTTTATTTAAATTGTTGTTCAGATCATTATTTACCGATGGAATCATTAAGTACTTACTGATTAATTTCAAGTAAGATAATACTGAGAGACTAATATTGATATTTTATATGAAAAATAAAAATATATGTTATATACAAAAAATGACTATAATTAATTTCAAGTAAAATTCAGACAAAGTTCAAGAAAATATACAAAATAGAAAATGCAGAAATACAAAATAGCAAAGGAAGACAACAAAAAATCAATCTGAAAAAGAAATGACAAAAATGGAAATATGAAAACAAAAAGAAATGGAAAATTAAAAAGCACAAAAATAAAATAGAAAGTTATTCCAAAAAATTGCACCACATTATCAAAAAATATGATAAATTATTATTCTTGAAATTCAAAAATCGAATTTTGGTAAAAAATGATATAAAAAAATTTATTGGTATTTTTGAAATAAAAGTTAAAAATCGGTGAAGTGTGAAATTTTTTTTCCTTTTTTTTTTTAATAAAACAAGTGCCCAACTTAAAAATGGAAAAAAATATGCTAAGAATAGATTTGTTATCCACGCTTTTGTATTCCACCCTCATTCTGATTCCACGAAATATTGACTAATTTTGATCTAGAAACCCATGCATTCACAAAGCAAAACCAGTTCTCCAGATACATCCTAAGTTTAATAACGAGTTCAGCACTCTGATCATTTTTTTTTCTTCAGCCCTTTCACAAAAGAACACCTCTGTCAAAAGCAGCAACTTGACATATGTTGCTATTGTTCTAAAACTTCATGCAGATACAGGGGTCCTATCTGTCGAAACCACTTTTCCTGGCGACTGCACCTTAAAAGCTAACATTTTATTTAATGCACCAATATAGGCCTTCACACTTGAAACAACAATATCCATTCCAGCACCTGACCCACTAGCAATCCCAAAGAAAAGGCAAAATATCATTTTTGCTCTGAATATGAGAGTCCAACAGTAAACATGCCAACAAAAAGGAAAACAGGTTGTGCAAGTACCATACCTAAATGTACGCTGAAATGGTTCATCTGTTAATGCATGAGTAGGGTTGTTATGGTTCTCCCCACGGATTACAACACGAGTTGTGGCTATTGCATCAATGCCTTCAGCAACAGCGTTCATGGAGTACTCGAGGAGTTCAACTGACTCCTGAAAATATAGGGAAGCTGAATCAAAACACCAATTCCACCAAACCACTATTGCATTCCCGGCAAAAAGCATATCAAATATTTTGGGTGGGAAAAGTTGCCACACAAGAAATTAACCACTAAAAAATATATTAACATTCAAGCACTCCATCTATTTGACATTTTAACCTCAAACAATTGTGGAACACAAACAGGTGTTGGTTTATCAATCAAACTAGCACACCCCAAATAATTCAATTGACATTTCCCCTACTCACACCAGTGGAGATGGCATTACCCAATGTGCCTCAACAGGAAATCCATGCCTGCTCATAGCTTACAGCAGGGTACACAAGATAAAGCCCCCCTGAACTAATCTCCATCTCCATTTTACCCCAATCTAAGAAAGTTATACTTTTATAATACAATTTTTCCATATAAATATGAAGAATTTTTTTTTCTTTAAAACTAAACAAAAGGCCAATTTATCCCCTGAATTTGTCCGCTTGGTTTAATTTAGGCCAAAAATAAATTTATGACCACATTAGCCCACTATTTTGGATTTATGGTTAAGAAAAAAGTATTGAGGATAAAAAAAAAACACTTGAAAATGACACTTTAAACAAAACATCTAAAGACAAATTAATTTTGCATTAAATTAGCCATCCATAATAGGATTAATCTTTACTTAAATAAACTATAAATTGGAAGTAGCAGGATAATTTGGTTATAAAATTAATTTTGAGCTAATATTCAATTTTGCATACAAGTTCAAGAGTTGGTATTGGCCTTTAATCCCTTTAAAAATGCAACTTACTAAATTTTATTAAATTTTTGATCACTAGCTAACATATTTAAATTCAATATATAATGCATAAACAACAAAGTCTCTAGACTCAACCTGAACTTTGAATGGAAAAGGTACAGGGTCACGAGTTAAGATTTCAACAGGGTTTGAACCCAAAAAAAATAGAGGAAATTAGAGTGGGTTGCCATGATGATTTGTTCAATATTCTTTCAAAGGGTAAGGTGGCCAATTCTAAGCTTGCAATTTCACTGTAACTAAACCTAGCTAAATTGCCCCTGCAGTGTCTTCGGTCTACCTGTTGGCATTGTGTTGTTATAAACTAAACATGGTTTATTAACCTGGACCCAGAACTATCCTACTTCCCAAATTTCTTGATCTGCCTGGCCTGTCCAGGTTAAAAAAGATAGCAGTGTTTTTAAAATTTAAAAATATAAATTGCCATAATGACTTTCATGCCGAGGTAGCTGTTTTGTGAGAGGTTTGAAAGGTCTCAATTTGAAGCCCCTCCTCTGACATCCCCCTCTCCACATTGATATAACTTATATCAGGAAATATATATATATATATATATATATATATATATATATATATTAAAAATGGGAAAACCCATTCTCTCCCTAAACATTGTTTCCTTCATCTCAAAATTCTATGAGGTAGTTGTACTACTTGTAACATTGTTACCTCACCAAACAAGGCTAATTATTGCTAGAAATTTGACAATCTTTTAATGTCAATGGAAAATTCTTGCAAGTGAAAGCCAAATGAATATGATGACCCTTGTACATATGCAGAATGTGCAATTGAATCTTAAAAAGTTTATTTCATTCAATTGAATGTGCAAGTTTATTGAACCTTTCAATAATAAAATATTCTACACAACTAAGCAGACAAATTATTTTATTCATTTTACTATCCTAACATTTTAATACATGTACTGAATTTTTAATTAATTTATAGAAATATTATCATAAGAACAAAAATAACTCTAATCTTCTTCCTCCATCATTCATAACACCTCTCCTTCAGAACCTAGTCATGCAGCTGCCAGGTGAGGCCAAGAAATTCGTATCTTTCAATAAAAAGGAGATGAATCCTTTTCATTAAGAACCATAAAAAGGCTATAGTGATTGAAATCAAGAGAAGTAAGAGAATTGTTGTCTGCAAAATGAGGCCAAGATGATTATATCCTTGGAACCAATGCTCGGCCACAAATGTGTGCCTCTCCCATGGCAAGTCCACAGAGAATAGAGTACACTAACGATGCCTGCAAACCTAATAACTAAAGAAACTAGCTAAAGCAAGCGACTCTAGACAGCCAAGAAAGAGCATGGAGATCACTCAGTAAGATCAAAATGCAACACTGGATATGCATTCTGCTTCTTTGATTGCAAAAGTAAGATGAATTTGTTCTGGATTCTGGTTGAAATTTCAGATTCTTAGAGCCAAAGAGTACTTAATATTATGCACTGTTAAACAAGGGTTTGTTTTGGATTCTGGTATGCTGGTTGAAATTTTGGATTTTTAACAGCCATAAGAGTACTTTAACATCCTAGATGGTTAAATGAAGGCATCTTCCCAGCTAAGCCTTGTTAGGCCGGAATAGCACAAGTGGTGATTAGGTTTAGAAGGAAAAAGGTGGCAGCGGCGGCTAGAATTTGGAGGAAGAAGAAAAAGAGAGGATTTTTCAATTTTTTTTCTCATAACAATAATATTATAAACTAATTAAAATTATTAAAAATTTTAGAAGATTTATTAAATTATAAAAATTAAACTGTCCTACTCAGAACCATTTTTTGAGAACTTGAACCATTTAAAGAAATAACATCATATATATGATGTTATTTGTCTAAATGGCTCAAATTCTCAAAAAAATAGTTCTATACTTAATCTAGCAAAATTAAATTTTAAGATTGCACATGAACACAAAAAAAATGCCTCTACATGCTTCAGCCTAAAGTTTGTTACCTTCACAATGAGATCAACAGCCTTGTATCCTGCATCAACAGGTCCAGTTCCAACAGAACATGCAATGTGCTCCTCCCCATTAGAATCAATGAGTTTAACTGTTGCAGTAGAGAGACCAAGTGTTCCACAAGTGACCTGTGTGTGAAGTCCATTAAAAGAAAATTTGAAGCAAAACAATTAATTGCATAAGTTGATACTAATTTACAAATTTACCTGCAGATCAGAAAGCTTCCAAACAACTTCGGGCTGGAAAACCTCATCTGATAACAATGCTATTAGGTCAGCATCGGTAACCCTCTGGAGCATGTGAAATTTAAGAACGAGTCAAGATACGCTTTTCAACAAAAAGAATGAGGAAAACCAATAATTTAACTATAAAAAGTCGTCAATTCATGATCTACTTTCTAAACTAGAAACTGTAACAAACAAATCCAGATATTTAATTAATATAATATAATGTTTTGACCCAACAAAATAGCTGAACCTGTATGACAGTTACACTACTAGTTTGATTTGGTTGAAGTAGTTTCAATCAGTTAAAATCCCTCGTATGCCAAGACATTCAAGGAAAAAAATTGGTTTCAAAACATGCATATGGCCATGGGGCAATCTAAAAACTCAGAGATCAAAGCATGCATGATTTTGACATGCTTACACCAAAATAGCCGCATAATCCTGGAAATAACAGCACCAATCCAAAGAAAATTTAACATGGACTCGGTGGATTGGGGAAAATCATTAACAGTTTAGTTTCACCTTTTTTGTTTCAGCTACTGCCTTGAAACGCCAAAATATACTGCCAAGTTGCTCATCATTCAACTCATATCCAAGCTGAAAGCAGTAAGAGCAAATGACTGACAAACAATTGCAAAGAGGAGGTAGCTAATCAACTTCAACATGTGTAAATCTTCATTTTACCTCTTTAAGTCGATCTCTCAGAGCATGGCGACCACTTCATCATAAGTGTCAAAAGGGGGAAAAATAGTAATGATTTTGTTAGAATAAATTATTTAGAGGCTAGACAACATATGAAAAATACCAATATATTTCAGTAATAGCATCATCCATCAAAATTGAACAACAAAAACTTAAACACCATATGATAGCAAAGATATTTAAATTATACTTTGAAGCACTAGATACTATATAATCACTCATCTCCTCAATTACTTGCCAATAAATCAACTAACATAGAAGCTCTCATTAATCAGCTGAAAAAGCACGGTATCTCCTTCCCCAGTGTGCCTAAATGCTTAAGACTAATGCACATGGACAAAAACCAAGGAAAATGGGGAAAAATAGTAGGAAAAAAAGGCAGAAAGACCATGTGAAACAAAACATGTATAGGAAATTCCTAACGTTGTTTGGCAATTTAGTTTGCAATATAAAATTTTTTGAACACAAGTGCTGTGAAATCACAAAAACAATTAAACAAGCATCTATGAGGGCAAAGGATTGAAGTCCAAAGGCAATGAAGTATAACTTATCAGAAACACGGTCAAAATTCAACATGAAGCTTATTTGGAGCACTGTGAAGCACTGAAACACCTTGAGGTGTGTGTGTCGACATGTCGGAAACGTTTCTGACACCGACACTTTCCAACAACGGTACAGTATGTTTCCTAAAATTAAGACACACGTGTCTGGTGATTGAAATGCATTTCTTGCAATTAAAAAACCATAAACACACAGCTGTTCATTCTTGAATGTGGAATCACGCGTTTCCTAAAAACCCTTTTGTCTTGTTCTTCATTTCTTCTCTTGATGTCAAATTGGTCTGTATCATTCACTGCCTCTGACAAACCTCGCATCTCCGATCAACGTCGGCCACCGATGGGTGATCTCCATTGCTGTAACTTGTAAGTTAATCCTTCTAGTGTGATCTCTGTTTTTGGAGTCGATTTGATCTGTTATAACCTCGTGTCTCTGTTTTTTTAGTGTGGTCTCTGTCTTGCAACATATTTATAAATTATGTTTAGGATAGTAATTGAAAGCTTTTCCATGGTCCTTTTTTTTGTAATTTTTTGTTTGGAAATGAGTAACTAAAGCCTTTCCATGGTCCTTTTTCGATAGTTACCATCTTGCTTGTTCATGAAAAATAATTTTGGATTTTAAATCTGACCATATGACAAATACACTGATTCATATCCTTGTACTCTTTTTGCAATGCCATTTGTATCAAGTAGGCAAACTTTTATCCAATTTTAGTAAAAGTTCTGCAACTTGAATTTTAAATCAATAATGCGAATTTAATTTTTATCTTCAACATCTTTTTTATTTTATTATTATTAATAATAAAATTTGCACCTATATTTTTAATTTTTAATTATATCCTTAAATTTAATTATTTATAAATTTGTTCATATATTTTTAATATTTACACGTTTCCTCCGTGTCCTATGTTTTTTAGAAATATCGTTTCCCAGTATTCGTATCCATATCCATGTCCGTATCAATTTCCATGTCCGTATCCGTGTCCATGCTACATAGTTGGAGCATTATCAATTGTCTTTAAATATTACGAATGTGCACAGAATTCCATGCAGCCAAGGAATTATTGCTTTCCTTACCCTTCTTAAATTCAAGGCATACTTAGCTAATGTGATGAGGTTCTTAGTCCTCAAAAGAAGGTGGAGCTACATGGTGCCCCCAAAAGTTTTTAAAATTAAAACATTTCATGTGCCACCCCCATCCCCAAACACCAAAAAAGAAAAAAGTTAGTTATATAGCCCCAAAAAATTCCAAATATATTTTGTTGTAGCCCCCATAAGAAATAAACATGAAAAGACAAAAATAGACTGATCAATCATAATGGCAAAGGAGCAGAGTACCTAAGTTTTCCAAGAACAATCCCAGCATTATTGGATCGCTCAAGCCCAATATCTTCAGGAGACATAATCTCATATGTACCTTTGTGTTTAAGCATTCCATCCTATAGAAAAGAAAGAATATATCAAAATGTATCCCATAAAACCTATAATCAAAGAAAATGAATGACTGATTAAATGGTTACTAATCAAGAGATATATTTCCCCATATACATTATCGGTTAAGATCCTCCATATAAAGCTAAATAAATGCAAGCACAATCTAACTCCAAACCAAAATTTTGCCAGAGAATCAGACATATAGTCAGCATACATATAAGACCTTCAAAAGCTAATAAAGTAAGCGCATTCATAAAATGTATAATTAAAGAAAACCATAACTGAAGTTAAGATATAAAGTCTCTCATTTGGAAAATCGCAATACTATCAAGAACTAGCAAAATTTATCAAATGATGTTCAGAGCTGAACATTACCAACCTGATGTATGCCACTTTCATGAGCAAAAGCATTAGCTCCAACAATTGCCTTGTGAGGTTGCACATGCAATCCAGTGTATTCTTCCACCTGAAGCATCAATATCATACAAGTATCATGATATAAAGCACATTCAACAAATAAGAAAACATAATCTGAACATGCAAAGAAAGTGCTGAGTAGGGTACCATCTTGCTTGCCATAGTGATATGTCTATGGTTGATACCAGTATAAAGACCTCCCAAAACATTCTTTCCACGACACTTTATGGCCATCACAACCTAAATATTTGTAATTCAATTATATATAAAAAAAACAAACATAAAACCAAAATTTACAGTGAATTCAACCATTAAAGAGGGATGTGATGTGAAGAACAGTGTCCTAAACAAATGCTTCAACTACTATAAAGAAGTCAAGTTCAAATAAAGTAACTCATAAAAATTTGACACTAAGCTAGGAATGCAGTTAAAGCCGAACTAAGATACACAAGCTTTGATAATTTGTTGCATTTCCAAACAAACAAATCATGGAAGAGGAACACAAAAAGCAAGAATAAATAAATTTGATGCAGCAACAAAAAAGTCTCCAACTTCAGACCAAAAATCCTGATCCTCAATGGGAAGTTAGACAGAGAGGAAAGATTTGAGTTGGCTAACTATAAAACTGCCCAAAAGAGCTAACTCTAAAATTGCCATTATTTGTGCCCTGATGCTTATTGTATTCTGCAGTTGCAAACCAGGACTAGAACTTCATAAATCAGAAGCTCACTTCGGGAAATTTTGATCACCTCCCCATGTAGACTTTAGCCGGTTTGAATGGGAAGAGGCAAGGTGTTGAGTGAAGAAAGTTAATTTCATTCCATTTCATAAAAAGATTAGACAAATATCTCGAACTGTTAAACAATTTAAAGGAATCCTTCATGTAAAGCTTCCAATGAAGTGAGACTTCTAAGTTGATCCTAAGAATTGCTGAAGATTAAATTCCTTTGTCTTCAGTGGGCACAAGCATAAATTGTACTTTTTTTCCTAACTCTGAACTGTCACTGCAGAAAATTGGTAAATTATTCATGGCACATTTAGTTACCTAAAAGCTTCATTTTTCATTAATAAAAGACAAGGCCATTGATAGATTGATCATGCTTTTGCAGAAAGTGGACACCCACCTCCTCCAGCGAAGCATTTCCAGCTCTTTCACCAATCCCATTGATTGTTACTTCCACTTGTCTTGCACCTGCATAAGCGCCCTGAATTTAGTACAAGCAATGATGTGAGCACTTAAGTTCCAGTTCAACATGCATTAAATAGAATATAAAGAGCAGTGACATACAGCTAAAGTGTTGGCCGTGGAAAGCCCAAGATCATTCTGGCAGTGTGTTGAAATGATGGTATTTTCAATTCCAGGGGTATTGGCCTTTATATCAGCAATCAACTGTCCAAATTCACTAGGCAAAGTAATACCAACAGTATCGGGAATATTCAGAGTGGTTGCACCAGCTTTGATAACTTCACCCAAGATATGATACAAGAAATCTCTGTCAGATCTGGCAAGGGATCCAGAAAAAGAAAAGACCATCAGTTATAAAAATACCGATAAGCAACAAATCATAAATTCTAACAAGTTCGTAACACTTGGGGAAAGACTTCAGTCATGCAAGCATATCATTCAACAACATAAGAGCAACATAAAAATCACCTAATTATTATTGCAAAAAAAAATGCAAGCATCCAAAACAAAAGTGAACTTTTATAACTAAGAAACAATTTATGGGATGGAATTACTGCTCTTTGACAATCACCAACGAAGAATCATAAAAGGAGAACTAGCACAGAATGAAACCAATAAAGATCAACTTTATAAAGTATTTGATACAATTGAAATCAGAGAGTTTGGCAGCATAGATCTTTTTCCCTTCACCAACTCTTTCCCGATGCCAGACAAGATTGGAATAAACAGTGAAAATAGAGATGCCTTTCTGTTAACAACTCTGCAGTGTTCCAAGTTGAAAAATTCTTGAACCAGCATTAAAATTAATATCATTTTGCATAGATATACATATACAAGAATCCTCAGTAGCTAATCACGAAGTAACATAGTTGTAAGAAGCTTCCAGACTTACAGTAAAACAAAAACTAGTATTTATGTCACTAAATCATCAGAAAAGATGTATCAAGGACCAAGTGATATCTCAAAAGAGCAAGGAACTAAGATCAAAAAATTATAAGTTAGAAAAAGTCTAAGAAAGATTTTATTGCTACTCTAGCCATTTTATAGTGGTTACAAAGAGACCTGTTAACAGACTGATAAGCCACTGGTCAAGTTTACTTATACAAGGCAAGGCAAAAAGGAAATAGTTGCATTGCCAGGGTAGTTGTTATGATTTTATTATGACTGCATTACTTTTTTTGGTTGTCACCTTTTTCTGATATTATTCTCTTTTTTGTGGTTGTGGAGTGTGGTATGATGTGTGTGAGATTTGCTATTTATAGGAGGATTGTGAGATGAGTTAGATAGCCAATGATTGAGTATGTCTATAAGAGGGAGAGTGTTGGTCTCTTGAATACCAGTTTTGCTAATAAAATCCAATATTTCCCTTTTTGAGGAATGTGTGGTAGTTTCCTCCATTGAAGTTTCTACTCTCTGCTGACTATTTTGAATAGCAAAGGCAGGAGCTTATCAGTTTTGGTATCAAAGCAAAGATGCCTCTCAAAGTAAGCGACAAAGTGAACCAGATGGAAGAGACATTAGAGGCGGTGAAAGATGACCTAAAGAATGTCCAAGAGGACATGCAGAAGCTGGTGGGATTAGGGAAGGAGTATCAAGAAGTACAGAAGAAGTTGACAGTGCTGGACAAGCTGCCGAGGTGAGATGCGAATCAGGTATGATGGGGGGTGCCTCCTCAGAAGCGGAATCACTGTCGGTTTCTAAAAATGCACCGTCACCAGTACTTTCATCTCCTGCATCGAGTGCACCACCACTAGAACCATTTGTCACACCCACAGAAGTGACTGTTGAGCAAAAGTTGGGACAACTTGAGTTACCGGTACCAGAGAAAATCTAGATGGGCGGATTTTCCATGCCAATTGCTTCTTCGTGACAAACAGTTACAATGATGCCACCCAAATTGAAGTCAGTTGCAGTGAGTATGGATGGGGGATGCCCTTGCTTGGTTATAATGGCTGGATAGCAAAAGGGGCTTCTTGTTATAAGATGAGCTTAAATCAACAATTCGGGAAATATTCTGATCCTCTTAGGCAGGCTCCCTTGCCGAACAGTCATTGACCATTCGGTAGACCTCCACAATGGCAGAATACCATCAAGAATTTAAGCTTCGGGCAACTCCGCTGAAAGGTATTTCCGATGAAATCTTGGAAGGGACTTTTATCAATGGGCTGAAGAGTGAGGTGCGGAATGTGGTCTGCTTGATGAACTAGATGGGCTTGAGTCGGTTTATGGACATGGTCCAAAGAATAAAGGATTGTAGCCTGGCCCTTTCAGGCTGCCCACCCCAACCTACCACCCAATTCTCTCCATCCCAAAACAACCTTACCACCTTCAGCACCACTCAACACCCAACATCAGAGCACATAGACTCCCTTCAATCCAACCTAAGAACCCAAACACACCAACCGAACTCCCTAACTACATCTTACCACCGCCGTTAACCAACCCACCAGTTAAACCAAACCCATGACCATAGAAGAGACTCATGGAAAACAACCTACAACATTGGAGAGAACAAGATCTGTGTTTCAAATGTGATGAGAAATCACACATTAGGCATCAATGTAAAAACCATGAGCTACACCTACTAATTGTAGAAGAATCTAAAGAAGAAATTGTCCATCCGGATCGTGATGAGGTTTAGACCTTAGAGGAAAGGGGTCAGTCTGACCTGGATGGGTTAGAAGGCTCACTAAACAATAAACACCATTGTTGGTTTGACAACCCCCAGTACACTGAAATTGAGAGGTCTCCAATTGAGGTGGTGGCTCTTGTGGATAGTGGAACCATAACTTCATATCCTCTTCACTTGCTTATCAATTGCAACTGCCAATGGAGAAAACGGCCACTTATGGTTCTGTGATGGGTACAAGAATTACAAAATAAGGAAAAGGAATTCGTCATGGAATGGCACTATCTTTCAATAATGTAGATACACTCAAGGATTTCCTACCACTTAATCTAGGTAGCACAGATGTTATTTTAGGTATGAAATGGTTGAGTTCAGTAAGGTCTATGTTGATCAATTGGAAGGCCTTGACCATGCGCTTCAAACGGAACGACACATATGTATCTCTCAAAGGGGATCCCGCCCTCTGCCACACTTTTACCATACTTATCTCCCTTCCAAGCAAGCCTTTTGGGTTGAGCTGGGTTCTTTGGCAACCAAGACACATACCTCCCTTCCCACTATTCCTGCTGAAATTCAGGGGTTATTGACTCCTATTCCATTGTATTCTCCTGGCCACACTACTTACGAACACCAAAAGAACACGACTACAAGAAAGAACTTCAACCCAGACCCAATCAGTATTCGCCCCTATAGATACCCCCACTATCAAAAGGAAGAAATTGAGAAATTAGTGAAGGAAATGTTGGCAGCTGGAATAATCTAGATCAGCGACAACCCTTTCTCTAGTCTAGTATTATTGGTGAAGGATGGTAGTTGGCGCTTTTGTGTGGACTATAGAGCCCTTAACAGAGTTACAATCCCTAATAAATTTCCGATTTCGATAATCAATCAATTACTGAATGAATTGAATGGGGCAAATTTTATCTCTAAGCAGACTTAAGTCTGGGTATCACCAAATCCGGTTCAAACCAGCATATGTCCCAAAGATTGTTTTCCGCGCACATGAAGGACACTACGAGTTCTAAGTGATGCCCTTTGGCTTGATGAATGCACCACCAACTTGAAAGTTTCGCGTTAGCACTGCCGAATTTCACTAAGCCCATTGTTGCCGAAACTGATGCATCGAGACACAAGCTTGGAGTGGTATAATGCAAGATCGTTGCCCAATCGCCTGTTCCAATCAGTCTCTTTCACAACAAGCTAATTCTAAATCTGTATATGAACCAGAATTGATGGTGATTGTGTTTGCAGTGTTGAAATGGCGACACTATCTACTGGGACAGCAATTTGTGGTGCTTACTGACCACAAGAGTCTCCATTATTTGCTAGAACAAGGAATTATCCCTCAAGAGCAACAACACTGCTTAACCAACCAAATGGGTTATGATTTCATTATCAAATATAGGCCAAGGCTGGAAAATAAGGTTGTTGATGCTTTATCGCGCTTGTCTACTACTTGCGAAATCTCTATTTTAGCTATCCCTCATGCCCCACAAATTTCAAAATTACAATCTCAAATGGCAGTCGACCCTCACCTCTCATTCACCTTAGGGGAGATTCAGCAAGATGCAGCCAAGCATCCGGGTATTTTGTTGTACAGGGGAATTTGTTATATCATAATAGATTAATATTGTCATCCACCTCCCTTCTAATTTCTTTAATTTTATTTGAAGGTCATGACAGTGTGATGGGTGTTCATGGTGGGTCCCTAAAGACTTATAAAAGAATGGCAGCTACTATATATTGACAAGGAATGAAACAACATATCAAAAATTACGTTGCTCAATGTGAAATTTGCCAACGCAACAAGACTCTTACTCTTTCACCAATCGGTTTATTACAACCACTTCCAGTGCCTGAAAACATTTGGGAGGACATATCCTGGGACTTTATCAAAGGGCAGCCCACTTCCTATGGAATTTTTTTCGTCTTGATTGTAGTTGATCGCTTGAGCAAATATGGACATTTTATTGGCCTTGAGCACCCCTACACAACAATCTCAATAGCTGAAATGTTTACTAAGGAAGTGGTTCAGTTGCATGTGTTCACCCGATCTATTGTATCCGATCGCGATAAAATTTTCTTAAGCAAATTTTGGGCGGAATTGTTCAAAATTCAAAGAACTCGGCTGCAACACAATACAACCTACCATCCATAGTTGGATGGACAAACCAAGGTACTCAACTACTGCTTGGAAACATATTTGAGGTGCTTTACGAACGATAACCCAAAGAGTTGGGCAAAATGTCTTCCTCGGGCCGAATACTCCTATAATACCTCTTATCATTCCGCTCTTAAACTACACCTTTCCACCTAGTGTATGGGCGTCATCCACCCAGCTGCTACCTTACACCAAAGGGACTACACCTTTCTAGCTTAAATGAGTAGCTCATCTCTAAAGACCTAATGCTTAAGGAGATTTGAAATAACCTTCATCATGCTCAACAACTTATGAAACAGTCAACAAATAAACATCTTCAGGAATTAGTTTTCAACGAAGGTTATTTTGTTCTACTTAACTTAGGTTGTACCGACAACACTCTTTGGCAAAATATTTCAATGAAAAGTTGGCTTTAAGATATTTTGGCCCCTATAAAGTGCTGGGCAATGGCATACCAGTTAAAACTCCTCCCATTTCTTCTACACACTTTGTTTTTCATGTATCACAACTACGACCTGGAGTCGGGCTTGGAGCAGACAAACTGGAAGTAGAAGCTTTCCTCCTAATTTCTCTCCTAACTTAACTTTGCCCCTATAGCCAACCTCAGTTTTGGGGGTGCACAAGAGACTTACTTCTTCCTCTAGTCATTAAGTGCTTATTCATTGCAAGGGCAAACCCCACTTTGAGCACTCATGGAAGCGTCAAGATATTATTCGCGCACACTTTCCTGAATTTCACCTTGAGGACAAAGTGACTCTTTAGGCAAGGGGTATATATAAGTCACTGGTCAAGTTCATTTATACAAGGCGGAGTAAAGAGGGAATATCTACATAGCCAGGGAAGTTGTTATGATTCTGTTATGACTACATTACTTTTTTGTGTTGTCTCACCTTTCTGTTATTATTCTCTTTTGTTGTGGTTGTGGGGTGGGATATGGTGTGTGAGATTTGCTATTTATAGATGGATTGTGTGACGAGTTAGGTAGCCAAGGATTGAGTATCATCTATAATTGAGAGAGTGTTGGTCTCTCAAATACTAGTTTTGCTAATAAAATCCAACATTTCCTTTTCTAAGTAATGTGTGGTTGTTTCCTATATTGACATTTCTACTCTATGCTAGTTATTTTGAATAGCACAGGCAGGAGCTTATCATAGACTTGAGAGGCATGAGAACCAAATTACTGGGTTTCAACAAAAGCTTTTCCATGTTAGCCCCATTAAGCACGAGCCTGATGAGGCTTGAAGTTAAAGAGCACCCAACTTGGCAACTATATTCCTTTTAGGCCCATCCCAACCCATAAGTTTTTACATACATTAAATATACTTTTGTATATGAATGGAGTTTGGTCAACATGTTTGATCCGACTATCCAAGCGGAGTTGGGCTTGTGCTTAGGCATAAAAACTTCACACTCAACTGGGCAACCTACCTACTAATAGGTCTAGTACAAACAATTTCTTGGGTAGCATAGATGAGTTAGCATCAAGGACTTCAATAACAGCACCAATTGAAATCTTGGTTGTAGCATCACATAATCAGAATTGGTCGCGTTGAATAACCAGATTGTCTCAAGTTATATTGACTAAACCAGTCAACATAATGTTTATTTTCCAAAAATAAAAAATAGAAACCTTCTTAACAATTTTCAATATACTTACTGAATTAAAAATCAGAAAATAGCTACATAATAGGAAAACATAAACTTTCTTTATCATAATTGTTGTATAAATTTTATGATAATAATATTTTATAGTAGCATTGGAGAAAAAGTATACAAGATAGGGGTGTAAACAAGTCACATAAAATATTCGAATTTGACTTGAAATTAATTGAGTCGAGCTCGAGTAACACGAGTAGTTTATCGAATCGGGCTCGAGTATTATAATACCCGACTCATAAAACCGCGAGCTTAATCGAGTAGTTATTTTTTTATTATTTATTAAATTACTTTTATACCCTCAGTTTTTAATTATATTTGATATTAATTGAATCGAATCAAGTCAAGCTGAGTATACTATTTATTAAAATTTTTAGTTGATTTGAGCTTTATCGAGTCAATCTCAAGTAGTTCGAATATTTTTCGAATCAAGTTTCGAACAAGTAAAAATAAGTTCAACTGAATTAGAGTTTCGAGTTTTTTAATCAAGTAGAGCTCGAGCTTGATACTGTATCAACTCAACTCAAGTTGACTTGATTACACTCCTAATACAGGACTAAAACTAAGCTTACTTCATAAAATATAAAATTTATATTAAAATTAAATATCAAAATCAAGAAATTAATTTAAAACTATATAGTGTAAAATTATTATAATTATATGTTGCTAAAAGCTCATATTCATAGAAAATATTATTAAATAAAAAATGAAAAAATTAGAATTACTAATCATGAAAAAGAAAAAAAAAAGGAACAAAGTTTAAATTGGTTTCTTCATTAAAAATGTCACATATTGTATAACTTAACTATGGGTAACAATCAAATAAAAATTTTAAAGCAAATCCCTTGGAATCTCACCTAGACCCTTCCTTTCCTATTCTTCTTCCTCTCTTCTTTTTTTATTTTATTTTTTTCATGATGCTGTAATGTCACTTAAAAAACATAGAGCACAGTTTGTAACAGGCAAAATCCAACACTGCATGCTGAGAAACTGTAATTCTCAATTCTCCATCTTGAATCACTACATTCCATATCAGCCATCCATTTTCCCAGCGCCATCCATTATTTGAAACCCTAGTCAGGATACAGGTTTTAGCTGACACTAACTGCAAACAGAGTTGAGCAGATGACACAGCAGAACCTCAACTCACCATTTAGTACCTCAAGTGAGGCCCACACACTAAATGGAAGCCTTAGCAAGCAAGCACACGCAAAAAGATTTACTTTCAGTTTACTTAAAATATTTTAGTTAGGCATTATATGAGTCTTCACTGCAAACTTTTGTCAGCAAGAAGAACAAAACCTTTAGAATATGATATTTTACCACCATAACCAAGAGAATTAATAGACAAAACACCATGATTTGGAAATGGTAATGAGCAAGATTCTTCAAAAATAACAGAACATTATGTATATTCTCGGTTGTTCAAAAATAACATATCAATGCACATACAAATCTGAAAATCAAAACGTCTAGTTTAGAAAGGAGAAAATCTAAATTTGGTTGAGTTACTGGCATTGATGATGAAAAAAATTAAAAATCTATTGCTTCCAACAAAATCCAGCATCGAGTAAATCATGAGCCTTTTCCATATCAAGAAAATATATACACCCATGGTCCCATTTCGATATGCTTACTTTCCTTTTATATTTGTCCCAAAAAGATAGTCCATTTTCCTTTTTAAAAGTATAGTTATATGTTAATTCTCTAGCCCTATTTAATATTCCTTGTTATCAACAAATATTCCTTGTTATATTAATTTTTTATTATATTAGGCAAAATACATATTTTTAACCATATTAATTATATTTATTAATCTATGTGAAAATAAATTGGACGGAGAGAGTATATAATTTCTCAAATTTAAAAGTTGAGCATTTCTGTGCGAAGCATATGCCATGAAAGTTTGACTCAAGTGGATACAGTAAAAAAAATAAAAATTTCCTTCCACCAACTATCTAGTGTTCGCAGTTCCTTTAAAACTGAAAATCCTACAAATTGACACTTTCCAGTCATTGTCTCCACATAACAGAATCATATGATTTAGGTCATTAGTATTGTTTCTTTTATTCCTTAACCAGATAAAAAGGCAATATTCCCTAATTTCCTTCGGAATCTCACAAACTTGAGGAATTATATTATTCTATACTGCTACAATCATCCTAGAAATGCAAAATGAATCCAATTTAATTTTGAAAAGTAAAGACGGAGAATGTAAGAAAAAGAATAAAGAATTGGACGATTCCACGATTCATTTTGAAGAAAGAAGCCCAAGTATAAAAAATATAAATTTAAAGTCCCAAATTCAAAATTAATACCTGCCAGCATCCTCAGGGCTAAACTCGACATCATCACAGCCCAAACTCCTGGCGAATTTAACCATACTTCTAGCAGCCTCCACGACTTCCTCTTTACTCTTCCTCAACTTATACAGCATATGGATTTCACTTGTGGCAATAAAGGTATGAATCCTTGGCCTCTTGGCGTACTTGACAGCCTCCCACGCAGTCTTAATATCCTTCTCATTGCACCTAGACAACCCACAAATCACAGGCACATACCCCTCCTCATCGACGGCATTCCCCACTTCCATGGCAATAGTTTTAACAGCCTCAAAATCATCCCTAGAAGCCGCAGGAAAACCTGCCTCAATTATATCCACGCCAAGCTTCGCCAATTGGCGAGCGATGTCCAGCTTTTCCTTGGAGGTAAGAGTTGCGCCGGGGGACTGCTCGCCATCGCGAAGAGTGGTATCGAAAATACGGACATAGGAAGGGTCGGAAATACGATTAGGGATATACTCGGGGCGGCGGCGGAGAGGGGAAGCTGAGGATTCGGATTGAGAGCAGCAAATGGGGGTCTTCAAGAGAGAATTGGAGGAAAAATAAATGGAGGGAAATGAAGGGAAATGGCTTCTTCTAGGGGTGAAACGGAAGAGGGTTGGAGAAATGGAAGGGAGCTTTGAGCTAATCCGAGAGATGGAGAATTTGGGTGGCGTAGTGGAGATAGACGCCATTGAAGACGATGGAAGAGAAGAAAAGGCTAAACCCTAACACGATTTGAATGAAAGGCAAGGTTTAAAGACAAGGTATTATATCGCAAAAAAGCTGTTAATAACTAGTAACAGGATCTATTATATAATAAATAAAATTGAATTTGGTGGAATTCCTTAAATATATGGTGGAAAATAAGCCCTCCGAAGATCAATACAGATGTCTCGGTATAAACAATAGATATATTATGTTAGCCAATATGGTTTTTCTTAGACACTCAATAGTCTGTTTTGATGTGTTAATAGACTCATCCGGATAACCAACAAGAATTTGGCTATGGTTATCTAACAAAAGAAGTTATGTGTGCATATTTTCAAGCAAATTCTAAGAGATCAACTCATCAAATTATTATCTGAATTTTGTATGACAAATTATGAGAAAATTTAAAATAATGTTCAACTTGTTTAATCACAGAAATCAAAATTTGTATGAAAAGGAAATAAGAAATAAATGAAAAATAAATTTTATTTTTCTCCAAAATGAGAGAAAAATATGAAAGGAGAGAGTATAATGATTTTATTGACTATGTAATTACAATATTATTCTAATAT